>CAKZFB020000062.1:0-306487 GCA_936432065.2 Rutpela maculata
GTTTGATGAATCCGAACGAAAATTTATGAGGTTTGAAAATTTATCTGAGGTTTGAGCAAATTAGCATGGGTTTGAAGAAATTAGGATGGGTTTGATGAAACCGAACGAAAATTTATGTGGTTTGAAAATTTATGTGAGGTTTGACATATTTAGCATGGGTTTGACGAAATTAGGATGGGTTTGATGAAACCGAACGAAAATTTATGTGGTTTGAAAATTTACCTGAGGTTTGAGCAATTTAGCATGGGTTTGAAGAAATTAGGATGGGTTTGATGAAATTAGGATGGGTTTGATGAATCCGAACGAAAATTTATGAGGTTTGAAAATTTATCTGAGGTTTGAGCAAATTAGCATGGGTTTGAAGAAATTAGGATGGGTTTGATGAAACCGAACGAAAATTTATGTGGTTTGAAAATTTATGTGAGGTTTGAGCAATTTAGCATGGGTTTGAAGAAATTAGGATGGGTTTGATGAAACCGAACGAAAATTTATGTGGTTTGAAAATTTATGTGAGGTTTGAGCAATTTAGCATGGGTTTGAAGAAATTAGGATGGGTTTGATGAAACCGAACGAAAATTTATGTGAGGTTTGAAAATTTATGTGAGGTTTGACATATTTAGCATGGGTTTGACGAAATTAGGATGGGTTTGATGAAACCGAACGAAAATTTATGTGGTTTGAAAATTTACCTGAGGTTTGAGCAATTTAGCATGGGTTTGAAGAAATTACAATGGGTTTGATGAAATTAGGATGGGTTTGATGAAACCGAACGAAAATTTATGTGGTTTGAAAATTTATGTGAGGTTTGAGCAATTTAGCATGGGTTTGAAGAAATTAGGATGGGTTTGATGAAACCGAACGAAAATTTATGTGGTAACCGAACGAAAATTTATGTGGTTTGAAAATTTATGTGAGGTTTGAGCAATTTAGCATGGGTTTGAAGAAATTAGGATGGGTTTGATGAAACCGAACGAAAATTTATGTGAGGTTTGAAAATTTATGTGAGGTTTGACAAAATTAGCATGGGTTTGACGAAATTAGGATGGGTTTGATGAAACCGAACGAAAATTTATGTGAGGTTTGAAAATTTATGTGAGGTTTGACATATTTAGCATGGGTTTGACGAAATTAGGATGGGTTTGATGAAACCGAACGAAAATTTATGTGGTTTGAAAATTTACCTGAGGTTTGAGCAATTTAGCATGGGTTTGAAGAAATTACAATGGGTTTGATGAAATTAGGATGGGTTTGATGAAACCGAACGAAAATTTATGTGGTTTGAAAATTTATGTGAGGTTTGAGCAATTTAGCATGGGTTTGAAGAAATTAGGATGGGTTTGATGAAACCGAACGAAAATTTATGTGAGGTTTGAAAATTTATGTGAGGTTTGACATATTTAGCATGGGTTTGACGAAATTAGGATGGGTTTGATGAAACCGAACGAAAATTTATGTGGTTTGAAAATTTACCTGAGGTTTGAGCAATTTAGCATGGGTTTGAAGAAATTAGGATGGGTTTGATGAAATTAGGATGGGTTTGATGAATCCGAACGAAAATTTATGAGGTTTGAAAATTTATGTGAGGTTTGAGCAATTTAGCATGGGTTTGAAGAAATTAGGATGGGTTTGATGAATCCGAACGAAAATTTATGAGGTTTGAAAATTTATCTGAGGTTTGAGCAAATTAGCATGGGTTTGAAGAAATTAGGATGGGTTTGATGAAACCGAACGAAAATTTATGTGGTTTGAAAATTTATGTGAGGTTTGAGCAATTTAGCATGGGTTTGAAGAAATTAGGATGGGTTTGATGAAACCGAACGAAAATTTATGTGGTTTGAAAATTTACCTGAGGTTTGAGCAATTTAGCATGGGTTTGAAGAAATTAGGATGGGTTTGATGAAATTAGGATGGGTTTGATGAATCCGAACGAAAATTTATGAGGTTTGAAAATTTATCTGAGGTTTGAGCAAATTAGCATGGGTTTGAAGAAATTAGGATGGGTTTGATGAAACCGAACGAAAATTTATGTGGTTTGAAAATTTACCTGAGGTTTGAGCAATTTAGCATGGGTTTGAAGAAATTAGGATGGGTTTGATGAAATTAGGATGGGTTTGATGAAACCGAACGAAAATTTATGTGGTTTGAAAATTTATGTGAGGTTTGAGCAATTTAGCATGGGTTTGAAGAAATTAGGATGGGTTTGATGAAACCGAACGAAAATTTATGTGAGGTTTGAAAATTTATGTGAGGTTTGACATATTTAGCATGGGTTTGACGAAATTAGGATGGGTTTGATGAAACCGAACGAAAATTTATGTGAGGTTTGAAAATTTATGTGAGGTTTGACATATTTAGCATGGGTTTGACGAAATTAGGATGGGTTTGATGAAACCGAACGAAAATTTATGTGGTTTGAAAATTTACCTGAGGTTTGAGCAATTTAGCATGGGTTTGAAGAAATTAGGATGGGTTTGATGAAATTAGGATGGGTTTGATGAAACCGAACGAAAATTTATGTGGTTTGAAAATTTATGTGAGGTTTGAGCAATTTAGCATGGGTTTGAAGAAATTAGGATGGGTTTGATGAAACCGAACGAAAATTTATGTGAGGTTTGAAAATTTATGTGAGGTTTGACATATTTAGCATGGGTTTGACGAAATTAGGATGGGTTTGATGAAACCGAACGAAAATTTATGTGGTTTGAAAATTTACCTGAGGTTTGAGCAATTTAGCATGGGTTTGAAGAAATTAGGATGGGTTTGATGAAATTAGGATGGGTTTGATGAATCCGAACGAAAATTTATGAGGTTTGAAAATTTATCTGAGGTTTGAGCAAATTAGCATGGGTTTGAAGAAATTAGGATGGGTTTGATGAAACCGAACGAAAATTTATGTGATTTGAAAATTTATGTGAGGTTTGAGCAATTTAGCATGGGTTTGAAGAAATTAGGATGGGTTTGATGAAACCGAACGAAAATTTATGTGGTTTGAAAATTTATGTGAGGTTTGACATATTTAGCATGGGTTTGACGAAATTAGGATGGGTTTGATGAAACCGAACGAAAATTTATGTGGTTTGAAAATTTACCTGAGGTTTGAGCAATTTAGCATGGGTTTGAAGAAATTAGGATGGGTTTGATGAAATTAGGATGGGTTTGATGAATCCGAACGAAAATTTATGAGGTTTGAAAATTTATCTGAGGTTTGAGCAAATTAGCATGGGTTTGAAGAAATTAGGATGGGTTTGATGAAACCGAACGAAAATTTATGTGGTTTGAAAATTTATGTGAGGTTTGAGCAATTTAGCATGGGTTTGAAGAAATTAGGATGGGTTTGATGAAACCGAACGAAAATTTATGTGGTTTGAAAATTTATGTGAGGTTTGAGCAATTTAGCATGGGTTTGAAGAAATTAGGATGGGTTTGATGAAACCGAACGAAAATTTATGTGAGGTTTGAAAATTTATGTGAGGTTTGACATATTTAGCATGGGTTTGACGAAATTAGGATGGGTTTGATGAAACCGAACGAAAATTTATGTGGTTTGAAAATTTACCTGAGGTTTGAGCAATTTAGCATGGGTTTGAAGAAATTAGGATGGGTTTGATGAAATTAGGATGGGTTTGATGAAACCGAACGAAAATTTATGTGGTTTGAAAATTTATGTGAGGTTTGAGCAATTTAGCATGGGTTTGAAGAAATTAGGATGGGTTTGATGAAACCGAACGAAAATTTATGTGAGGTTTGAAAATTTATGTGAGGTTTGACATATTTAGCATGGGTTTGACGAAATTAGGATGGGTTTGATGAAACCGAACGAAAATTTATGTGGTAACCGAACGAAAATTTATGTGGTTTGAAAATTTATGTGAGGTTTGAGCAATTTAGCATGGGTTTGAAGAAATTAGGATGGGTTTGATGAAACCGAACGAAAATTTATGTGAGGTTTGAAAATTTATGTGAGGTTTGACAAAATTAGCATGGGTTTGACGAAATTAGGATGGGTTTGATGAAACCGAACGAAAATTTATGTGAGGTTTGACATATTTAGCATGGGTTTGACGAAATTAGGATGGGTTTGATGAAACCGAACGAAAATTTATGTGGTTTGAAAATTTACCTGAGGTTTGAGCAATTTAGCATGGGTTTGAAGAAATTAGGATGGGTTTGATGAAATTAGGATGGGTTTGATGAAACCGAACGAAAATTTATGTGGTTTGAAAATTTATGTGAGGTTTGAGCAATTTAGCATGGGTTTGAAGAAATTAGGATGGGTTTGATGAAACCGAACGAAAATTTATGTGAGGTTTGAAAATTTATGTGAGGTTTGACATATTTAGCATGGGTTTGACGAAATTAGGATGGGTTTGATGAAACCGAACGAAAATTTATGTGGTTTGAAAATTTACCTGAGGTTTGAGCAATTTAGCATGGGTTTGAAGAAATTAGGATGGGTTTGATGAAATTAGGATGGGTTTGATGAATCCGAACGAAAATTTATGAGGTTTGAAAATTTATGTGAGGTTTGAGCAATTTAGCATGGGTTTGAAGAAATTAGGATGGGTTTGATGAATCCGAACGAAAATTTATGAGGTTTGAAAATTTATCTGAGGTTTGAGCAAATTAGCATGGGTTTGAAGAAATTAGGATGGGTTTGATGAAACCGAACGAAAATTTATGTGGTTTGAAAATTTATGTGAGGTTTGAGCAATTTAGCATGGGTTTGAAGAAATTAGGATGGGTTTGATGAAACCGAACGAAAATTTATGTGGTTTGAAAATTTACCTGAGGTTTGAGCAATTTAGCATGGGTTTGAAGAAATTAGGATGGGTTTGATGAAATTAGGATGGGTTTGATGAATCCGAACGAAAATTTATGAGGTTTGAAAATTTATCTGAGGTTTGAGCAAATTAGCATGGGTTTGAAGAAATTAGGATGGGTTTGATGAAACCGAACGAAAATTTATGTGGTTTGAAAATTTACCTGAGGTTTGAGCAATTTAGCATGGGTTTGAAGAAATTAGGATGGGTTTGATGAAATTAGGATGGGTTTGATGAAACCGAACGAAAATTTATGTGGTTTGAAAATTTATGTGAGGTTTGAGCAATTTAGCATGGGTTTGAAGAAATTAGGATGGGTTTGATGAAACCGAACGAAAATTTATGTGAGGTTTGAAAATTTATGTGAGGTTTGACATATTTAGCATGGGTTTGACGAAATTAGGATGGGTTTGATGAAACCGAACGAAAATTTATGTGAGGTTTGAAAATTTATGTGAGGTTTGACATATTTAGCATGGGTTTGACGAAATTAGGATGGGTTTGATGAAACCGAACGAAAATTTATGTGGTTTGAAAATTTACCTGAGGTTTGAGCAATTTAGCATGGGTTTGAAGAAATTAGGATGGGTTTGATGAAATTAGGATGGGTTTGATGAAACCGAACGAAAATTTATGTGGTTTGAAAATTTATGTGAGGTTTGAGCAATTTAGCATGGGTTTGAAGAAATTAGGATGGGTTTGATGAAACCGAACGAAAATTTATGTGAGGTTTGAAAATTTATGTGAGGTTTGACATATTTAGCATGGGTTTGACGAAATTAGGATGGGTTTGATGAAACCGAACGAAAATTTATGTGGTTTGAAAATTTACCTGAGGTTTGAGCAATTTAGCATGGGTTTGAAGAAATTAGGATGGGTTTGATGAAATTAGGATGGGTTTGATGAATCCGAACGAAAATTTATGAGGTTTGAAAATTTATCTGAGGTTTGAGCAAATTAGCATGGGTTTGAAGAAATTAGGATGGGTTTGATGAAACCGAACGAAAATTTATGTGATTTGAAAATTTATGTGAGGTTTGAGCAATTTAGCATGAGTTTGAAGAAATTAGGATGGGTTTGATGAAACCGAACGAAAATTTATGTGGTTTGAAAATTTATGTGAGGTTTGACATATTTAGCATGGGTTTGACGAAATTAGGATGGGTTTGATGAAACCGAACGAAAATTTATGTGGTTTGAAAATTTACCTGAGGTTTGAGCAATTTAGCATGGGTTTGAAGAAATTAGGATGGGTTTGATGAAATTAGGATGGGTTTGATGAATCCGAACGAAAATTTATGAGGTTTGAAAATTTATCTGAGGTTTGAGCAAATTAGCATGGGTTTGAAGAAATTAGGATGGGTTTGATGAAACCGAACGAAAATTTATGTGGTTTGAAAATTTATGTGAGGTTTGAGCAATTTAGCATGGGTTTGAAGAAATTAGGATGGGTTTGATGAAACCGAACGAAAATTTATGTGGTTTGAAAATTTATGTGAGGTTTGAGCAATTTAGCATGGGTTTGAAGAAATTAGGATGGGTTTGATGAAACCGAACGAAAATTTATGTGAGGTTTGAAAATTTATGTGAGGTTTGACATATTTAGCATGGGTTTGACGAAATTAGGATGGGTTTGATGAAACCGAACGAAAATTTATGTGGTTTGAAAATTTACCTGAGGTTTGAGCAATTTAGCATGGGTTTGAAGAAATTAGGATGGGTTTGATGAAATTAGGATGGGTTTGATGAAACCGAACGAAAATTTATGTGGTTTGAAAATTTATGTGAGGTTTGAGCAATTTAGCATGGGTTTGAAGAAATTAGGATGGGTTTGATGAAACCGAACGAAAATTTATGTGAGGTTTGAAAATTTATGTGAGGTTTGACATATTTAGCATGGGTTTGACGAAATTAGGATGGGTTTGATGAAACCGAACGAAAATTTATGTGGTTTGAAAATTTACCTGAGGTTTGAGCAATTTAGCATGGGTTTGAAGAAATTAGGATGGGTTTGATGAAATTAGGATGGGTTTGATGAATCCGAACGAAAATTTATGAGGTTTGAAAATTTATGTGAGGTTTGAGCAATTTAGCATGGGTTTGAAGAAATTAGGATGGGTTTGATGAATCCGAACGAAAATTTATGAGGTTTGAAAATTTATCTGAGGTTTGAGCAAATTAGCATGGGTTTGAAGAAATTAGGATGGGTTTGATGAAATTAGGATGGGTTTGATGAAACCGAACGAAAATTTATGTGGTTTGAAAATTTATGTGAGGTTTGAGCAATTTAGCATGGGTTTGAAGAAATTAGGATGGGTTTGATGAAACCGAACGAAAATTTATGTGAGGTTTGAAAATTTATGTGAGGTTTGACATATTTAGCATGGGTTTGACGAAATTAGGATGGGTTTGATGAAACCGAACGAAAATTTATGTGGTTTGAAAATTTACCTGAGGTTTGAGCAATTTAGCATGGGTTTGAAGAAATTAGGATGGGTTTGATGAAATTAGGATGGGCTTGATGAATCCGAACGAAAATTTATGAGGTTTGAAAATTTATGTGAGGTTTGAGCAATTTAGCATGGGTTTGAAGAAATTAGGATGGGTTTGATGAATCCGAACGAAAATTTATGAGGTTTGAAAATTTATCTGAGGTTTGAGCAAATTAGCATGGGTTTGAAGAAATTAGGATGGGTTTGATGAAACCGAACGAAAATTTATGTGGTTTGAAAATTTATGTGAGGTTTGAGCAATTTAGCATGGGTTTGAAGAAATTAGGATGGGTTTGATGAAACCGAACGAAAATTTATGTGGTTTGAAAATTTATGTGAGGTTTGACATATTTAGCATGGGTTTGACGAAATTAGGATGGGTTTGATGAAACCGAACGAAAATTTATGTGGTTTGAAAATTTACCTGAGGTTTGAGCAATTTAGCATGGGTTTGAAGAAATTAGGATGGGTTTGATGAAATTAGGATGGGTTTGATGAATCCGAACGAAAATTTATGAGGTTTGAAAATTTATCTGAGGTTTGAGCAAATTAGCATGGGTTTGAAGAAATTAGGATGGGTTTGATGAAACCGAACGAAAATTTATGTGAGGTTTGAAAATTTATGTGAGGTTTGAGCAATTTAGCATGGGTTTGAAGAAATTAGGATGGGTTTGATGAAACCGAACGAAAATTTATGTGAGGTTTGAAAATTTATGTGAGGTTTGACATATTTAGCATGGGTTTGAAGAAATTAGGATGGGTTTGATGAAATTAGGATGGGTTTGATGAAACCGAACGAAAATTTATGTGGTTTGAAAATTTATGTGAGGTTTGAGCAATTTAGCATGGGTTTGAAGAAATTAGGATGGGTTTGATGAAACCGAACGAAAATTTATGTGAGGTTTGAAAATTTATGTGAGGTTTGACATATTTAGCATGGGTTTGACGAAATTAGGATGGGTTTGATGAAACCGAACGAAAATTTATGTGGTTTGAAAATTTACCTGAGGTTTGAGCAATTTAGCATGGGTTTGAAGAAATTAGGATGGGTTTGATGAAATTAGGATGGGTTTGATGAATCCGAACGAAAATTTATGAGGTTTGAAAATTTATGTGAGGTTTGAGCAATTTAGCATGGGTTTGAAGAAATTAGGATGGGTTTGATGAATCCGAACGAAAATTTATGAGGTTTGAAAATTTATCTGAGGTTTGAGCAAATTAGCATGGGTTTGAAGAAATTAGGATGGGTTTGATGAAATTAGGATGGGTTTGATGAAACCGAACGAAAATTTATGTGGTTTGAAAATTTATGTGAGGTTTGAGCAATTTAGCATGGGTTTGAAGAAATTAGGATGGGTTTGATGAAACCGAACGAAAATTTATGTGAGGTTTGAAAATTTATGTGAGGTTTGACATATTTAGCATGGGTTTGACGAAATTAGGATGGGTTTGATGAAACCGAACGAAAATTTATGTGGTTTGAAAATTTACCTGAGGTTTGAGCAATTTAGCATGGGTTTGAAGAAATTAGGATGGGTTTGATGAAATTAGGATGGGCTTGATGAATCCGAACGAAAATTTATGAGGTTTGAAAATTTATGTGAGGTTTGAGCAATTTAGCATGGGTTTGAAGAAATTAGGATGGGTTTGATGAATCCGAACGAAAATTTATGAGGTTTGAAAATTTATCTGAGGTTTGAGCAAATTAGCATGGGTTTGAAGAAATTAGGATGGGTTTGATGAAACCGAACGAAAATTTATGTGGTTTGAAAATTTATGTGAGGTTTGAGCAATTTAGCATGGGTTTGAAGAAATTAGGATGGGTTTGATGAAACCGAACGAAAATTTATGTGGTTTGAAAATTTATGTGAGGTTTGACATATTTAGCATGGGTTTGACGAAATTAGGATGGGTTTGATGAAACCGAACGAAAATTTATGTGGTTTGAAAATTTACCTGAGGTTTGAGCAATTTAGCATGGGTTTGAAGAAATTAGGATGGGTTTGATGAAATTAGGATGGGTTTGATGAATCCGAACGAAAATTTATGAGGTTTGAAAATTTATCTGAGGTTTGAGCAAATTAGCATGGGTTTGAAGAAATTAGGATGGGTTTGATGAAACCGAACGAAAATTTATGTGAGGTTTGAAAATTTATGTGAGGTTTGACATATTTAGCATGGGTTTGACGAAATTAGGAAGGGTTTGATGAAACCGAACGAAAATTTATGTGGTTTGAAAATTTATGTGAGGTTTGACATATTTAGCATGGGTTTGACGAAATTAGGAAGGGTTTGATGAAACCGAACGAAAATTTATGTGGTTTGAAAATTTACCTGAGGTTTGAGCAATTTAGCATGGGTTTGAAGAAATTAGGATGGGTTTGATGAAATTAGGATGGGTTTGATGAATAAGAACGAAAATTTATGAGGTTTGAAAATTTATCTGAGGTTTGAGCAAATTAGCATGGGTTTGAAGAAATTAGGATGGGTTTGATGAAACCGAACGAAAATTTATGTGGTTTGAAAATTTACCTGAGGTTTGAGCAATTTAGCATGGGTTTGAAGAAATTAGGATGGGTTTGATGAAATTAGGATGGGTTTGATGAAACCGAACGAAAATTTATGTGGTTTGAAAATTTATGTGAGGTTTGAGCAATTTAGCATGGGTTTGAAGAAATTAGGATGGGTTTGATGAAACCGAACGAAAATTTATGTGAGGTTTGAAAATTTATGTGAGGTTTGACATATTTAGCATGGGTTTGACGAAATTAGGATGGGTTTGATGAAACCGAACGAAAATTTATGTGAGGTTTGAAAATTTATGTGAGGTTTGACATATTTAGCATGGGTTTGACGAAATTAGGATGGGTTTGATGAAACCGAACGAAAATTTATGTGGTTTGAAAATTTACCTGAGGTTTGAGCAATTTAGCATGGGTTTGAAGAAATTAGGATGGGTTTGATGAAATTAGGATGGGTTTGATGAAACCGAACGAAAATTTATGTGGTTTGAAAATTTATGTGAGGTTTGAGCAATTTAGCATGGGTTTGAAGAAATTAGGATGGGTTTGATGAAACCGAACGAAAATTTATGTGAGGTTTGAAAATTTATGTGAGGTTTGACATATTTAGCATGGGTTTGACGAAATTAGGATGGGTTTGATGAAACCGAACGAAAATTTATGTGGTTTGAAAATTTACCTGAGGTTTGAGCAATTTAGCATGGGTTTGAAGAAATTAGGATGGGTTTGATGAAATTAGGATGGGTTTGATGAATCCGAACGAAAATTTATGAGGTTTGAAAATTTATCTGAGGTTTGAGCAAATTAGCATGGGTTTGAAGAAATTAGGATGGGTTTGATGAAACCGAACGAAAATTTATGTGGTTTGAAAATTTATGTGAGGTTTGAGCAATTTAGCATGGGTTTGAAGAAATTAGGATGGGTTTGATGAAACCGAACGAAAATTTATGTGGTTTGAAAATTTACCTGAGGTTTGAGCAATTTAGCATGGGTTTGAAGAAATTAGGATGGGTTTGATGAAACCGAACGAAAATTTATGTGGTTTGAAAATTTATGTGAGGTTTGAGCAATTTAGCATGGGTTTGAAGAAATTAGGATGGGTTTGATGAAACCGAACGAAAATTTATGTGGTTTGAAAATTTATGTGAGGTTTGACATATTTAGCATGGGTTTGACGAAATTAGGATGGGTTTGATGAAACCGAACGAAAATTTATGTGGTTTGAAAATTTACCTGAGGTTTGAGCAATTTAGCATGGGTTTGAAGAAATTAGGATGGGTTTGATGAAATTAGGATGGGTTTGATGAATCCGAACGAAAATTTATGAGGTTTGAAAATTTATCTGAGGTTTGAGCAAATTAGCATGGGTTTGAAGAAATTAGGATGGGTTTGATGAAACCGAACGAAAATTTATGTGGTTTGAAAATTTACCTGAGGTTTGAGCAATTTAGCATGGGTTTGAAGAAATTAGGATGGGTTTGATGAAATTAGGATGGGTTTGATGAATCCGAACGAAAATTTATGAGGTTTGAAAATTTATCTGAGGTTTGAGCAAATTAGCATGGGTTTGAAGAAATTAGGATGGGTTTGATGAAACCGAACGAAAATTTATGTGGTTTGAAAATTTACCTGAGGTTTGAGCAATTTAGCATGGGTTTGAAGAAATTAGGATGGGTTTGATGAAATTAGGATGGGTTTGATGAATCCGAACGAAAATTTATGAGGTTTGAAAATTTATCTGAGGTTTGAGCAAATTAGCATGGGTTTGAAGAAATTAGGATGGGTTTGATGAAACCGAACGAAAATTTATGTGGTTTGAAAATTTACCTGAGGTTTGAGCAATTTAGCATGGGTTTGAAGAAATTAGGATGGGTTTGATGAAATTAGGATGGGTTTGATGAATCCGAACGAAAATTTATGAGGTTTGAAAATTTATCTGAGGTTTGAGCAAATTAGCATGGGTTTGAAGAAATTAGGATGGGTTTGATGAAACCGAACGAAAATTTATGTGGTTTGAAAATTTACCTGAGGTTTGAGCAATTTAGCATGGGTTTGAAGAAATTAGGATGGGTTTGATGAAATTAGGATGGGTTTGATGAAACCGAACGAAAATTTATGTGGTTTGAAAATTTATGTGAGGTTTGAGCAATTTAGCATGGGTTTGAAGAAATTAGGATGGGTTTGATGAAACCGAACGAAAATTTATGTGGTTTGAAAATTTACCTGAGGTTTGAGCAATTTAGCATGGGTTTGAAGAAATTACAATGGGTTTGATGAAATTAGGATGGGTTTGATGAAACCGAACGAAAATTTATGTGGTTTGAAAATTTATGTGAGGTTTGAGCAATTTAGCATGGGTTTGAAGAAATTAGGATGGGTTTGATGAAACCGAACGAAAATTTATGTGGTAACCGAACGAAAATTTATGTGGTTTGAAAATTTATGTGAGGTTTGAGCAATTTAGCATGGGTTTGAAGAAATTAGGATGGGTTTGATGAAACCGAACGAAAATTTATGTGAGGTTTGAAAATTTATGTGAGGTTTGACAAAATTAGCATGGGTTTGACGAAATTAGGATGGGTTTGATGAAACCGAACGAAAATTTATGTGAGGTTTGAAAATTTATGTGAGGTTTGACATATTTAGCATGGGTTTGACGAAATTAGGATGGGTTTGATGAAACCGAACGAAAATTTATGTGGTTTGAAAATTTACCTGAGGTTTGAGCAATTTAGCATGGGTTTGAAGAAATTACAATGGGTTTGATGAAATTAGGATGGGTTTGATGAAACCGAACGAAAATTTATGTGGTTTGAAAATTTATGTGAGGTTTGAGCAATTTAGCATGGGTTTGAAGAAATTAGGATGGGTTTGATGAAACCGAACGAAAATTTATGTGAGGTTTGAAAATTTATGTGAGGTTTGACATATTTAGCATGGGTTTGACGAAATTAGGATGGGTTTGATGAAACCGAACGAAAATTTATGTGGTTTGAAAATTTACCTGAGGTTTGAGCAATTTAGCATGGGTTTGAAGAAATTAGGATGGGTTTGATGAAATTAGGATGGGTTTGATGAATCCGAACGAAAATTTATGAGGTTTGAAAATTTATGTGAGGTTTGAGCAATTTAGCATGGGTTTGAAGAAATTAGGATGGGTTTGATGAATCCGAACGAAAATTTATGAGGTTTGAAAATTTATCTGAGGTTTGAGCAAATTAGCATGGGTTTGAAGAAATTAGGATGGGTTTGATGAAACCGAACGAAAATTTATGTGGTTTGAAAATTTATGTGAGGTTTGAGCAATTTAGCATGGGTTTGAAGAAATTAGGATGGGTTTGATGAAACCGAACGAAAATTTATGTGGTTTGAAAATTTACCTGAGGTTTGAGCAATTTAGCATGGGTTTGAAGAAATTAGGATGGGTTTGATGAAATTAGGATGGGTTTGATGAATCCGAACGAAAATTTATGAGGTTTGAAAATTTATCTGAGGTTTGAGCAAATTAGCATGGGTTTGAAGAAATTAGGATGGGTTTGATGAAACCGAACGAAAATTTATGTGGTTTGAAAATTTACCTGAGGTTTGAGCAATTTAGCATGGGTTTGAAGAAATTAGGATGGGTTTGATGAAATTAGGATGGGTTTGATGAAACCGAACGAAAATTTATGTGGTTTGAAAATTTATGTGAGGTTTGAGCAATTTAGCATGGGTTTGAAGAAATTAGGATGGGTTTGATGAAACCGAACGAAAATTTATGTGAGGTTTGAAAATTTATGTGAGGTTTGACATATTTAGCATGGGTTTGACGAAATTAGGATGGGTTTGATGAAACCGAACGAAAATTTATGTGAGGTTTGAAAATTTATGTGAGGTTTGACATATTTAGCATGGGTTTGACGAAATTAGGATGGGTTTGATGAAACCGAACGAAAATTTATGTGGTTTGAAAATTTACCTGAGGTTTGAGCAATTTAGCATGGGTTTGAAGAAATTAGGATGGGTTTGATGAAATTAGGATGGGTTTGATGAAACCGAACGAAAATTTATGTGAGGTTTGAAAATTTATGTGAGGTTTGACATATTTAGCATGGGTTTGACGAAATTAGGATGGGTTTGATGAAACCGAACGAAAATTTATGTGAGGTTTGAAAATTTATGTGAGGTTTGACATATTTAGCATGGGTTTGACGAAATTAGGATGGGTTTGATGAAACCGAACGAAAATTTATGTGGTTTGAAAATTTACCTGAGGTTTGAGCAATTTAGCATGGGTTTGAAGAAATTAGGATGGGTTTGATGAAATTAGGATGGGTTTGATGAAACCGAACGAAAATTTATGTGGTTTGAAAATTTATGTGAGGTTTGAGCAATTTAGCATGGGTTTGAAGAAATTAGGATGGGTTTGATGAAACCGAACGAAAATTTATGTGAGGTTTGAAAATTTATGTGAGGTTTGACATATTTAGCATGGGTTTGACGAAATTAGGATGGGTTTGATGAAACCGAACGAAAATTTATGTGGTTTGAAAATTTACCTGAGGTTTGAGCAATTTAGCATGGGTTTGAAGAAATTAGGATGGGTTTGATGAAATTAGGATGGGTTTGATGAATCCGAACGAAAATTTATGAGGTTTGAAAATTTATGTGAGGTTTGAGCAATTTAGCATGGGTTTGAAGAAATTAGGATGGGTTTGATGAATCCGAACGAAAATTTATGAGGTTTGAAAATTTATCTGAGGTTTGAGCAAATTAGCATGGGTTTGAAGAAATTAGGATGGGTTTGATGAAACCGAACGAAAATTTATGTGGTTTGAAAATTTATGTGAGGTTTGAGCAATTTAGCATGGGTTTGAAGAAATTAGGATGGGTTTGATGAAACCGAACGAAAATTTATGTGGTTTGAAAATTTACCTGAGGTTTGAGCAATTTAGCATGGGTTTGAAGAAATTAGGATGGGTTTGATGAAATTAGGATGGGTTTGATGAATCCGAACGAAAATTTATGAGGTTTGAAAATTTATCTGAGGTTTGAGCAAATTAGCATGGGTTTGAAGAAATTAGGATGGGTTTGATGAAACCGAACGAAAATTTATGTGGTTTGAAAATTTACCTGAGGTTTGAGCAATTTAGCATGGGTTTGAAGAAATTAGGATGGGTTTGATGAAATTAGGATGGGTTTGATGAAACCGAACGAAAATTTATGTGGTTTGAAAATTTATGTGAGGTTTGAGCAATTTAGCATGGGTTTGAAGAAATTAGGATGGGTTTGATGAAACCGAACGAAAATTTATGTGAGGTTTGAAAATTTATGTGAGGTTTGACATATTTAGCATGGGTTTGACGAAATTAGGATGGGTTTGATGAAACCGAACGAAAATTTATGTGAGGTTTGAAAATTTATGTGAGGTTTGACATATTTAGCATGGGTTTGACGAAATTAGGATGGGTTTGATGAAACCGAACGAAAATTTATGTGGTTTGAAAATTTACCTGAGGTTTGAGCAATTTAGCATGGGTTTGAAGAAATTAGGATGGGTTTGATGAAATTAGGATGGGTTTGATGAAACCGAACGAAAATTTATGTGGTTTGAAAATTTATGTGAGGTTTGAGCAATTTAGCATGGGTTTGAAGAAATTAGGATGGGTTTGATGAAACCGAACGAAAATTTATGTGAGGTTTGAAAATTTATGTGAGGTTTGACATATTTAGCATGGGTTTGACGAAATTAGGATGGGTTTGATGAAACCGAACGAAAATTTATGTGGTTTGAAAATTTACCTGAGGTTTGAGCAATTTAGCATGGGTTTGAAGAAATTAGGATGGGTTTGATGAAATTAGGATGGGTTTGATGAATCCGAACGAAAATTTATGAGGTTTGAAAATTTATGTGAGGTTTGAGCAATTTAGCATGGGTTTGAAGAAATTAGGATGGGTTTGATGAATCCGAACGAAAATTTATGAGGTTTGAAAATTTATCTGAGGTTTGAGCAAATTAGCATGGGTTTGAAGAAATTAGGATGGGTTTGATGAAACCGAACGAAAATTTATGTGGTTTGAAAATTTATGTGAGGTTTGACATATTTAGCATGGGTTTGACGAAATTAGGATGGGTTTGATGAAACCGAACGAAAATTTATGTGGTTTGAAAATTTACCTGAGGTTTGAGCAATTTAGCATGGGTTTGAAGAAATTAGGATGGGTTTGATGAAATTAGGATGGGTTTGATGAATCCGAACGAAAATTTATGAGGTTTGAAAATTTATCTGAGGTTTGAGCAAATTAGCATGGGTTTGAAGAAATTAGGATGGGTTTGATGAAACCGAACGAAAATTTATGTGGTTTGAAAATTTATGTGAGGTTTGAGCAATTTAGCATGGGTTTGAAGAAATTAGGATGGGTTTGATGAAACCGAACGAAAATTTATGTGAGGTTTGAAAATTTATGTGAGGTTTGACATATTTAGCATGGGTTTGACGAAATTAGGATGGGTTTGATGAAACCGAACGAAAATTTATGTGGTTTGAAAATTTACCTGAGGTTTGAGCAATTTAGCATGGGTTTGAAGAAATTACAATGGGTTTGATGAAATTAGGATGGGTTTGATGAAACCGAACGAAAATTTATGTGGTTTGAAAATTTATGTGAGGTTTGAGCAATTTAGCATGGGTTTGAAGAAATTAGGATGGGTTTGATGAAACCGAACGAAAATTTATGTGGTAACCGAACGAAAATTTATGTGGTTTGAAAATTTATGTGAGGTTTGAGCAATTTAGCATGGGTTTGAAGAAATTAGGATGGGTTTGATGAAACCGAACGAAAATTTATGTGAGGTTTGAAAATTTATCTGAGGTTTGAGCAAATTAGCATGGGTTTGAAGAAATTAGGATGGGTTTGATGAAACCGAACGAAAATTTATGTGGTTTGAAAATTTATGTGAGGTTTGAGCAATTTAGCATGGGTTTGAAGAAATTAGGATGGGTTTGATGAAACCGAACGAAAATTTATGTGGTTTGAAAATTTATGTGAGGTTTGAGCAATTTAGCATGGGTTTGAAGAAATTAGGATGGGTTTGATGAAACCGAACGAAAATTTATGTGAGGTTTGAAAATTTATGTGAGGTTTGACATATTTAGCATGGGTTTGACGAAATTAGGATGGGTTTGATGAAACCGAACGAAAATTTATGTGGTTTGAAAATTTACCTGAGGTTTGAGCAATTTAGCATGGGTTTGAAGAAATTAGGATGGGTTTGATGAAATTAGGATGGGTTTGATGAAACCGAACGAAAATTTATGTGGTTTGAAAATTTATGTGAGGTTTGAGCAATTTAGCATGGGTTTGAAGAAATTAGGATGGGTTTGATGAAACCGAACGAAAATTTATGTGAGGTTTGAAAATTTATGTGAGGTTTGACATATTTAGCATGGGTTTGACGAAATTAGGATGGGTTTGATGAAACCGAACGAAAATTTATGTGGTTTGAAAATTTGCCTGAGGTTTGAGCAATTTAGCATGGGTTTGAAGAAATTAGGATGGGTTTGATGAAATTAGGATGGGTTTGATGAATCCGAACGAAAATTTATGAGGTTTGAAAATTTATGTGAGGTTTGAGCAATTTAGCATGGGTTTGAAGAAATTAGGATGGGTTTGATGAATCCGAACGAAAATTTATGAGGTTTGAAAATTTATCTGAGGTTTGAGCAAATTAGCATGGGTTTGAAGAAATTAGGATGGGTTTGATGAAATTAGGATGGGTTTGATGAAACCGAACGAAAATTTATGTGGTTTGAAAATTTATGTGAGGTTTGAGCAATTTAGCATGGGTTTGAAGAAATTAGGATGGGTTTGATGAAACCGAACGAAAATTTATGTGAGGTTTGAAAATTTATGTGAGGTTTGACATATTTAGCATGGGTTTGACGAAATTAGGATGGGTTTGATGAAACCGAACGAAAATTTATGTGGTTTGAAAATTTACCTGAGGTTTGAGCAATTTAGCATGGGTTTGAAGAAATTAGGATGGGTTTGATGAAATTAGGATGGGCTTGATGAATCCGAACGAAAATTTATGAGGTTTGAAAATTTATGTGAGGTTTGAGCAATTTAGCATGGGTTTGAAGAAATTAGGATGGGTTTGATGAATCCGAACGAAAATTTATGAGGTTTGAAAATTTATCTGAGGTTTGAGCAAATTAGCATGGGTTTGAAGAAATTAGGATGGGTTTGATGAAACCGAACGAAAATTTATGTGGTTTGAAAATTTATGTGAGGTTTGAGCAATTTAGCATGGGTTTGAAGAAATTAGGATGGGTTTGATGAAACCGAACGAAAATTTATGTGGTTTGAAAATTTATGTGAGGTTTGACATATTTAGCATGGGTTTGACGAAATTAGGATGGGTTTGATGAAACCGAACGAAAATTTATGTGGTTTGAAAATTTACCTGAGGTTTGAGCAATTTAGCATGGGTTTGAAGAAATTAGGATGGGTTTGATGAAATTAGGATGGGTTTGATGAATCCGAACGAAAATTTATGAGGTTTGAAAATTTATCTGAGGTTTGAGCAAATTAGCATGGGTTTGAAGAAATTAGGATGGGTTTGATGAAACCGAACGAAAATTTATGTGAGGTTTGAAAATTTATGTGAGGTTTGACATATTTAGCATGGGTTTGACGAATTTAGGATGGGTTTGATGAAACCGAACGAAAATTTATGTGAGGTTTGAAAATTTATGTGAGGTTTGACATATTTAGCATGGGTTTGACGAAATTAGGATGGGTTTGATGAAACCGAACGAAAATTTATGTGGTTTGAAAATTTACCTGAGGTTTGAGCAATTTAGCATGGGTTTGAAGAAATTAGGATGGGTTTGATGAATCCGAACGAAAATTTATGAGGTTTGAAAATTTATGTGAGGTTTGAGCAATTTAGCATGGGTTTGAAGAAATTAGGATGGGTTTGATGAATCCGAACGAAAATTTATGAGGTTTGAAAATTTATCTGAGGTTTGAGCAAATTAGCATGGGTTTGAAGAAATTAGGATGGGTTTGATGAAACCGAACGAAAATTTATGTGGTTTGAAAATTTACCTGAGGTTTGAGCAATTTAGCATGGGTTTGAAGAAATTAGGATGGGTTTGATGAAATTAGGATGGGTTTGATGAAACCGAACGAAAATTTATGTGGTTTGAAAATTTATGTGAGGTTTGAGCAATTTAGCATGGGTTTGAAGAAATTAGGATGGGTTTGATGAAACCGAACGAAAATTTATGTGAGGTTTGAAAATTTATGTGAGGTTTGACATATTTAGCATGGGTTTGACGAAATTAGGATGGGTTTGATGAAACCGAACGAAAATTTATGTGAGGTTTGAAAATTTATGTGAGGTTTGACATATTTAGCATGGGTTTGACGAAATTAGGATGGGTTTGATGAAACCGAACGAAAATTTATGTGGTTTGAAAATTTACCTGAGGTTTGAGCAATTTAGCATGGGTTTGAAGAAATTAGGATGGGTTTGATGAAATTAGGATGGGTTTGATGAAACCGAACGAAAATTTATGTGGTTTGAAAATTTATGTGAGGTTTGAGCAATTTAGCATGGGTTTGAAGAAATTAGGATGGGTTTGATGAAACCGAACGAAAATTTATGTGAGGTTTGAAAATTTATGTGAGGTTTGACACATTTAGCATGGGTTTGACGAAATTAGGATGGGTTTGATGAAACCGAACGAAAATTTATGTGGTTTGAAAATTTACCTGAGGTTTGAGCAATTTAGCATGGGTTTGAAGAAATTAGGATGGGTTTGATGAAATTAGGATGGGTTTGATGAATCCGAACGAAAATTTATGAGGTTTGAAAATTTATGTGAGGTTTGAGCAATTTAGCATGGGTTTGAAGAAATTAGGATGGGTTTGATGAATCCGAACGAAAATTTATGAGGTTTGAAAATTTATCTGAGGTTTGAGCAAATTAGCATGGGTTTGAAGAAATTAGGATGGGTTTGATGAAACCGAACGAAAATTTATGTGGTTTGAAAATGTATGTGAGGTTTGAGCAATTTAGCATGGGTTTGAAGAAATTAGGATGGGTTTGATGAAACCGAACGAAAATTTATGTGGTTTGAAAATTTACCTGAGGTTTGAGCAATTTAGCATGGGTTTGAAGAAATTAGGATGGGTTTGATGAAATTAGGATGGGTTTGATGAATCCGAACGAAAATTTATGAGGTTTGAAAATTTATCTGAGGTTTGAGCAAATTAGCATGGGTTTGAAGAAATTAGGATGGGTTTGATGAAACCGAACGAAAATTTATGTGGTTTGAAAATTTACCTGAGGTTTGAGCAATTTAGCATGGGTTTGAAGAAATTAGGATGGGTTTGATGAAATTAGGATGGGTTTGATGAAACCGAACGAAAATTTATGTGGTTTGAAAATTTATGTGAGGTTTGAGCAATTTAGCATGGGTTTGAAGAAATTAGGATGGGTTTGATGAAACCGAACGAAAATTTATGTGAGGTTTGAAAATTTATGTGAGGTTTGACATATTTAGCATGGGTTTGACGAAATTAGGATGGGTTTGATGAAACCGAACGAAAATTTATGTGAGGTTTGAAAATTTATGTGAGGTTTGACATATTTAGCATGGGTTTGACGAAATTAGGATGGGTTTGATGAAACCGAACGAAAATTTATGTGGTTTGAAAATTTACCTGAGGTTTGAGCAATTTAGCATGGGTTTGAAGAAATTAGGATGGGTTTGATGAAATTAGGATGGGTTTGATGAAACCGAACGAAAATTTATGTGGTTTGAAAATTTATGTGAGGTTTGAGCAATTTAGCATGGGTTTGAAGAAATTAGGATGGGTTTGATGAAACCGAACGAAAATTTATGTGAGGTTTGAAAATTTATGTGAGGTTTGACATATTTAGCATGGGTTTGACGAAATTAGGATGGGTTTGATGAAACCGAACGAAAATTTATGTGGTTTGAAAATTTACCTGAGGTTTGAGCAATTTAGCATGGGTTTGAAGAAATTAGGATGGGTTTGATGAAATTAGGATGGGTTTGATGAATCCGAACGAAAATTTATGAGGTTTGAAAATTTATGTGAGGTTTGAGCAATTTAGCATGGGTTTGAAGAAATTAGGATGGGTTTGATGAATCCGAACGAAAATTTATGAGGTTTGAAAATTTATCTGAGGTTTGAGCAAATTAGCATGGGTTTGAAGAAATTAGGATGGGTTTGATGAAACCGAACGAAAATTTATGTGGTTTGAAAATTTATGTGAGGTTTGAGCAATTTAGCATGGGTTTGAAGAAATTAGGATGGGTTTGATGAAACCGAACGAAAATTTATGTGGTTTGAAAATTTACCTGAGGTTTGAGCAATTTAGCATGGGTTTGAAGAAATTAGGATGGGTTTGATGAAATTAGGATGGGTTTGATGAATCCGAACGAAAATTTATGAGGTTTGAAAATTTATCTGAGGTTTGAGCAAATTAGCATGGGTTTGAAGAAATTAGGATGGGTTTGATGAAACCGAACGAAAATTTATGTGGTTTGAAAATTTACCTGAGGTTTGAGCAATTTAGCATGGGTTTGAAGAAATTAGGATGGGTTTGATGAAATTAGGATGGGTTTGATGAAACCGAACGAAAATTTATGTGGTTTGAAAATTTATGTGAGGTTTGAGCAATTTAGCATGGGTTTGAAGAAATTAGGATGGGTTTGATGAAACCGAACGAAAATTTATGTGAGGTTTGAAAATTTATGTGAGGTTTGACATATTTAGCATGGGTTTGACGAAATTAGGATGGGTTTGATGAAACCGAACGAAAATTTATGTGAGGTTTGAAAATTTATGTGAGGTTTGACATATTTAGCATGGGTTTGACGAAATTAGGATGGGTTTGATGAAACCGAACGAAAATTTATGTGGTTTGAAAATTTACCTGAGGTTTGAGCAATTTAGCATGGGTTTGAAGAAATTAGGATGGGTTTGATGAAATTAGGATGGGTTTGATGAAACCGAACGAAAATTTATGTGGTTTGAAAATTTATGTGAGGTTTGAGCAATTTAGCATGGGTTTGAAGAAATTAGGATGGGTTTGATGAAACCGAACGAAAATTTATGTGAGGTTTGAAAATTTATGTGAGGTTTGACATATTTAGCATGGGTTTGACGAAATTAGGATGGGTTTGATGAAACCGAACGAAAATTTATGTGGTTTGAAAATTTACCTGAGGTTTGAGCAATTTAGCATGGGTTTGAAGAAATTAGGATGGGTTTGATGAAATTAGGATGGGTTTGATGAATCCGAACGAAAATTTATGAGGTTTGAAAATTTATGTGAGGTTTGAGCAATTTAGCATGGGTTTGAAGAAATTAGGATGGGTTTGATGAATCCGAACGAAAATTTATGAGGTTTGAAAATTTATCTGAGGTTTGAGCAAATTAGCATGGGTTTGAAGAAATTAGGATGGGTTTGATGAAACCGAACGAAAATTTATGTGGTTTGAAAATTTATGTGAGGTTTGACATATTTAGCATGGGTTTGACGAAATTAGGATGGGTTTGATGAAACCGAACGAAAATTTATGTGGTTTGAAAATTTACCTGAGGTTTGAGCAATTTAGCATGGGTTTGAAGAAATTAGGATGGGTTTGATGAAATTAGGATGGGTTTGATGAATCCGAACGAAAATTTATGAGGTTTGAAAATTTATCTGAGGTTTGAGCAAATTAGCATGGGTTTGAAGAAATTAGGATGGGTTTGATGAAACCGAACGAAAATTTATGTGGTTTGAAAATTTATGTGAGGTTTGAGCAATTTAGCATGGGTTTGAAGAAATTAGGATGGGTTTGATGAAACCGAACGAAAATTTATGTGGTTTGAAAATTTATGTGAGGTTTGAGCAATTTAGCATGGGTTTGAAGAAATTAGGATGGGTTTGATGAAACCGAACGAAAATTTATGTGAGGTTTGAAAATTTATGTGAGGTTTGACATATTTAGCATGGGTTTGACGAAATTAGGATGGGTTTGATGAAACCGAACGAAAATTTATGTGGTTTGAAAATTTACCTGAGGTTTGAGCAATTTAGCATGGGTTTGAAGAAATTACAATGGGTTTGATGAAATTAGGATGGGTTTGATGAAACCGAACGAAAATTTATGTGGTTTGAAAATTTATGTGAGGTTTGAGCAATTTAGCATGGGTTTGAAGAAATTAGGATGGGTTTGATGAAACCGAACGAAAATTTATGTGGTAACCGAACGAAAATTTATGTGGTTTGAAAATTTATGTGAGGTTTGAGCAATTTAGCATGGGTTTGAAGAAATTAGGATGGGTTTGATGAAACCGAACGAAAATTTATGTGAGGTTTGAAAATTTATGTGAGGTTTGACAAAATTAGCATGGGTTTGACGAAATTAGGATGGGTTTGATGAAACCGAACGAAAATTTATGTGAGGTTTGAAAATTTATGTGAGGTTTGACATATTTAGCATGGGTTTGACGAAATTAGGATGGGTTTGATGAAACCGAACGAAAATTTATGTGGTTTGAAAATTTACCTGAGGTTTGAGCAATTTAGCATGGGTTTGAAGAAATTACAATGGGTTTGATGAAATTAGGATGGGTTTGATGAAACCGAACGAAAATTTATGTGGTTTGAAAATTTATGTGAGGTTTGAGCAATTTAGCATGGGTTTGAAGAAATTAGGATGGGTTTGATGAAACCGAACGAAAATTTATGTGAGGTTTGAAAATTTATGTGAGGTTTGACATATTTAGCATGGGTTTGACGAAATTAGGATGGGTTTGATGAAACCGAACGAAAATTTATGTGGTTTGAAAATTTACCTGAGGTTTGAGCAATTTAGCATGGGTTTGAAGAAATTAGGATGGGTTTGATGAAATTAGGATGGGTTTGATGAATCCGAACGAAAATTTATGAGGTTTGAAAATTTATGTGAGGTTTGAGCAATTTAGCATGGGTTTGAAGAAATTAGGATGGGTTTGATGAATCCGAACGAAAATTTATGAGGTTTGAAAATTTATCTGAGGTTTGAGCAAATTAGCATGGGTTTGAAGAAATTAGGATGGGTTTGATGAAACCGAACGAAAATTTATGTGGTTTGAAAATTTATGTGAGGTTTGAGCAATTTAGCATGGGTTTGAAGAAATTAGGATGGGTTTGATGAAACCGAACGAAAATTTATGTGGTTTGAAAATTTACCTGAGGTTTGAGCAATTTAGCATGGGTTTGAAGAAATTAGGATGGGTTTGATGAAATTAGGATGGGTTTGATGAATCCGAACGAAAATTTATGAGGTTTGAAAATTTATCTGAGGTTTGAGCAAATTAGCATGGGTTTGAAGAAATTAGGATGGGTTTGATGAAACCGAACGAAAATTTATGTGGTTTGAAAATTTACCTGAGGTTTGAGCAATTTAGCATGGGTTTGAAGAAATTAGGATGGGTTTGATGAAATTAGGATGGGTTTGATGAAACCGAACGAAAATTTATGTGGTTTGAAAATTTATGTGAGGTTTGAGCAATTTAGCATGGGTTTGAAGAAATTAGGATGGGTTTGATGAAACCGAACGAAAATTTATGTGAGGTTTGAAAATTTATGTGAGGTTTGACATATTTAGCATGGGTTTGACGAAATTAGGATG
Organism: Rutpela maculata; assembly: GCA_936432065.2. Lineage (NCBI taxonomy): Eukaryota > Metazoa > Arthropoda > Insecta > Coleoptera > Cerambycidae > Rutpela > Rutpela maculata. The sequence continues at coordinate 24,525 of CAKZFB020000062.1, forward strand.
GGTTTGATGAAACCGAACGAAAATTTATGTGAGGTTTGAAAATTTATGTGAGGTTTGACATATTTAGCATGGGTTTGACGAAATTAGGATGGGTTTGATGAAACCGAACGAAAATTTATGTGGTTTGAAAATTTACCTGAGGTTTGAGCAATTTAGCATGGGTTTGAAGAAATTAGGATGGGTTTGATGAAATTAGGATGGGTTTGATGAAACCGAACGAAAATTTATGTGGTTTGAAAATTTATGTGAGGTTTGAGCAATTTAGCATGGGTTTGAAGAAATTAGGATGGGTTTGATGAAACCGAACGAAAATTTATGTGAGGTTTGAAAATTTATGTGAGGTTTGACATATTTAGCATGGGTTTGACGAAATTAGGATGGGTTTGATGAAACCGAACGAAAATTTATGTGGTTTGAAAATTTACCTGAGGTTTGAGCAATTTAGCATGGGTTTGAAGAAATTAGGATGGGTTTGATGAAATTAGGATGGGTTTGATGAATCCGAACGAAAATTTATGAGGTTTGAAAATTTATCTGAGGTTTGAGCAAATTAGCATGGGTTTGAAGAAATTAGGATGGGTTTGATGAAACCGAACGAAAATTTATGTGATTTGAAAATTTATGTGAGGTTTGAGCAATTTAGCATGGGTTTGAAGAAATTAGGATGGGTTTGATGAAACCGAACGAAAATTTATGTGGTTTGAAAATTTATGTGAGGTTTGACATATTTAGCATGGGTTTGACGAAATTAGGATGGGTTTGATGAAACCGAACGAAAATTTATGTGGTTTGAAAATTTACCTGAGGTTTGAGCAATTTAGCATGGGTTTGAAGAAATTAGGATGGGTTTGATGAAATTAGGATGGGTTTGATGAATCCGAACGAAAATTTATGAGGTTTGAAAATTTATCTGAGGTTTGAGCAAATTAGCATGGGTTTGAAGAAATTAGGATGGGTTTGATGAAACCGAACGAAAATTTATGTGGTTTGAAAATTTATGTGAGGTTTGAGCAATTTAGCATGGGTTTGAAGAAATTAGGATGGGTTTGATGAAACCGAACGAAAATTTATGTGGTTTGAAAATTTATGTGAGGTTTGAGCAATTTAGCATGGGTTTGAAGAAATTAGGATGGGTTTGATGAAATTAGGATGGGTTTGATGAAACCGAACGAAAATTTATGTGGTTTGAAAATTTATGTGAGGTTTGAGCAATTTAGCATGGGTTTGAAGAAATTAGGATGGGTTTGATGAAACCGAACGAAAATTTATGTGAGGTTTGAAAATTTATGTGAGGTTTGACATATTTAGCATGGGTTTGACGAAATTAGGATGGGTTTGATGAAACCGAACGAAAATTTATGTGGTAACCGAACGAAAATTTATGTGGTTTGAAAATTTATGTGAGGTTTGAGCAATTTAGCATGGGTTTGAAGAAATTAGGATGGGTTTGATGAAACCGAACGAAAATTTATGTGAGGTTTGAAAATTTATGTGAGGTTTGACAAAATTAGCATGGGTTTGACGAAATTAGGATGGGTTTGATGAAACCGAACGAAAATTTATGTGAGGTTTGAAAATTTATGTGAGGTTTGACATATTTAGCATGGGTTTGACGAAATTAGGATGGGTTTGATGAAACCGAACGAAAATTTATGTGGTTTGAAAATTTACCTGAGGTTTGAGCAATTTAGCATGGGTTTGAAGAAATTAGGATGGGTTTGATGAAATTAGGATGGGTTTGATGAAACCGAACGAAAATTTATGTGGTTTGAAAATTTATGTGAGGTTTGAGCAATTTAGCATGGGTTTGAAGAAATTAGGATGGGTTTGATGAAACCGAACGAAAATTTATGTGAGGTTTGAAAATTTATGTGAGGTTTGACATATTTAGCATGGGTTTGACGAAATTAGGATGGGTTTGATGAAACCGAACGAAAATTTATGTGGTTTGAAAATTTACCTGAGGTTTGAGCAATTTAGCATGGGTTTGAAGAAATTAGGATGGGTTTGATGAAATTAGGATGGGTTTGATGAATCCGAACGAAAATTTATGAGGTTTGAAAATTTATGTGAGGTTTGAGCAATTTAGCATGGGTTTGAAGAAATTAGGATGGGTTTGATGAATCCGAACGAAAATTTATGAGGTTTGAAAATTTATCTGAGGTTTGAGCAAATTAGCATGGGTTTGAAGAAATTAGGATGGGTTTGATGAAACCGAACGAAAATTTATGTGGTTTGAAAATTTATGTGAGGTTTGAGCAATTTAGCATGGGTTTGAAGAAATTAGGATGGGTTTGATGAAACCGAACGAAAATTTATGTGGTTTGAAAATTTACCTGAGGTTTGAGCAATTTAGCATGGGTTTGAAGAAATTAGGATGGGTTTGATGAAATTAGGATGGGTTTGATGAATCCGAACGAAAATTTATGAGGTTTGAAAATTTATCTGAGGTTTGAGCAAATTAGCATGGGTTTGAAGAAATTAGGATGGGTTTGATGAAACCGAACGAAAATTTATGTGGTTTGAAAATTTACCTGAGGTTTGAGCAATTTAGCATGGGTTTGAAGAAATTAGGATGGGTTTGATGAAATTAGGATGGGTTTGATGAAACCGAACGAAAATTTATGTGGTTTGAAAATTTATGTGAGGTTTGAGCAATTTAGCATGGGTTTGAAGAAATTAGGATGGGTTTGATGAAACCGAACGAAAATTTATGTGAGGTTTGAAAATTTATGTGAGGTTTGACATATTTAGCATGGGTTTGACGAAATTAGGATGGGTTTGATGAAACCGAACGAAAATTTATGTGAGGTTTGAAAATTTATGTGAGGTTTGACATATTTAGCATGGGTTTGACGAAATTAGGATGGGTTTGATGAAACCGAACGAAAATTTATGTGGTTTGAAAATTTACCTGAGGTTTGAGCAATTTAGCATGGGTTTGAAGAAATTAGGATGGGTTTGATGAAATTAGGATGGGTTTGATGAAACCGAACGAAAATTTATGTGGTTTGAAAATTTATGTGAGGTTTGAGCAATTTAGCATGGGTTTGAAGAAATTAGGATGGGTTTGATGAAACCGAACGAAAATTTATGTGAGGTTTGAAAATTTATGTGAGGTTTGACATATTTAGCATGGGTTTGACGAAATTAGGATGGGTTTGATGAAACCGAACGAAAATTTATGTGGTTTGAAAATTTACCTGAGGTTTGAGCAATTTAGCATGGGTTTGAAGAAATTAGGATGGGTTTGATGAAATTAGGATGGGTTTGATGAATCCGAACGAAAATTTATGAGGTTTGAAAATTTATCTGAGGTTTGAGCAAATTAGCATGGGTTTGAAGAAATTAGGATGGGTTTGATGAAACCGAACGAAAATTTATGTGATTTGAAAATTTATGTGAGGTTTGAGCAATTTAGCATGAGTTTGAAGAAATTAGGATGGGTTTGATGAAACCGAACGAAAATTTATGTGGTTTGAAAATTTATGTGAGGTTTGACATATTTAGCATGGGTTTGACGAAATTAGGATGGGTTTGATGAAACCGAACGAAAATTTATGTGGTTTGAAAATTTACCTGAGGTTTGAGCAATTTAGCATGGGTTTGAAGAAATTAGGATGGGTTTGATGAAATTAGGATGGGTTTGATGAATCCGAACGAAAATTTATGAGGTTTGAAAATTTATCTGAGGTTTGAGCAAATTAGCATGGGTTTGAAGAAATTAGGATGGGTTTGATGAAACCGAACGAAAATTTATGTGGTTTGAAAATTTATGTGAGGTTTGAGCAATTTAGCATGGGTTTGAAGAAATTAGGATGGGTTTGATGAAACCGAACGAAAATTTATGTGGTTTGAAAATTTATGTGAGGTTTGAGCAATTTAGCATGGGTTTGAAGAAATTAGGATGGGTTTGATGAAACCGAACGAAAATTTATGTGAGGTTTGAAAATTTATGTGAGGTTTGACATATTTAGCATGGGTTTGACGAAATTAGGATGGGTTTGATGAAACCGAACGAAAATTTATGTGGTTTGAAAATTTACCTGAGGTTTGAGCAATTTAGCATGGGTTTGAAGAAATTAGGATGGGTTTGATGAAATTAGGATGGGTTTGATGAAACCGAACGAAAATTTATGTGGTTTGAAAATTTATGTGAGGTTTGAGCAATTTAGCATGGGTTTGAAGAAATTAGGATGGGTTTGATGAAACCGAACGAAAATTTATGTGAGGTTTGAAAATTTATGTGAGGTTTGACATATTTAGCATGGGTTTGACGAAATTAGGATGGGTTTGATGAAACCGAACGAAAATTTATGTGGTTTGAAAATTTACCTGAGGTTTGAGCAATTTAGCATGGGTTTGAAGAAATTAGGATGGGTTTGATGAAATTAGGATGGGTTTGATGAATCCGAACGAAAATTTATGAGGTTTGAAAATTTATGTGAGGTTTGAGCAATTTAGCATGGGTTTGAAGAAATTAGGATGGGTTTGATGAATCCGAACGAAAATTTATGAGGTTTGAAAATTTATCTGAGGTTTGAGCAAATTAGCATGGGTTTGAAGAAATTAGGATGGGTTTGATGAAATTAGGATGGGTTTGATGAAACCGAACGAAAATTTATGTGGTTTGAAAATTTATGTGAGGTTTGAGCAATTTAGCATGGGTTTGAAGAAATTAGGATGGGTTTGATGAAACCGAACGAAAATTTATGTGAGGTTTGAAAATTTATGTGAGGTTTGACATATTTAGCATGGGTTTGACGAAATTAGGATGGGTTTGATGAAACCGAACGAAAATTTATGTGGTTTGAAAATTTACCTGAGGTTTGAGCAATTTAGCATGGGTTTGAAGAAATTAGGATGGGTTTGATGAAATTAGGATGGGCTTGATGAATCCGAACGAAAATTTATGAGGTTTGAAAATTTATGTGAGGTTTGAGCAATTTAGCATGGGTTTGAAGAAATTAGGATGGGTTTGATGAATCCGAACGAAAATTTATGAGGTTTGAAAATTTATCTGAGGTTTGAGCAAATTAGCATGGGTTTGAAGAAATTAGGATGGGTTTGATGAAACCGAACGAAAATTTATGTGGTTTGAAAATTTATGTGAGGTTTGAGCAATTTAGCATGGGTTTGAAGAAATTAGGATGGGTTTGATGAAACCGAACGAAAATTTATGTGGTTTGAAAATTTATGTGAGGTTTGACATATTTAGCATGGGTTTGACGAAATTAGGATGGGTTTGATGAAACCGAACGAAAATTTATGTGGTTTGAAAATTTACCTGAGGTTTGAGCAATTTAGCATGGGTTTGAAGAAATTAGGATGGGTTTGATGAAATTAGGATGGGTTTGATGAATCCGAACGAAAATTTATGAGGTTTGAAAATTTATCTGAGGTTTGAGCAAATTAGCATGGGTTTGAAGAAATTAGGATGGGTTTGATGAAACCGAACGAAAATTTATGTGAGGTTTGAAAATTTATGTGAGGTTTGAGCAATTTAGCATGGGTTTGAAGAAATTAGGATGGGTTTGATGAAACCGAACGAAAATTTATGTGAGGTTTGAAAATTTATGTGAGGTTTGACATATTTAGCATGGGTTTGAAGAAATTAGGATGGGTTTGATGAAATTAGGATGGGTTTGATGAAACCGAACGAAAATTTATGTGGTTTGAAAATTTATGTGAGGTTTGAGCAATTTAGCATGGGTTTGAAGAAATTAGGATGGGTTTGATGAAACCGAACGAAAATTTATGTGAGGTTTGAAAATTTATGTGAGGTTTGACATATTTAGCATGGGTTTGACGAAATTAGGATGGGTTTGATGAAACCGAACGAAAATTTATGTGGTTTGAAAATTTACCTGAGGTTTGAGCAATTTAGCATGGGTTTGAAGAAATTAGGATGGGTTTGATGAAATTAGGATGGGTTTGATGAATCCGAACGAAAATTTATGAGGTTTGAAAATTTATGTGAGGTTTGAGCAATTTAGCATGGGTTTGAAGAAATTAGGATGGGTTTGATGAATCCGAACGAAAATTTATGAGGTTTGAAAATTTATCTGAGGTTTGAGCAAATTAGCATGGGTTTGAAGAAATTAGGATGGGTTTGATGAAATTAGGATGGGTTTGATGAAACCGAACGAAAATTTATGTGGTTTGAAAATTTATGTGAGGTTTGAGCAATTTAGCATGGGTTTGAAGAAATTAGGATGGGTTTGATGAAACCGAACGAAAATTTATGTGAGGTTTGAAAATTTATGTGAGGTTTGACATATTTAGCATGGGTTTGACGAAATTAGGATGGGTTTGATGAAACCGAACGAAAATTTATGTGGTTTGAAAATTTACCTGAGGTTTGAGCAATTTAGCATGGGTTTGAAGAAATTAGGATGGGTTTGATGAAATTAGGATGGGCTTGATGAATCCGAACGAAAATTTATGAGGTTTGAAAATTTATGTGAGGTTTGAGCAATTTAGCATGGGTTTGAAGAAATTAGGATGGGTTTGATGAATCCGAACGAAAATTTATGAGGTTTGAAAATTTATCTGAGGTTTGAGCAAATTAGCATGGGTTTGAAGAAATTAGGATGGGTTTGATGAAACCGAACGAAAATTTATGTGGTTTGAAAATTTATGTGAGGTTTGAGCAATTTAGCATGGGTTTGAAGAAATTAGGATGGGTTTGATGAAACCGAACGAAAATTTATGTGGTTTGAAAATTTATGTGAGGTTTGACATATTTAGCATGGGTTTGACGAAATTAGGATGGGTTTGATGAAACCGAACGAAAATTTATGTGGTTTGAAAATTTACCTGAGGTTTGAGCAATTTAGCATGGGTTTGAAGAAATTAGGATGGGTTTGATGAAATTAGGATGGGTTTGATGAATCCGAACGAAAATTTATGAGGTTTGAAAATTTATCTGAGGTTTGAGCAAATTAGCATGGGTTTGAAGAAATTAGGATGGGTTTGATGAAACCGAACGAAAATTTATGTGAGGTTTGAAAATTTATGTGAGGTTTGACATATTTAGCATGGGTTTGACGAAATTAGGAAGGGTTTGATGAAACCGAACGAAAATTTATGTGGTTTGAAAATTTATGTGAGGTTTGACATATTTAGCATGGGTTTGACGAAATTAGGAAGGGTTTGATGAAACCGAACGAAAATTTATGTGGTTTGAAAATTTACCTGAGGTTTGAGCAATTTAGCATGGGTTTGAAGAAATTAGGATGGGTTTGATGAAATTAGGATGGGTTTGATGAATAAGAACGAAAATTTATGAGGTTTGAAAATTTATCTGAGGTTTGAGCAAATTAGCATGGGTTTGAAGAAATTAGGATGGGTTTGATGAAACCGAACGAAAATTTATGTGGTTTGAAAATTTACCTGAGGTTTGAGCAATTTAGCATGGGTTTGAAGAAATTAGGATGGGTTTGATGAAATTAGGATGGGTTTGATGAAACCGAACGAAAATTTATGTGGTTTGAAAATTTATGTGAGGTTTGAGCAATTTAGCATGGGTTTGAAGAAATTAGGATGGGTTTGATGAAACCGAACGAAAATTTATGTGAGGTTTGAAAATTTATGTGAGGTTTGACATATTTAGCATGGGTTTGACGAAATTAGGATGGGTTTGATGAAACCGAACGAAAATTTATGTGAGGTTTGAAAATTTATGTGAGGTTTGACATATTTAGCATGGGTTTGACGAAATTAGGATGGGTTTGATGAAACCGAACGAAAATTTATGTGGTTTGAAAATTTACCTGAGGTTTGAGCAATTTAGCATGGGTTTGAAGAAATTAGGATGGGTTTGATGAAATTAGGATGGGTTTGATGAAACCGAACGAAAATTTATGTGGTTTGAAAATTTATGTGAGGTTTGAGCAATTTAGCATGGGTTTGAAGAAATTAGGATGGGTTTGATGAAACCGAACGAAAATTTATGTGAGGTTTGAAAATTTATGTGAGGTTTGACATATTTAGCATGGGTTTGACGAAATTAGGATGGGTTTGATGAAACCGAACGAAAATTTATGTGGTTTGAAAATTTACCTGAGGTTTGAGCAATTTAGCATGGGTTTGAAGAAATTAGGATGGGTTTGATGAAATTAGGATGGGTTTGATGAATCCGAACGAAAATTTATGAGGTTTGAAAATTTATCTGAGGTTTGAGCAAATTAGCATGGGTTTGAAGAAATTAGGATGGGTTTGATGAAACCGAACGAAAATTTATGTGGTTTGAAAATTTATGTGAGGTTTGAGCAATTTAGCATGGGTTTGAAGAAATTAGGATGGGTTTGATGAAACCGAACGAAAATTTATGTGGTTTGAAAATTTACCTGAGGTTTGAGCAATTTAGCATGGGTTTGAAGAAATTAGGATGGGTTTGATGAAACCGAACGAAAATTTATGTGGTTTGAAAATTTATGTGAGGTTTGAGCAATTTAGCATGGGTTTGAAGAAATTAGGATGGGTTTGATGAAACCGAACGAAAATTTATGTGGTTTGAAAATTTATGTGAGGTTTGACATATTTAGCATGGGTTTGACGAAATTAGGATGGGTTTGATGAAACCGAACGAAAATTTATGTGGTTTGAAAATTTACCTGAGGTTTGAGCAATTTAGCATGGGTTTGAAGAAATTAGGATGGGTTTGATGAAATTAGGATGGGTTTGATGAATCCGAACGAAAATTTATGAGGTTTGAAAATTTATCTGAGGTTTGAGCAAATTAGCATGGGTTTGAAGAAATTAGGATGGGTTTGATGAAACCGAACGAAAATTTATGTGGTTTGAAAATTTACCTGAGGTTTGAGCAATTTAGCATGGGTTTGAAGAAATTAGGATGGGTTTGATGAAATTAGGATGGGTTTGATGAATCCGAACGAAAATTTATGAGGTTTGAAAATTTATCTGAGGTTTGAGCAAATTAGCATGGGTTTGAAGAAATTAGGATGGGTTTGATGAAACCGAACGAAAATTTATGTGGTTTGAAAATTTACCTGAGGTTTGAGCAATTTAGCATGGGTTTGAAGAAATTAGGATGGGTTTGATGAAATTAGGATGGGTTTGATGAATCCGAACGAAAATTTATGAGGTTTGAAAATTTATCTGAGGTTTGAGCAAATTAGCATGGGTTTGAAGAAATTAGGATGGGTTTGATGAAACCGAACGAAAATTTATGTGGTTTGAAAATTTACCTGAGGTTTGAGCAATTTAGCATGGGTTTGAAGAAATTAGGATGGGTTTGATGAAATTAGGATGGGTTTGATGAATCCGAACGAAAATTTATGAGGTTTGAAAATTTATCTGAGGTTTGAGCAAATTAGCATGGGTTTGAAGAAATTAGGATGGGTTTGATGAAACCGAACGAAAATTTATGTGGTTTGAAAATTTACCTGAGGTTTGAGCAATTTAGCATGGGTTTGAAGAAATTAGGATGGGTTTGATGAAATTAGGATGGGTTTGATGAAACCGAACGAAAATTTATGTGGTTTGAAAATTTATGTGAGGTTTGAGCAATTTAGCATGGGTTTGAAGAAATTAGGATGGGTTTGATGAAACCGAACAAAAATTTATGTGAGGTTTGAAAATTTATGTGAGGTTTGACATATTTAGCATGGGTTTGACGAAATTAGGATGGGTTTGATGAAACCGAACGAAAATTTATGTGAGGTTTGAAAATTTATGTGAGGTTTGACGTATTTAGCATGGGTTTGACGAAATTAGGATGGGTTTGATGAAACCGAACGAAAATTTATGTGGTTTGAAAATTTACCTGAGGTTTGAGCAATTTAGCATGGGTTTGAAGAAATTAGGATGGGTTTGATGAAATTAGGATGGGTTTGATGAAACCGAACGAAAATTTATGTGGTTTGAAAATTTATGTGAGGTTTGAGCAATTTAGCATGGGTTTGAAGAAATTAGGATGGGTTTGATGAAACCGAACGAAAATTTATGTGAGGTTTGAAAATTTATGTGAGGTTTGACATATTTAGCATGGGTTTGACGAAATTAGGATGGGTTTGATGAAACCGAACGAAAATTTATGTGGTTTGAAAATTTACCTGAGGTTTGAGCAATTTAGCATGGGTTTGAAGAAATTAGGATGGGTTTGATGAAATTAGGATGGGTTTGATGAATCCGAACGAAAATTTATGAGGTTTGAAAATTTATGTGAGGTTTGAGCAATTTAGCATGGGTTTGAAGAAATTAGGATGGGTTTGATGAATCCGAACGAAAATTTATGAGGTTTGAAAATTTATCTGAGGTTTGAGCAAATTAGCATGGGTTTGAAGAAATTAGGATGGGTTTGATGAAATTAGGATGGGTTTGATGAAACCGAACGAAAATTTATGTGGTTTGAAAATTTATGTGAGGTTTGAGCAATTTAGCATGGGTTTGAAGAAATTAGGATGGGTTTGATGAAACCGAACGAAAATTTATGTGAGGTTTGAAAATTTATGTGAGGTTTGACATATTTAGCATGGGTTTGACGAAATTAGGATGGGTTTGATGAAACCGAACGAAAATTTATGTGGTTTGAAAATTTACCTGAGGTTTGAGCAATTTAGCATGGGTTTGAAGAAATTAGGATGGGTTTGATGAAATTAGGATGGGTTTGATGAATCCGAACGAAAATTTATGAGGTTTGAAAATTTATGTGAGGTTTGAGCAATTTAGCATGGGTTTGAAGAAATTAGGATGGGTTTGATGAATCCGAACGAAAATTTATGAGGTTTGAAAATTTATCTGAGGTTTGAGCAAATTAGCATGGGTTTGAAGAAATTAGGATGGGTTTGATGAAACCGAACGAAAATTTATGTGGTTTGAAAATTTATGTGAGGTTTGAGCAATTTAGCATGGATTTGAAGAAATTAGGATGGGTTTGATGAAACCGAACGAAAATTTATGTGGTTTGAAAATTTATGTGAGGTTTGACATATTTAGCATGGGTTTGACGAAATTAGGATGGGTTTGATGAAACCGAACGAAAATTTATGTGGTTTGAAAATTTACCTGAGGTTTGAGCAATTTAGCATGGGTTTGAAGAAATTAGGATGGGTTTGATGAAATTAGGATGGGTTTGATGAATCCGAACGAAAATTTATGAGGTTTGAAAATTTATCTGAGGTTTGAGCAAATTAGCATGGGTTTGAAGAAATTAGGATGGGTTTGATGAAACCGAACGAAAATTTATGTGAGGTTTGAAAATTTATGTGAGGTTTGACATATTTAGCATGGGTTTGACGAAATTAGGATGGGTTTGATGAAACCGAACGAAAATTTATGTGAGGTTTGAAAATTTATGTGAGGTTTGACATATTTAGCATGGGTTTGACGAAATTAGGATGGGTTTGATGAAACCGAACGAAAATTTATGTGGTTTGAAAATTTACCTGAGGTTTGAGCAATTTAGCATGGGTTTGAAGAAATTAGGATGGGCTTGATGAAATTAGGATGGGTTTGATGAATCCGAACGAAAATTTATGAGGTTTGAAAATTTATCTGAGGTTTGAGCAAATTAGCATGGGTTTGAAGAAATTAGGATGGGTTTGATGAAACCGAACGAAAATTTATGTGGTTTGAAAATTTACCTGAGGTTTGAGCAATTTAGCATGGGTTTGAAGAAATTAGGATGGGTTTGATGAAATTAGGATGGGTTTGATGAAACCGAACGAAAATTTATGTGGTTTGAAAATTTATGTGAGGTTTGAGCAATTTAGCATGGGTTTGAAGAAATTAGGATGGGTTTGATGAAACCGAACGAAAATTTATGTGAGGTTTGAAAATTTATGTGAGGTTTGACATATTTAGCATGGGTTTGACGAAATTAGGATGGGTTTGATGAAACCGAACGAAAATTTATGTGAGGTTTGAAAATTTATGTGAGGTTTGACATATTTAGCATGGGTTTGACGAAATTAGGATGGGTTTGATGAAACCGAACGAAAATTTATGTGGTTTGAAAATTTACCTGAGGTTTGAGCAATTTAGCATGGGTTTGAAGAAATTAGGATGGGTTTGATGAAATTAGGATGGGTTTGATGAAACCGAACGAAAATTTATGTGGTTTGAAAATTTATGTGAGGTTTGAGCAATTTAGCATGGGTTTGAAGAAATTAGGATGGGTTTGATGAAACCGAACGAAAATTTATGTGAGGTTTGAAAATTTATGTGAGGTTTGACATATTTAGCATGGGTTTGACGAAATTAGGATGGGTTTGATGAAACCGAACGAAAATTTATGTGGTTTGAAAATTTACCTGAGGTTTGAGCAATTTAGTATGGGTTTGAAGAAATTAGGATGGGTTTGATGAAATTAGGATGGGTTTGATGAATCCGAACGAAAATTTATGAGGTTTGAAAATTTATGTGAGGTTTGAGCAATTTAGCATGGGTTTGAAGAAATTAGGATGGGTTTGATGAATCCGAACGAAAATTTATGAGGTTTGAAAATTTATCTGAGGTTTGAGCAAATTAGCATGGGTTTGAAGAAATTAGGATGGGTTTGATGAAACCGAACGAAAATTTATGTGGTTTGAAAATTTATGTGAGGTTTGAGCAATTTAGCATGGGTTTGAAGAAATTAGGATGGGTTTGATGAAACCGAACGAAAATTTATGTGGTTTGAAAATTTACCTGAGGTTTGAGCAATTTAGCATGGGTTTGAAGAAATTAGGATGGGTTTGATGAAATTAGGATGGGTTTGATGAATCCGAACGAAAATTTATGAGGTTTGAAAATTTATCTGAGGTTTGAGCAAATTAGCATGGGTTTGAAGAAATTAGGATGGGTTTGATGAAACCGAACGAAAATTTATGTGGTTTGAAAATTTATGTGAGGTTTGAGCAATTTAGCATGGGTTTGAAGAAATTAGGATGGGTTTGATGAAACCGAACGAAAATTTATGTGAGGTTTGAAAATTTATGTGAGGTTTGACATATTTAGCATGGGTTTGACGAAATTAGGATGGGTTTGATGAAACCGAACGAAAATTTATGTGAGGTTTGAAAATTTATGTGAGGTTTGACATATTTAGCATGGGTTTGACGAAATTAGGATGGGTTTGATGAAACCGAACGAAAATTTATGTGGTTTGAAAATTTACCTGAGGTTTGAGCAATTTAGCATGGGTTTGAAGAAATTAGGATGGGTTTGATGAAATTAGGATGGGTTTGATGAAACCGAACGAAAATTTATGTGGTTTGAAAATTTATGTGAGGTTTGAGCAATTTAGCATGGGTTTGAAGAAATTAGGATGGGTTTGATGAAACCGAACGAAAATTTATGTGAGGTTTGAAAATTTATGTGAGGTTTGACATATTTAGCATGGGTTTGACGAAATTAGGATGGGTTTGATGAAACCGAACGAAAATTTATGTGGTTTGAAAATTTACCTGAGGTTTGAGCAATTTAGCATGGGTTTGAAGAAATTAGGATGGGTTTGATGAAATTAGGATGGGTTTGATGAATCCGAACGAAAATTTATGAGGTTTGAAAATTTATGTGAGGTTTGAGCAATTTAGCATGGGTTTGAAGAAATTAGGATGGGTTTGATGAATCCGAACGAAAATTTATGAGGTTTGAAAATTTATCTGAGGTTTGAGCAAATTAGCATGGGTTTGAAGAAATTAGGATGGGTTTGATGAAACCGAACGAAAATTTATGTGGTTTGAAAATTTATGTGAGGTTTGAGCAATTTAGCATGGGTTTGAAGAAATTAGGATGGGTTTGATGAAACCGAACGAAAATTTATGTGGTTTGAAAATTTATGTGAGGTTTGACATATTTAGCATGGGTTTGACGAAATTAGGATGGGTTTGATGAAACCGAACGAAAATTTATGTGGTTTGAAAATTTACCTGAGGTTTGAGCAATTTAGCATGGGTTTGAAGAAATTAGGATGGGTTTGATGAAATTAGGATAGGTTTGATGAATCCGAACGAAAATTTATGAGGTTTGAAAATTTATCTGAGGTTTGAGCAAATTAGCATGGGTTTGAAGAAATTAGGATGGGTTTGATGAAACCGAACGAAAATTTATGTGGTTTGAAAATTTATGTGAGGTTTGAGCAATTTAGCATGGGTTTGAAGAAATTAGGATGGGTTTGATGAAACCGAACGAAAATTTATGTGAGGTTTGAAAATTTATGTGAGGTTTGACATATTTAGCATGGGTTTGACGAAATTAGGATGGGTTTGATGAAACCGAACGAAAATTTATGTGGTTTGAAAATTTACCTGAGGTTTGAGCAATTTAGCATGGGTTTGAAGAAATTAGGATGGGTTTGATGAAATTAGGATGGGTTTGATGAAACCGAACGAAAATTTATGTGGTTTGAAAATTTATGTGAGGTTTGAGCAATTTAGCATGGGTTTGAAGAAATTAGGATGGGTTTGATGAAACCGAACGAAAATTTATGTGAGGTTTGAAAATTTATGTGAGGTTTGACATATTTAGCATGGGTTTGACGAAATTAGGATGGGTTTGATGAAACCGAACGAAAATTTATGTGGTTTGAAAATTTACCTGAGGTTTGAGCAATTTAGCATGGGTTTGAAGAAATTAGGATGGGTTTGATGAAATTAGGATGGGTTTGATGAATCCGAACGAAAATTTATGAGGTTTGAAAATTTATGTGAGGTTTGAGCAATTTAGCATGGGTTTGAAGAAATTAGGATGGGTTTGATGAATCCGAACGAAAATTTATGAGGTTTGAAAATTTATCTGAGGTTTGAGCAAATTAGCATGGGTTTGAAGAAATTAGGATGGGTTTGATGAAATTAGGATGGGTTTGATGAAACCGAACGAAAATTTATGTGGTTTGAAAATTTATGTGAGGTTTGAGCAATTTAGCATGGGTTTGAAGAAATTAGGATGGGTTTGATGAAACCGAACGAAAATTTATGTGAGGTTTGAAAATTTATGTGAGGTTTGACATATTTAGCATGGGTTTGACGAAATTAGGATGGGTTTGATGAAACCGAACGAAAATTTATGTGGTTTGAAAATTTACCTGAGGTTTGAGCAATTTAGCATGGGTTTGAAGAAATTAGGATGGGTTTGATGAAATTAGGATGGGCTTGATGAATCCGAACGAAAATTTATGAGGTTTGAAAATTTATGTGAGGTTTGAGCAATTTAGCATGGGTTTGAAGAAATTAGGATGGGTTTGATGAATCCGAACGAAAATTTATGAGGTTTGAAAATTTATCTGAGGTTTGAGCAAATTAGCATGGGTTTGAAGAAATTAGGATGGGTTTGATGAAACCGAACGAAAATTTATGTGGTTTGAAAATTTATGTGAGGTTTGAGCAATTTAGCATGGGTTTGAAGAAATTAGGATGGGTTTGATGAAACCGAACGAAAATTTATGTGGTTTGAAAATTTATGTGAGGTTTGACATATTTAGCATGGGTTTGACGAAATTAGGATGGGTTTGATGAAACCGAACGAAAATTTATGTGGTTTGAAAATTTACCTGAGGTTTGAGCAATTTAGCATGGGTTTGAAGAAATTAGGATGGGTTTGATGAAATTAGGATGGGTTTGATGAATCCGAACGAAAATTTATGAGGTTTGAAAATTTATCTGAGGTTTGAGCAAATTAGCATGGGTTTGAAGAAATTAGGATGGGTTTGATGAAACCGAACGAAAATTTATGTGAGGTTTGAAAATTTATGTGAGGTTTGACATATTTAGCATGGGTTTGACGAAATTAGGAAGGGTTTGATGAAACCGAACGAAAATTTATGTGGTTTGAAAATTTATGTGAGGTTTGACATATTTAGCATGGGTTTGACGAAATTAGGAAGGGTTTGATGAAACCGAACGAAAATTTATGTGGTTTGAAAATTTACCTGAGGTTTGAGCAATTTAGCATGGGTTTGAAGAAATTAGGATGGGTTTGATGAAATTAGGATGGGTTTGATGAATCCGAACGAAAATTTATGAGGTTTGAAAATTTATCTGAGGTTTGAGCAAATTAGCATGGGTTTGAAGAAATTAGGATGGGTTTGATGAAATTAGGATGGGTTTGATGAAACCGAACGAAAATTTATGTGGTTTGAAAATTTATGTGAGGTTTGAGCAATTTAGCATGGGTTTGAAGAAATTAGGATGGGTTTGATGAAACCGAACGAAAATTTATGTGAGGTTTGAAAATTTATGTGAGGTTTGACATATTTAGCATGGGTTTGACGAAATTAGGATGGGTTTGATGAAACCGAACGAAAATTTATGTGGTTTGAAAATTTACCTGAGGTTTGAGCAATTTAGCATGGGTTTGAAGAAATTAGGATGGGTTTGATGAAATTAGGATGGGTTTGATGAATCCGAACGAAAATTTATGAGGTTTGAAAATTTATCTGAGGTTTGAGCAAATTAGCATGGGTTTGAAGAAATTAGGATGGGTTTGATGAAACCGAACGAAAATTTATGTGGTTTGAAAATTTATGTGAGGTTTGAGCAATTTAGCATGGGTTTGAAGAAATTAGGATGGGTTTGATGAAACCGAACGAAAATTTATGTGGTTTGAAAATTTACCTGAGGTTTGAGCAATTTAGCATGGGTTTGAAGAAATTAGGATGGGTTTGATGAAATTAGGATGGGTTTGATGAATCCGAACGAAAATTTATGAGGTTTGAAAATTTATCTGAGGTTTGAGCAAATTAGCATGGGTTTGAAGAAATTAGGATGGGTTTGATGAAACCGAACGAAAATTTATGTGGTTTGAAAATTTACCTGAGGTTTGAGCAATTTAGCATGGGTTTGAAGAAATTAGGATGGGTTTGATGAAATTAGGATGGGTTTGATGAAACCGAACGAAAATTTATGTGGTTTGAAAATTTATGTGAGGTTTGAGCAATTTAGCATGGGTTTGAAGAAATTAGGATGGGTTTGATGAAACCGAACGAAAATTTATGTGAGGTTTGAAAATTTATGTGAGGTTTGACATATTTAGCATGGGTTTGACGAAATTAGGATGGGTTTGATGAAACCGAACGAAAATTTATGTGAGGTTTGAAAATTTATGTGAGGTTTGACATATTTAGCATGGGTTTGACGAAATTAGGATGGGTTTGATGAAACCGAACGAAAATTTATGTGGTTTGAAAATTTACCTGAGGTTTGAGCAATTTAGCATGGGTTTGAAGAAATTAGGATGGGTTTGATGAAATTAGGATGGGTTTGATGAAACCGAACGAAAATTTATGTGGTTTGAAAATTTATGTGAGGTTTGAGCAATTTAGCATGGGTTTGAAGAAATTAGGATGGGTTTGATGAAACCGAACGAAAATTTATGTGAGGTTTGAAAATTTATGTGAGGTTTGACATATTTAGCATGGGTTTGACGAAATTAGGATGGGTTTGATGAAACCGAACGAAAATTTATGTGGTTTGAAAATTTACCTGAGGTTTGAGCAATTTAGCATGGGTTTGAAGAAATTAGGATGGGTTTGATGAAATTAGGATGGGTTTGATGAATCCGAACGAAAATTTATGAGGTTTGAAAATTTATGTGAGGTTTGAGCAATTTAGCATGGGTTTGAAGAAATTAGGATGGGTTTGATGAATCCGAACGAAAATTTATGAGGTTTGAAAATTTATCTGAGGTTTGAGCAAATTAGCATGGGTTTGAAGAAATTAGGATGGGTTTGATGAAACCGAACGAAAATTTATGTGGTTTGAAAATTTATGTGAGGTTTGAGCAATTTAGCATGGGTTTGAAGAAATTAGGATGGGTTTGATGAAACCGAACGAAAATTTATGTGGTTTGAAAATTTATGTGAGGTTTGACATATTTAGCATGGGTTTGACGAAATTAGGATGGGTTTGATGAAACCGAACGAAAATTTATGTGGTTTGAAAATTTACCTGAGGTTTGAGCAATTTAGCATGGGTTTGAAGAAATTAGGATGGGTTTGATGAAATTAGGATGGGTTTGATGAATCCGAACGAAAATTTATGAGGTTTGAAAATTTATCTGAGGTTTGAGCAAATTAGCATGGGTTTGAAGAAATTAGGATGGGTTTGATGAAACCGAACGAAAATTTATGTGGTTTGAAAATTTACCTGAGGTTTGAGCAATTTAGCATGGGTTTGAAGAAATTAGGATGGGTTTGATGAAATTAGGATGGGTTTGATGAATCCGAACGAAAATTTATGAGGTTTGAAAATTTATCTGAGGTTTGAGCAAATTAGCATGGGTTTGAAGAAATTAGGATGGGTTTGATGAAACCGAACGAAAATTTATGTGGTTTGAAAATTTACCTGAGGTTTGAGCAATTTAGCATGGGTTTGAAGAAATTAGGATGGGTTTGATGAAATTAGGATGGGTTTGATGAATCCGAACGAAAATTTATGAGGTTTGAAAATTTATCTGAGGTTTGAGCAAATTAGCATGGGTTTGAAGAAATTAGGATGGGTTTGATGAAACCGAACGAAAATTTATGTGGTTTGAAAATTTACCTGAGGTTTGAGCAATTTAGCATGGGTTTGAAGAAATTAGGATGGGTTTGATGAAATTAGGATGGGTTTGATGAATCCGAACGAAAATTTATGAGGTTTGAAAATTTATCTGAGGTTTGAGCAAATTAGCATGGGTTTGAAGAAATTAGGATGGGTTTGATGAAACCGAACGAAAATTTATGTGGTTTGAAAATTTACCTGAGGTTTGAGCAATTTAGCATGGGTTTGAAGAAATTAGGATGGGTTTGATGAAATTAGGATGGGTTTGATGAAACCGAACGAAAATTTATGTGGTTTGAAAATTTATGTGAGGTTTGAGCAATTTAGCATGGGTTTGAAGAAATTAGGATGGGTTTGATGAAACCGAACAAAAATTTATGTGAGGTTTGAAAATTTATGTGAGGTTTGACATATTTAGCATGGGTTTGACGAAATTAGGATGGGTTTGATGAAACCGAACGAAAATTTATGTGAGGTTTGAAAATTTATGTGAGGTTTGTCGTATTTAGCATGGGTTTGACGAAATTAGGATGGGTTTGATGAAACCGAACGAAAATTTATGTGGTTTGAAAATTTACCTGAGGTTTGAGCAATTTAGCATGGGTTTGAAGAAATTAGGATGGGTTTGATGAAATTAGGATGGGTTTGATGAAACCGAACGAAAATTTATGTGGTTTGAAAATTTATGTGAGGTTTGAGCAATTTAGCATGGGTTTGAAGAAATTAGGATGGGTTTGATGAAACCGAACGAAAATTTATGTGAGGTTTGAAAATTTATGTGAGGTTTGACATATTTAGCATGGGTTTGACGAAATTAGGATGGGTTTGATGAAACCGAACGAAAATTTATGTGGTTTGAAAATTTACCTGAGGTTTGAGCAATTTAGCATGGGTTTGAAGAAATTAGGATGGGTTTGATGAAATTAGGATGGGTTTGATGAATCCGAACGAAAATTTATGAGGTTTGAAAATTTATGTGAGGTTTGAGCAATTTAGCATGGGTTTGAAGAAATTAGGATGGGTTTGATGAATCCGAACGAAAATTTATGAGGTTTGAAAATTTATCTGAGGTTTGAGCAAATTAGCATGGGTTTGAAGAAATTAGGATGGGTTTGATGAAATTAGGATGGGTTTGATGAAACCGAACGAAAATTTATGTGGTTTGAAAATTTATGTGAGGTTTGAGCAATTTAGCATGGGTTTGAAGAAATTAGGATGGGTTTGATGAAACCGAACGAAAATTTATGTGAGGTTTGAAAATTTATGTGAGGTTTGACATATTTAGCATGGGTTTGACGAAATTAGGATGGGTTTGATGAAACCGAACGAAAATTTATGTGGTTTGAAAATTTACCTGAGGTTTGAGCAATTTAGCATGGGTTTGAAGAAATTAGGATGGGTTTGATGAAATTAGGATGGGTTTGATGAATCCGAACGAAAATTTATGAGGTTTGAAAATTTATGTGAGGTTTGAGCAATTTAGCATGGGTTTGAAGAAATTAGGATGGGTTTGATGAATCCGAACGAAAATTTATGAGGTTTGAAAATTTATCTGAGGTTTGAGCAAATTAGCATGGGTTTGAAGAAATTAGGATGGGTTTGATGAAACCGAACGAAAATTTATGTGGTTTGAAAATTTATGTGAGGTTTGAGCAATTTAGCATGGGTTTGAAGAAATTAGGATGGGTTTGATGAAACCGAACGAAAATTTATGTGGTTTGAAAATTTATGTGAGGTTTGACATATTTAGCATGGGTTTGACGAAATTAGGATGGGTTTGATGAAACCGAACGAAAATTTATGTGGTTTGAAAATTTACCTGAGGTTTGAGCAATTTAGCATGGGTTTGAAGAAATTAGGATGGGTTTGATGAAATTAGGATGGGTTTGATGAATCCGAACGAAAATTTATGAGGTTTGAAAATTTATCTGAGGTTTGAGCAAATTAGCATGGGTTTGAAGAAATTAGGATGGGTTTGATGAAACCGAACGAAAATTTATGTGAGGTTTGAAAATTTATGTGAGGTTTGACATATTTAGCATGGGTTTGACGAAATTAGGATGGGTTTGATGAAACCGAACGAAAATTTATGTGAGGTTTGAAAATTTATGTGAGGTTTGACATGTTTAGCATGGGTTTGACGAAATTAGGATGGGTTTGATGAAACCGAACGAAAATTTATGTGGTTTGAAAATTTACCTGAGGTTTGAGCAATTTAGCATGGGTTTGAAGAAATTAGGATGGGCTTGATGAAATTAGGATGGGTTTGATGAATCCGAACGAAAATTTATGAGGTTTGAAAATTTATCTGAGGTTTGAGCAAATTAGCATGGGTTTGAAGAAATTAGGATGGGTTTGATGAAACCGAACGAAAATTTATGTGGTTTGAAAATTTACCTGAGGTTTGAGCAATTTAGCATGGGTTTGAAGAAATTAGGATGGGTTTGATGAAATTAGGATGGGTTTGATGAAACCGAACGAAAATTTATGTGGTTTGAAAATTTATGTGAGGTTTGAGCAATTTAGCATGGGTTTGAAGAAATTAGGATGGGTTTGATGAAACCGAACGAAAATTTATGTGAGGTTTGAAAATTTATGTGAGGTTTGACATATTTAGCATGGGTTTGACGAAATTAGGATGGGTTTGATGAAACCGAACGAAAATTTATGTGAGGTTTGAAAATTTATGTGAGGTTTGACATATTTAGCATGGGTTTGACGAAATTAGGATGGGTTTGATGAAACCGAACGAAAATTTATGTGGTTTGAAAATTTACCTGAGGTTTGAGCAATTTAGCATGGGTTTGAAGAAATTAGGATGGGTTTGATGAAATTAGGATGGGTTTGATGAAACCGAACGAAAATTTATGTGGTTTGAAAATTTATGTGAGGTTTGAGCAATTTAGCATGGGTTTGAAGAAATTAGGATGGGTTTGATGAAACCGAACGAAAATTTATGTGAGGTTTGAAAATTTATGTGAGGTTTGACATATTTAGCATGGGTTTGACGAAATTAGGATGGGTTTGATGAAACCGAACGAAAATTTATGTGGTTTGAAAATTTACCTGAGGTTTGAGCAATTTAGCATGGGTTTGAAGAAATTAGGATGGGTTTGATGAAATTAGGATGGGTTTGATGAATCCGAACGAAAATTTATGAGGTTTGAAAATTTATGTGAGGTTTGAGCAATTTAGCATGGGTTTGAAGAAATTAGGATGGGTTTGATGAATCCGAACGAAAATTTATGAGGTTTGAAAATTTATCTGAGGTTTGAGCAAATTAGCATGGGTTTGAAGAAATTAGGATGGGTTTGATGAAACCGAACGAAAATTTATGTGGTTTGAAAATTTATGTGAGGTTTGAGCAATTTAGCATGGGTTTGAAGAAATTAGGATGGGTTTGATGAAACCGAACGAAAATTTATGTGGTTTGAAAATTTACCTGAGGTTTGAGCAATTTAGCATGGGTTTGAAGAAATTAGGATGGGTTTGATGAAATTAGGATGGGTTTGATGAATCCGAACGAAAATTTATGAGGTTTGAAAATGTATCTGAGGTTTGAGCAAATTAGCATGGGTTTGAAGAAATTAGGATGGGTTTGATGAAACCGAACGAAAATTTATGTGGTTTGAAAATTTACCTGAGGTTTGAGCAATTTAGCATGGGTTTGAAGAAATTAGGATGGGTTTGATGAAATTAGGATGGGTTTGATGAAACCGAACGAAAATTTATGTGGTTTGAAAATTTATGTGAGGTTTGAGCAATTTAGCATGGGTTTGAAGAAATTAGGATGGGTTTGATGAAACCGAACGAAAATTTATGTGAGGTTTGAAAATTTATGTGAGGTTTGACATATTTAGCATGGGTTTGACGAAATTAGGATGGGTTTGATGAAACCGAACGAAAATTTATGTGGTTTGAAAATTTACCTGAGGTTTGAGCAATTTAGCATGGGTTTGAAGAAATTAGGATGGGTTTGATGAAATTAGGATGGGTTTGATGAAACCGAACGAAAATTTATGTGGTTTGAAAATTTATGTGAGGTTTGAGCAATTTAGCATGGGTTTGAAGAAATTAGGATGGGTTTGATGAAACCGAACGAAAATTTATGTGAGGTTTGAAAATTTATGTGAGGTTTGACATATTTAGCATGGGTTTGACGAAATTAGGATGGGTTTGATGAAACCGAACGAAAATTTATGTGGTTTGAAAATTTACCTGAGGTTTGAGCAATTTAGCATGGGTTTGAAGAAATTAGGATGGGTTTGATGAAATTAGGATGGGTTTGATGAATCCGAACGAAAATTTATGAGGTTTGAAAATTTATGTGAGGTTTGAGCAATTTAGCATGGGTTTGAAGAAATTAGGATGGGTTTGATGAATCCGAACGAAAATTTATGAGGTTTGAAAATTTATCTGAGGTTTGAGCAAATTAGCATGGGTTTGAAGAAATTAGGATGGGTTTGATGAAACCGAACGAAAATTTATGTGGTTTGAAAATTTATGTGAGGTTTGAGCAATTTAGCATGGGTTTGAAGAAATTAGGATGGGTTTGATGAAACCGAACGAAAATTTATGTGGTTTGAAAATTTATGTGAGGTTTGACATATTTAGCATGGGTTTGACGAAATTAGGATGGGTTTGATGAAACCGAACGAAAATTTATGTGGTTTGAAAATTTACCTGAGGTTTGAGCAATTTAGCATGGGTTTGAAGAAATTAGGATGGGTTTGATGAAATTAGGATGGGTTTGATGAATCCGAACGAAAATTTATGAGGTTTGAAAATTTATCTGAGGTTTGAGCAAATTAGCATGGGTTTGAAGAAATTAGGATGGGTTTGATGAAACCGAACGAAAATTTATGTGGTTTGAAAATTTATGTGAGGTTTGAGCAATTTAGCATGGGTTTGAAGAAATTAGGATGGGTTTGATGAAACCGAACGAAAATTTATGTGGTTTGAAAATTTATGTGAGGTTTGAGCAATTTAGCATGGGTTTGAAGAAATTAGGATGGGTTTGATGAAACCGAACGAAAATTTATGTGAGGTTTGAAAATTTATGTGAGGTTTGACATATTTAGCATGGGTTTGACGAAATTAGGATGGGTTTGATGAAACCGAACGAAAATTTATGTGGTTTGAAAATTTACCTGAGGTTTGAGCAATTTAGCATGGGTTTGAAGAAATTAGGATGGGTTTGATGAAATTAGGATGGGTTTGATGAAACCGAACGAAAATTTATGTGGTTTGAAAATTTATGTGAGGTTTGAGCAATTTAGCATGGGTTTGAAGAAATTAGGATGGGTTTGATGAAACCGAACGAAAATTTATGTGAGGTTTGAAAATTTATGTGAGGTTTGACATATTTAGCATGGGTTTGACGAAATTAGGATGGGTTTGATGAAACCGAACGAAAATTTATGTGGTTTGAAAATTTGCCTGAGGTTTGAGCAATTTAGCATGGGTTTGAAGAAATTAGGATGGGTTTGATGAAATTAGGATGGGTTTGATGAATCCGAACGAAAATTTATGAGGTTTGAAAATTTATGTGAGGTTTGAGCAATTTAGCATGGGTTTGAAGAAATTAGGATGGGTTTGATGAATCCGAACGAAAATTTATGAGGTTTGAAAATTTATCTGAGGTTTGAGCAAATTAGCATGGGTTTGAAGAAATTAGGATGGGTTTGATGAAATTAGGATGGGTTTGATGAAACCGAACGAAAATTTATGTGGTTTGAAAATTTATGTGAGGTTTGAGCAATTTAGCATGGGTTTGAAGAAATTAGGATGGGTTTGATGAAACCGAACGAAAATTTATGTGAGGTTTGAAAATTTATGTGAGGTTTGACATATTTAGCATGGGTTTGACGAAATTAGGATGGGTTTGATGAAACCGAACGAAAATTTATGTGGTTTGAAAATTTACCTGAGGTTTGAGCAATTTAGCATGGGTTTGAAGAAATTAGGATGGGTTTGATGAAATTAGGATGGGCTTGATGAATCCGAACGAAAATTTATGAGGTTTGAAAATTTATGTGAGGTTTGAGCAATTTAGCATGGGTTTGAAGAAATTAGGATGGGTTTGATGAATCCGAACGAAAATTTATGAGGTTTGAAAATTTATCTGAGGTTTGAGCAAATTAGCATGGGTTTGAAGAAATTAGGATGGGTTTGATGAAACCGAACGAAAATTTATGTGGTTTGAAAATTTATGTGAGGTTTGAGCAATTTAGCATGGGTTTGAAGAAATTAGGATGGGTTTGATGAAACCGAACGAAAATTTATGTGGTTTGAAAATTTATGTGAGGTTTGACATATTTAGCATGGGTTTGACGAAATTAGGATGGGTTTGATGAAACCGAACGAAAATTTATGTGGTTTGAAAATTTACCTGAGGTTTGAGCAATTTAGCATGGGTTTGAAGAAATTAGGATGGGTTTGATGAAATTAGGATGGGTTTGATGAATCCGAACGAAAATTTATGAGGTTTGAAAATTTATCTGAGGTTTGAGCAAATTAGCATGGGTTTGAAGAAATTAGGATGGGTTTGATGAAACCGAACGAAAATTTATGTGAGGTTTGAAAATTTATGTGAGGTTTGACATATTTAGCATGGGTTTGACGAATTTAGGATGGGTTTGATGAAACCGAACGAAAATTTATGTGAGGTTTGAAAATTTATGTGAGGTTTGACATATTTAGCATGGGTTTGACGAAATTAGGATGGGTTTGATGAAACCGAACGAAAATTTATGTGGTTTGAAAATTTACCTGAGGTTTGAGCAATTTAGCATGGGTTTGAAGAAATTAGGATGGGTTTGATGAAATTAGGATGGGTTTGATGAATCCGAACGAAAATTTATGAGGTTTGAAAATTTATCTGAGGTTTGAGCAAATTAGCATGGGTTTGAAGAAATTAGGATGGGTTTGATGAAACCGAACGAAAATTTATGTGGTTTGAAAATTTACCTGAGGTTTGAGCAATTTAGCATGGGTTTGAAGAAATTAGGATGGGTTTGATGAAATTAGGATGGGTTTGATGAAACCGAACGAAAATTTATGTGGTTTGAAAATTTATGTGAGGTTTGAGCAATTTAGCATGGGTTTGAAGAAATTAGGATGGGTTTGATGAAACCGAACGAAAATTTATGTGAGGTTTGAAAATTTATGTGAGGTTTGACATATTTAGCATGGGTTTGACGAAATTAGGATGGGTTTGATGAAACCGAACGAAAATTTATGTGAGGTTTGAAAATTTATGTGAGGTTTGACATATTTAGCATGGGTTTGACGAAATTAGGATGGGTTTGATGAAACCGAACGAAAATTTATGTGGTTTGAAAATTTACCTGAGGTTTGAGCAATTTAGCATGGGTTTGAAGAAATTAGGATGGGTTTGATGAAATTAGGATGGGTTTGATGAAACCGAACGAAAATTTATGTGGTTTGAAAATTTATGTGAGGTTTGAGCAATTTAGCATGGGTTTGAAGAAATTAGGATGGGTTTGATGAAACCGAACGAAAATTTATGTGAGGTTTGAAAATTTATGTGAGGTTTGACATATTTAGCATGGGTTTGACGAAATTAGGATGGGTTTGATGAAACCGAACGAAAATTTATGTGGTTTGAAAATTTACCTGAGGTTTGAGCAATTTAGCATGGGTTTGAAGAAATTAGGATGGGTTTGATGAAATTAGGATGGGTTTGATGAATCCGAACGAAAATTTATGAGGTTTGAAAATTTATGTGAGGTTTGAGCAATTTAGCATGGGTTTGAAGAAATTAGGATGGGTTTGATGAATCCGAACGAAAATTTATGAGGTTTGAAAATTTATCTGAGGTTTGAGCAAATTAGCATGGGTTTGAAGAAATTAGGATGGGTTTGATGAAACCGAACGAAAATTTATGTGGTTTGAAAATGTATGTGAGGTTTGAGCAATTTAGCATGGGTTTGAAGAAATTAGGATGGGTTTGATGAAACCGAACGAAAATTTATGTGGTTTGAAAATTTACCTGAGGTTTGAGCAATTTAGCATGGGTTTGAAGAAATTAGGATGGGTTTGATGAAATTAGGATGGGTTTGATGAATCCGAACGAAAATTTATGAGGTTTGAAAATTTATCTGAGGTTTGAGCAAATTAGCATGGGTTTGAAGAAATTAGGATGGGTTTGATGAAACCGAACGAAAATTTATGTGGTTTGAAAATTTACCTGAGGTTTGAGCAATTTAGCATGGGTTTGAAGAAATTAGGATGGGTTTGATGAAATTAGGATGGGTTTGATGAAACCGAACGAAAATTTATGTGGTTTGAAAATTTATGTGAGGTTTGAGCAATTTAGCATGGGTTTGAAGAAATTAGGATGGGTTTGATGAAACCGAACGAAAATTTATGTGAGGTTTGAAAATTTATGTGAGGTTTGACATATTTAGCATGGGTTTGACGAAATTAGGATGGGTTTGATGAAACCGAACGAAAATTTATGTGAGGTTTGAAAATTTATGTGAGGTTTGACATATTTAGCATGGGTTTGACGAAATTAGGATGGGTTTGATGAAACCGAACGAAAATTTATGTGGTTTGAAAATTTACCTGAGGTTTGAGCAATTTAGCATGGGTTTGAAGAAATTAGGATGGGTTTGATGAAATTAGGATGGGTTTGATGAAACCGAACGAAAATTTATGTGGTTTGAAAATTTATGTGAGGTTTGAGCAATTTAGCATGGGTTTGAAGAAATTAGGATGGGTTTGATGAAACCGAACGAAAATTTATGTGAGGTTTGAAAATTTATGTGAGGTTTGACATATTTAGCATGGGTTTGACGAAATTAGGATGGGTTTGATGAAACCGAACGAAAATTTATGTGGTTTGAAAATTTACCTGAGGTTTGAGCAATTTAGCATGGGTTTGAAGAAATTAGGATGGGTTTGATGAAATTAGGATGGGTTTGATGAATCCGAACGAAAATTTATGAGGTTTGAAAATTTATGTGAGGTTTGAGCAATTTAGCATGGGTTTGAAGAAATTAGGATGGGTTTGATGAATCCGAACGAAAATTTATGAGGTTTGAAAATTTATCTGAGGTTTGAGCAAATTAGCATGGGTTTGAAGAAATTAGGATGGGTTTGATGAAACCGAACGAAAATTTATGTGGTTTGAAAATTTATGTGAGGTTTGAGCAATTTAGCATGGGTTTGAAGAAATTAGGATGGGTTTGATGAAACCGAACGAAAATTTATGTGGTTTGAAAATTTACCTGAGGTTTGAGCAATTTAGCATGGGTTTGAAGAAATTAGGATGGGTTTGATGAAATTAGGATGGGTTTGATGAATCCGAACGAAAATTTATGAGGTTTGAAAATTTATCTGAGGTTTGAGCAAATTAGCATGGGTTTGAAGAAATTAGGATGGGTTTGATGAAACCGAACGAAAATTTATGTGGTTTGAAAATTTACCTGAGGTTTGAGCAATTTAGCATGGGTTTGAAGAAATTAGGATGGGTTTGATGAAATTAGGATGGGTTTGATGAAACCGAACGAAAATTTATGTGGTTTGAAAATTTATGTGAGGTTTGAGCAATTTAGCATGGGTTTGAAGAAATTAGGATGGGTTTGATGAAACCGAACGAAAATTTATGTGAGGTTTGAAAATTTATGTGAGGTTTGACATATTTAGCATGGGTTTGACGAAATTAGGATGGGTTTGATGAAACCGAACGAAAATTTATGTGAGGTTTGAAAATTTATGTGAGGTTTGACATATTTAGCATGGGTTTGACGAAATTAGGATGGGTTTGATGAAACCGAACGAAAATTTATGTGGTTTGAAAATTTACCTGAGGTTTGAGCAATTTAGCATGGGTTTGAAGAAATTAGGATGGGTTTGATGAAATTAGGATGGGTTTGATGAAACCGAACGAAAATTTATGTGGTTTGAAAATTTATGTGAGGTTTGAGCAATTTAGCATGGGTTTGAAGAAATTAGGATGGGTTTGATGAAACCGAACGAAAATTTATGTGAGGTTTGAAAATTTATGTGAGGTTTGACATATTTAGCATGGGTTTGACGAAATTAGGATGGGTTTGATGAAACCGAACGAAAATTTATGTGGTTTGAAAATTTACCTGAGGTTTGAGCAATTTAGCATGGGTTTGAAGAAATTAGGATGGGTTTGATGAAATTAGGATGGGTTTGATGAATCCGAACGAAAATTTATGAGGTTTGAAAATTTATGTGAGGTTTGAGCAATTTAGCATGGGTTTGAAGAAATTAGGATGGGTTTGATGAATCCGAACGAAAATTTATGAGGTTTGAAAATTTATCTGAGGTTTGAGCAAATTAGCATGGGTTTGAAGAAATTAGGATGGGTTTGATGAAACCGAACGAAAATTTATGTGGTTTGAAAATTTATGTGAGGTTTGACATATTTAGCATGGGTTTGACGAAATTAGGATGGGTTTGATGAAACCGAACGAAAATTTATGTGGTTTGAAAATTTACCTGAGGTTTGAGCAATTTAGCATGGGTTTGAAGAAATTAGGATGGGTTTGATGAAATTAGGATGGGTTTGATGAATCCGAACGAAAATTTATGAGGTTTGAAAATTTATCTGAGGTTTGAGCAAATTAGCATGGGTTTGAAGAAATTAGGATGGGTTTGATGAAACCGAACGAAAATTTATGTGGTTTGAAAATTTATGTGAGGTTTGAGCAATTTAGCATGGGTTTGAAGAAATTAGGATGGGTTTGATGAAACCGAACGAAAATTTATGTGGTTTGAAAATTTATGTGAGGTTTGAGCAATTTAGCATGGGTTTGAAGAAATTAGGATGGGTTTGATGAAACCGAACGAAAATTTATGTGAGGTTTGAAAATTTATGTGAGGTTTGACATATTTAGCATGGGTTTGACGAAATTAGGATGGGTTTGATGAAACCGAACGAAAATTTATGTGGTTTGAAAATTTACCTGAGGTTTGAGCAATTTAGCATGGGTTTGAAGAAATTAGGATGGGTTTGATGAAATTAGGATGGGTTTGATGAAACCGAACGAAAATTTATGTGGTTTGAAAATTTATGTGAGGTTTGAGCAATTTAGCATGGGTTTGAAGAAATTAGGATGGGTTTGATGAAACCGAACGAAAATTTATGTGAGGTTTGAAAATTTATGTGAGGTTTGACATATTTAGCATGGGTTTGACGAAATTAGGATGGGTTTGATGAAACCGAACGAAAATTTATGTGGTAACCGAACGAAAATTTATGTGGTTTGAAAATTTATGTGAGGTTTGAGCAATTTAGCATGGGTTTGAAGAAATTAGGATGGGTTTGATGAAACCGAACGAAAATTTATGTGAGGTTTGAAAATTTATGTGAGGTTTGACAAAATTAGCATGGGTTTGACGAAATTAGGATGGGTTTGATGAAACCGAACGAAAATTTATGTGAGGTTTGAAAATTTATGTGAGGTTTGACATATTTAGCATGGGTTTGACGAAATTAGGATGGGTTTGATGAAACCGAACGAAAATTTATGTGGTTTGAAAATTTACCTGAGGTTTGAGCAATTTAGCATGGGTTTGAAGAAATTAGGATGGGTTTGATGAAATTAGGATGGGTTTGATGAAACCGAACGAAAATTTATGTGGTTTGAAAATTTATGTGAGGTTTGAGCAATTTAGCATGGGTTTGAAGAAATTAGGATGGGTTTGATGAAACCGAACGAAAATTTATGTGAGGTTTGAAAATTTATGTGAGGTTTGACATATTTAGCATGGGTTTGACGAAATTAGGATGGGTTTGATGAAACCGAACGAAAATTTATGTGGTTTGAAAATTTACCTGAGGTTTGAGCAATTTAGCATGGGTTTGAAGAAATTAGGATGGGTTTGATGAAATTAGGATGGGTTTGATGAATCCGAACGAAAATTTATGAGGTTTGAAAATTTATGTGAGGTTTGAGCAATTTAGCATGGGTTTGAAGAAATTAGGATGGGTTTGATGAATCCGAACGAAAATTTATGAGGTTTGAAAATTTATCTGAGGTTTGAGCAAATTAGCATGGGTTTGAAGAAATTAGGATGGGTTTGATGAAACCGAACGAAAATTTATGTGGTTTGAAAATTTATGTGAGGTTTGAGCAATTTAGCATGGGTTTGAAGAAATTAGGATGGGTTTGATGAAACCGAACGAAAATTTATGTGGTTTGAAAATTTACCTGAGGTTTGAGCAATTTAGCATGGGTTTGAAGAAATTAGGATGGGTTTGATGAAATTAGGATGGGTTTGATGAATCCGAACGAAAATTTATGAGGTTTGAAAATTTATCTGAGGTTTGAGCAAATTAGCATGGGTTTGAAGAAATTAGGATGGGTTTGATGAAACCGAACGAAAATTTATGTGGTTTGAAAATTTACCTGAGGTTTGAGCAATTTAGCATGGGTTTGAAGAAATTAGGATGGGTTCGATGAAATTAGGATGGGTTTGATGAAACCGAACGAAAATTTATGTGGTTTGAAAATTTATGTGAGGTTTGAGCAATTTAGCATGGGTTTGAAGAAATTAGGATGGGTTTGATGAAACCGAACGAAAATTTATGTGAGGTTTGAAAATTTATGTGAGGTTTGAAAATTTATGTGAGGTTTGACATATTTAGCATGGGTTTGACGAAATTAGGATGGGTTTGATGAAACCGAACGAAAATTTATGTGAGGTTTGAAAATTTATGTGAGGTTTGACATATTTAGCATGGGTTTGACGAAATTAGGATGGGTTTGATGAAACCGAACGAAAATTTATGTGGTTTGAAAATTTACCTGAGGTTTGAGCAATTTAGCATGGGTTTGAAGAAATTAGGATGGGTTTGATGAAATTAGGATGGGTTTGATGAAACCGAACGAAAATTTATGTGGTTTGAAAATTTATGTGAGGTTTGAGCAATTTAGCATGGGTTTGAAGAAATTAGGATGGGTTTGATGAAACCGAACGAAAATTTATGTGAGGTTTGAAAATTTATGTGAGGTTTGACATATTTAGCATGGGTTTGACGAAATTAGGATGGGTTTGATGAAACCGAACGAAAATTTATGTGGTTTGAAAATTTACCTGAGGTTTGAGCAATTTAGCATGGGTTTGAAGAAATTAGGATGGGTTTGATGAAATTAGGATGGGTTTGATGAATCCGAACGAAAATTTATGAGGTTTGAAAATTTATCTGAGGTTTGAGCAAATTAGCATGGGTTTGAAGAAATTAGGATGGGTTTGATGAAACCGAACGAAAATTTATGTGATTTGAAAATTTATGTGAGGTTTGAGCAATTTAGCATGGGTTTGAAGAAATTAGGATGGGTTTGATGAAACCGAACGAAAATTTATGTGGTTTGAAAATTTATGTGAGGTTTGACATATTTAGCATGGGTTTGACGAAATTAGGATGGGTTTGATGAAACCGAACGAAAATTTATGTGGTTTGAAAATTTACCTGAGGTTTGAGCAATTTAGCATGGGTTTGAAGAAATTAGGATGGGTTTGATGAAATTAGGATGGGTTTGATGAATCCGAACGAAAATTTATGAGGTTTGAAAATTTATCTGAGGTTTGAGCAAATTAGCATGGGTTTGAAGAAATTAGGATGGGTTTGATGAAACCGAACGAAAATTTATGTGGTTTGAAAATTTATGTGAGGTTTGAGCAATTTAGCATGGGTTTGAAGAAATTAGGATGGGTTTGATGAAACCGAACGAAAATTTATGTGGTTTGAAAATTTATGTGAGGTTTGAGCAATTTAGCATGGGTTTGAAGAAATTAGGATGGGTTTGATGAAACCGAACGAAAATTTATGTGAGGTTTGAAAATTTATGTGAGGTTTGACATATTTAGCATGGGTTTGACGAAATTAGGATGGGTTTGATGAAACCGAACGAAAATTTATGTGGTTTGAAAATTTACCTGAGGTTTGAGCAATTTAGCATGGGTTTGAAGAAATTAGGATGGGTTTGATGAAATTAGGATGGGTTTGATGAAACCGAACGAAAATTTATGTGGTTTGAAAATTTATGTGAGGTTTGAGCAATTTAGCATGGGTTTGAAGAAATTAGGATGGGTTTGATGAAACCGAACGAAAATTTATGTGAGGTTTGAAAATTTATGTGAGGTTTGACATATTTAGCATGGGTTTGACGAAATTAGGATGGGTTTGATGAAACCGAACGAAAATTTATGTGGTAACCGAACGAAAATTTATGTGGTTTGAAAATTTATGTGAGGTTTGAGCAATTTAGCATGGGTTTGAAGAAATTAGGATGGGTTTGATGAAACCGAACGAAAATTTATGTGAGGTTTGAAAATTTATGTGAGGTTTGACAAAATTAGCATGGGTTTGACGAAATTAGGATGGGTTTGATGAAACCGAACGAAAATTTATGTGAGGTTTGAAAATTTATGTGAGGTTTGACATATTTAGCATGGGTTTGACGAAATTAGGATGGGTTTGATGAAACCGAACGAAAATTTATGTGGTTTGAAAATTTACCTGAGGTTTGAGCAATTTAGCATGGGTTTGAAGAAATTAGGATGGGTTTGATGAAATTAGGATGGGTTTGATGAAACCGAACGAAAATTTATGTGGTTTGAAAATTTATGTGAGGTTTGAGCAATTTAGCATGGGTTTGAAGAAATTAGGATGGGTTTGATGAAACCGAACGAAAATTTATGTGAGGTTTGAAAATTTATGTGAGGTTTGACATATTTAGCATGGGTTTGACGAAATTAGGATGGGTTTGATGAAACCGAACGAAAATTTATGTGGTTTGAAAATTTACCTGAGGTTTGAGCAATTTAGCATGGGTTTGAAGAAATTAGGATGGGTTTGATGAAATTAGGATGGGTTTGATGAATCCGAACGAAAATTTATGAGGTTTGAAAATTTATGTGAGGTTTGAGCAATTTAGCATGGGTTTGAAGAAATTAGGATGGGTTTGATGAATCCGAACGAAAATTTATGAGGTTTGAAAATTTATCTGAGGTTTGAGCAAATTAGCATGGGTTTGAAGAAATTAGGATGGGTTTGATGAAACCGAACGAAAATTTATGTGGTTTGAAAATTTATGTGAGGTTTGAGCAATTTAGCATGGGTTTGAAGAAATTAGGATGGGTTTGATGAAACCGAACGAAAATTTATGTGGTTTGAAAATTTACCTGAGGTTTGAGCAATTTAGCATGGGTTTGAAGAAATTAGGATGGGTTTGATGAAATTAGGAAGGGTTTGATGAATCCGAACGAAAATTTATGAGGTTTGAAAATTTATCTGAGGTTTGAGCAAATTAGCATGGGTTTGAAGAAATTAGGATGGGTTTGATGAAACCGAACGAAAATTTATGTGGTTTGAAAATTTACCTGAGGTTTGAGCAATTTAGCATGGGTTTGAAGAAATTAGGATGGGTTTGATGAAATTAGGATGGGTTTGATGAAACCGAACGAAAATTTATGTGGTTTGAAAATTTATGTGAGGTTTGAGCAATTTAGCATGGGTTTGAAGAAATTAGGATGGGTTTGATGAAACCGAACGAAAATTTATGTGAGGTTTGAAAATTTATGTGAGGTTTGACATATTTAGCATGGGTTTGACGAAATTAGGATGGGTTTGATGAAACCGAACGAAAATTTATGTGAGGTTTGAAAATTTATGTGAGGTTTGACATATTTAGCATGGGTTTGACGAAATTAGGATGGGTTTGATGAAACCGAACGAAAATTTATGTGGTTTGAAAATTTACCTGAGGTTTGAGCAATTTAGCATGGGTTTGAAGAAATTAGGATGGGTTTGATGAAATTAGGATGGGTTTGATGAAACCGAACGAAAATTTATGTGGTTTGAAAATTTATGTGAGGTTTGAGCAATTTAGCATGGGTTTGAAGAAATTAGGATGGGTTTGATGAAACCGAACGAAAATTTATGTGAGGTTTGAAAATTTATGTGAGGTTTGACATATTTAGCATGGGTTTGACGAAATTAGGATGGGTTTGATGAAACCGAACGAAAATTTATGTGGTTTGAAAATTTACCTGAGGTTTGAGCAATTTAGCATGGGTTTGAAGAAATTAGGATGGGTTTGATGAAATTAGGATGGGTTTGATGAATCCGAACGAAAATATATGAGGTTTGAAAATTTATCTGAGGTTTGAGCAAATTAGCATGGGTTTGAAGAAATTAGGATGGGTTTGATGAAACCGAACGAAAATTTATGTGATTTGAAAATTTATGTGAGGTTTGAGCAATTTAGCATGGGTTTGAAGAAATTAGGATGGGTTTGATGAAACCGAACGAAAATTTATGTGGTTTGAAAATTTATGTGAGGTTTGACATATTTAGCATGGGTTTGACGAAATTAGGATGGGTTTGATGAAACCGAACGAAAATTTATGTGGTTTGAAAATTTACCTGAGGTTTGAGCAATTTAGCATGGGTTTGAAGAAATTAGGATGGGTTTGATGAAATTAGGATGGGTTTGATGAATCCGAACGAAAATTTATGAGGTTTGAAAATTTATCTGAGGTTTGAGCAAATTAGCATGGGTTTGAAGAAATTAGGATGGGTTTGATGAAACCGAACGAAAATTTATGTGGTTTGAAAATTTATGTGAGGTTTGAGCAATTTAGCATGGGTTTGAAGAAATTAGGATGGGTTTGATGAAACCGAACGAAAATTTATGTGGTTTGAAAATTTATGTGAGGTTTGAGCAATTTAGCATGGGTTTGAAGAAATTAGGATGGGTTTGATGAAACCGAACGAAAATTTATGTGAGGTTTGAAAATTTATGTGAGGTTTGACATATTTAGCATGGGTTTGACGAAATTAGGATGGGTTTGATGAAACCGAACGAAAATTTATGTGGTTTGAAAATTTACCTGAGGTTTGAGCAATTTAGCATGGGTTTGAAGAAATTAGGATGGGTTTGATGAAATTAGGATGGGTTTGATGAAACCGAACGAAAATTTATGTGGTTTGAAAATTTATGTGAGGTTTGAGCAATTTAGCATGGGTTTGAAGAAATTAGGATGGGTTTGATGAAACCGAACGAAAATTTATGTGAGGTTTGAAAATTTATGTGAGGTTTGACATATTTAGCATGGGTTTGACGAAATTAGGATGGGTTTGATGAAACCGAACGAAAATTTATGTGGTTTGAAAATTTACCTGAGGTTTGAGCAATTTAGCATGGGTTTGAAGAAATTAGGATGGGTTTGATGAAATTAGGATGGGTTTGATGAATCCGAACGAAAATTTATGAGGTTTGAAAATTTATGTGAGGTTTGAGCAATTTAGCATGGGTTTGAAGAAATTAGGATGGGTTTGATGAATCCGAACGAAAATTTATGAGGTTTGAAAATTTATCTGAGGTTTGAGCAAATTAGCATGGGTTTGAAGAAATTAGGATGGGTTTGATGAAATTAGGATGGGTTTGATGAAACCGAACGAAAATTTATGTGGTTTGAAAATTTATGTGAGGTTTGAGCAATTTAGCATGGGTTTGAAGAAATTAGGATGGGTTTGATGAAACCGAACGAAAATTTATGTGAGGTTTGAAAATTTATGTGAGGTTTGACATATTTAGCATGGGTTTGACGAAATTAGGATGGGTTTGATGAAACCGAACGAAAATTTATGTGGTTTGAAAATTTACCTGAGGTTTGAGCAATTTAGCATGGGTTTGAAGAAATTAGGATGGGTTTGATGAAATTAGGATGGGCTTGATGAATCCGAACGAAAATTTATGAGGTTTGAAAATTTATGTGAGGTTTGAGCAATTTAGCATGGGTTTGAAGAAATTAGGATGGGTTTGATGAATCCGAACGAAAATTTATGAGGTTTGAAAATTTATCTGAGGTTTGAGCAAATTAGCATGGGTTTGAAGAAATTAGGATGGGTTTGATGAAACCGAACGAAAATTTATGTGGTTTGAAAATTTATGTGAGGTTTGAGCAATTTAGCATGGGTTTGAAGAAATTAGGATGGGTTTGATGAAACCGAACGAAAATTTATGTGGTTTGAAAATTTATGTGAGGTTTGACATATTTAGCATGGGTTTGACGAAATTAGGATGGGTTTGATGAAACCGAACGAAAATTTATGTGGTTTGAAAATTTACCTGAGGTTTGAGCAATTTAGCATGGGTTTGAAGAAATTAGGATGGGTTTGATGAAATTAGGATGGGTTTGATGAATCCGAACGAAAATTTATGAGGTTTGAAAATTTATCTGAGGTTTGAGCAAATTAGCATGGGTTTGAAGAAATTAGGATGGGTTTGATGAAACCGAACGAAAATTTATGTGAGGTTTGAAAATTTATGTGAGGTTTGACATATTTAGCATGGGTTTGACGAAATTAGGAAGGGTTTGATGAAACCGAACGAAAATTTATGTGGTTTGAAAATTTATGTGAGGTTTGACATATTTAGCATGGGTTTGACGAAATTAGGAAGGGTTTGATGAAACCGAACGAAAATTTATGTGGTTTGAAAATTTACCTGAGGTTTGAGCAATTTAGCATGGGTTTGAAGAAATTAGGATGGGTTTGATGAAATTAGGATGGGTTTGATGAATCCGAACGAAAATTTATGAGGTTTGAAAATTTATCTGAGGTTTGAGCAAATTAGCATGGGTTTGAAGAAATTAGGATGGGTTTGATGAAACCGAACGAAAATTTATGTGGTTTGAAAATTTACCTGAGGTTTGAGCAATTTAGCATGGGTTTGAAGAAATTAGGATGGGTTTGATGAAATTAGGATGGGTTTGATGAAACCGAACGAAAATATATGTGGTTTGAAAATTTATGTGAGGTTTGAGCAATTTAGCATGGGTTTGAAGAAATTAGGATGGGTTTGATGAAACCGAACGAAAATTTATGTGAGGTTTGAAAATTTATGTGAGGTTTGACATATTTAGCATGGGTTTGACGAAATTAGGATGGGTTTGATGAAACCGAACGAAAATTTATGTGAGGTTTGAAAATTTATGTGAGGTTTGACATATTTAGCATGGGTTTGACGAAATTAGGATGGGTTTGATGAAACCGAACGAAAATTTATGTGGTTTGAAAATTTACCTGAGGTTTGAGCAATTTAGCATGGGTTTGAAGAAATTAGGATGGGTTTGATGAAATTAGGATGGGTTTGATGAAACCGAACGAAAATTTATGTGGTTTGAAAATTTATGTGAGGTTTGAGCAATTTAGCATGGGTTTGAAGAAATTAGGATGGGTTTGATGAAACCGAACGAAAATTTATGTGAGGTTTGAAAATTTATGTGAGGTTTGACATATTTAGCATGGGTTTGACGAAATTAGGATGGGTTTGATGAAACCGAACGAAAATTTATGTGGTTTGAAAATTTACCTGAGGTTTGAGCAATTTAGCATGGGTTTGAAGAAATTAGGATGGGTTTGATGAAATTAGGATGGGTTTGATGAATCCGAACGAAAATTTATGAGGTTTGAAAATTTATCTGAGGTTTGAGCAAATTAGCATGGGTTTGAAGAAATTAGGATGGGTTTGATGAAACCGAACGAAAATTTATGTGGTTTGAAAATTTATGTGAGGTTTGAGCAATTTAGCATGGGTTTGAAGAAATTAGGATGGGTTTGATGAAACCGAACGAAAATTTATGTGGTTTGAAAATTTACCTGAGGTTTGAGCAATTTAGCATGGGTTTGAAGAAATTAGGATGGGTTTGATGAAATTAGGATGGGTTTGATGAATCCGAACGAAAATTTATGAGGTTTGAAAATTTATCTGAGGTTTGAGCAAATTAGCATGGGTTTGAAGAAATTAGGATGGGTTTGATGAAACCGAACGAAAATTTATGTGGTTTGAAAATTTACCTGAGGTTTGAGCAATTTAGCATGGGTTTGAAGAAATTAGGATGGGTTTGATGAAATTAGGATGGGTTTGATGAAACCGAACGAAAATTTATGTGGTTTGAAAATTTATGTGAGGTTTGAGCAATTTAGCATGGGTTTGAAGAAATTAGGATGGGTTTGATGAAACCGAACGAAAATTTATGTGAGGTTTGAAAATTTATGTGAGGTTTGACATATTTAGCATGGGTTTGACGAAATTAGGATGGGTTTGATGAAACCGAACGAAAATTTATGTGAGGTTTGAAAATTTATGTGAGGTTTGACATATTTAGCATGGGTTTGACGAAATTAGGATGGGTTTGATGAAACCGAACGAAAATTTATGTGGTTTGAAAATTTACCTGAGGTTTGAGCAATTTAGCATGGGTTTGAAGAAATTAGGATGGGTTTGATGAAATTAGGATGGGTTTGATGAAACCGAACGAAAATTTATGTGGTTTGAAAATTTATGTGAGGTTTGAGCAATTTAGCATGGGTTTGAAGAAATTAGGATGGGTTTGATGAAACCGAACGAAAATTTATGTGAGGTTTGAAAATTTATGTGAGGTTTGACATATTTAGCATGGGTTTGACGAAATTAGGATGGGTTTGATGAAACCGAACGAAAATTTATGTGGTTTGAAAATTTACCTGAGGTTTGAGCAATTTAGCATGGGTTTGAAGAAATTAGGATGGGTTTGATGAAATTAGGATGGGTTTGATGAATCCGAACGAAAATTTATGAGGTTTGAAAATTTATGTGAGGTTTGAGCAATTTAGCATGGGTTTGAAGAAATTAGGATGGGTTTGATGAATCCGAACGAAAATTTATGAGGTTTGAAAATTTATCTGAGGTTTGAGCAAATTAGCATGGGTTTGAAGAAATTAGGATGGGTTTGATGAAACCGAACGAAAATTTATGTGGTTTGAAAATTTATGTGAGGTTTGAGCAATTTAGCATGGGTTTGAAGAAATTAGGATGGGTTTGATGAAACCGAACGAAAATTTATGTGGTTTGAAAATTTATGTGAGGTTTGACATATTTAGCATGGGTTTGACGAAATTAGGATGGGTTTGATGAAACCGAACGAAAATTTATGTGGTTTGAAAATTTACCTGAGGTTTGAGCAATTTAGCATGGGTTTGAAGAAATTAGGATGGGTTTGATGAAATTAGGATGGGTTTGATGAATCCGAACGAAAATTTATGAGGTTTGAAAATTTATCTGAGGTTTGAGCAAATTAGCATGGGTTTGAAGAAATTAGGATGGGTTTGATGAAACCGAACGAAAATTTATGTGGTTTGAAAATTTACCTGAGGTTTGAGCAATTTAGCATGGGTTTGAAGAAATTAGGATGGGTTTGATGAAATTAGGATGGGTTTGATGAATCCGAACGAAAATTTATGAGGTTTGAAAATTTATCTGAGGTTTGAGCAAATTAGCATGGGTTTGAAGAAATTAGGATGGGTTTGATGAAACCGAACGAAAATTTATGTGGTTTGAAAATTTACCTGAGGTTTGAGCAATTTAGCATGGGTTTGAAGAAATTAGGATGGGTTTGATGAAATTAGGATGGGTTTGATGAATCCGAACGAAAATTTATGAGGTTTGAAAATTTATCTGAGGTTTGAGCAAATTAGCATGGGTTTGAAGAAATTAGGATGGGTTTGATGAAACCGAACGAAAATTTATGTGGTTTGAAAATTTACCTGAGGTTTGAGCAATTTAGCATGGGTTTGAAGAAATTAGGATGGGTTTGATGAAATTAGGATGGGTTTGATGAATCCGAACGAAAATTTATGAGGTTTGAAAATTTATCTGAGGTTTGAGCAAATTAGCATGGGTTTGAAGAAATTAGGATGGGTTTGATGAAACCGAACGAAAATTTATGTGGTTTGAAAATTTACCTGAGGTTTGAGCAATTTAGCATGGGTTTGAAGAAATTAGGATGGGTTTGATGAAATTAGGATGGGTTTGATGAAACCGAACGAAAATTTATGTGGTTTGAAAATTTATGTGAGGTTTGAGCAATTTAGCATGGGTTTGAAGAAATTAGGATGGGTTTGATGAAACCGAACAAAAATTTATGTGAGGTTTGAAAATTTATGTGAGGTTTGACATATTTAGCATGGGTTTGACGAAATTAGGATGGGTTTGATGAAACCGAACGAAAATTTATGTGAGGTTTGAAAATTTATGTGAGGTTTGACGTATTTAGCATGGGTTTGACGAAATTAGGATGGGTTTGATGAAACCGAACGAAAATTTATGTGGTTTGAAAATTTACCTGAGGTTTGAGCAATTTAGCATGGGTTTGAAGAAATTAGGATGGGTTTGATGAAATTAGGATGGGTTTGATGAAACCGAACGAAAATTTATGTGGTTTGAAAATTTATGTGAGGTTTGAGCAATTTAGCATGGGTTTGAAGAAATTAGGATGGGTTTGATGAAACCGAACGAAAATTTATGTGAGGTTTGAAAATTTATGTGAGGTTTGACATATTTAGCATGGGTTTGACGAAATTAGGATGGGTTTGATGAAACCGAACGAAAATTTATGTGGTTTGAAAATTTACCTGAGGTTTGAGCAATTTAGCATGGGTTTGAAGAAATTAGGATGGGTTTGATGAAATTAGGATGGGTTTGATGAATCCGAACGAAAATTTATGAGGTTTGAAAATTTATGTGAGGTTTGAGCAATTTAGCATGGGTTTGAAGAAATTAGGATGGGTTTGATGAATCCGAACGAAAATTTATGAGGTTTGAAAATTTATCTGAGGTTTGAGCAAATTAGCATGGGTTTGAAGAAATTAGGATGGGTTTGATGAAATTAGGATGGGTTTGATGAAACCGAACGAAAATTTATGTGGTTTGAAAATTTATGTGAGGTTTGAGCAATTTAGCATGGGTTTGAAGAAATTAGGATGGGTTTGATGAAACCGAACGAAAATTTATGTGAGGTTTGAAAATTTATGTGAGGTTTGACATATTTAGTATGGGTTTGACGAAATTAGGATGGGTTTGATGAAACCGAACGAAAATTTATGTGGTTTGAAAATTTACCTGAGGTTTGAGCAATTTAGCATGGGTTTGAAGAAATTAGGATGGGTTTGATGAAATTAGGA
The DNA here is from genome assembly GCA_936432065.2 of Rutpela maculata. Lineage (NCBI taxonomy): Eukaryota > Metazoa > Arthropoda > Insecta > Coleoptera > Cerambycidae > Rutpela > Rutpela maculata. The sequence goes on from CAKZFB020000062.1 coordinate 66,027, forward strand.
TGGGTTTGATGAATCCGAACGAAAATTTATGAGGTTTGAAAATTTATGTGAGGTTTGAGCAATTTAGCATGGGTTTGAAGAAATTAGGATGGGTTTGATGAATCCGAACGAAAATTTATGAGGTTTGAAAATTTATCTGAGGTTTGAGCAAATTAGCATGGGTTTGAAGAAATTAGGATGGGTTTGATGAATCCGAACGAAAATTTATGAGGTTTGAAAATTTATCTGAGGTTTGAGCAATTTAGCATGGGTTTGAAGAAATTAGGATGGGTTTGATGAAATTAGGATGGGTTTGATGAATCCGAACGAAAATTTATGAGGTTTGAAAATTTATCTGAGGTTTGAGCAAATTAGCATGGGTTTGAAGAAATTAGGATGGGTTTGATGAAACCGAACGAAAATTTATGTGGTTTGAAAATTTACCTGAGGTTTGAGCAATTTAGCATGGGTTTGAAGAAATTAGGATGGGTTTGATGAAATTAGGATGGGTTTGATGAAACCGAACGAAAATTTATGTGGTTTGAAAATTTATGTGAGGTTTGAGCAATTTAGCATGGGTTTGAAGAAATTAGGATGGGTTTGATGAAACCGAACAAAAATTTATGTGAGGTTTGAAAATTTATGTGAGGTTTGACATATTTAGCATGGGTTTGACGAAATTAGGATGGGTTTGATGAAACCGAACGAAAATTTATGTGAGGTTTGAAAATTTATGTGAGGTTTGTCGTATTTAGCATGGGTTTGACGAAATTAGGATGGGTTTGATGAAACCGAACGAAAATTTATGTGGTTTGAAAATTTACCTGAGGTTTGAGCAATTTAGCATGGGTTTGAAGAAATTAGGATGGGTTTGATGAAATTAGGATGGGTTTGATGAAACCGAACGAAAATTTATGTGGTTTGAAAATTTATGTGAGGTTTGAGCAATTTAGCATGGGTTTGAAGAAATTAGGATGGGTTTGATGAAACCGAACGAAAATTTATGTGAGGTTTGAAAATTTATGTGAGGTTTGACATATTTAGCATGGGTTTGACGAAATTAGGATGGGTTTGATGAAACCGAACGAAAATTTATGTGGTTTGAAAATTTACCTGAGGTTTGAGCAATTTAGCATGGGTTTGAAGAAATTAGGATGGGTTTGATGAAATTAGGATGGGTTTGATGAATCCGAACGAAAATTTATGAGGTTTGAAAATTTATGTGAGGTTTGAGCAATTTAGCATGGGTTTGAAGAAATTAGGATGGGTTTGATGAATCCGAACGAAAATTTATGAGGTTTGAAAATTTATCTGAGGTTTGAGCAAATTAGCATGGGTTTGAAGAAATTAGGATGGGTTTGATGAAATTAGGATGGGTTTGATGAAACCGAACGAAAATTTATGTGGTTTGAAAATTTATGTGAGGTTTGAGCAATTTAGCATGGGTTTGAAGAAATTAGGATGGGTTTGATGAAACCGAACGAAAATTTATGTGAGGTTTGAAAATTTATGTGAGGTTTGACATATTTAGCATGGGTTTGACGAAATTAGGATGGGTTTGATGAAACCGAACGAAAATTTATGTGGTTTGAAAATTTACCTGAGGTTTGAGCAATTTAGCATGGGTTTGAAGAAATTAGGATGGGTTTGATGAAATTAGGATGGGTTTGATGAATCCGAACGAAAATTTATGAGGTTTGAAAATTTATGTGAGGTTTGAGCAATTTAGCATGGGTTTGAAGAAATTAGGATGGGTTTGATGAATCCGAACGAAAATTTATGAGGTTTGAAAATTTATCTGAGGTTTGAGCAAATTAGCATGGGTTTGAAGAAATTAGGATGGGTTTGATGAAACCGAACGAAAATTTATGTGGTTTGAAAATTTATGTGAGGTTTGAGCAATTTAGCATGGGTTTGAAGAAATTAGGATGGGTTTGATGAAACCGAACGAAAATTTATGTGGTTTGAAAATTTATGTGAGGTTTGACATATTTAGCATGGGTTTGACGAAATTAGGATGGGTTTGATGAAACCGAACGAAAATTTATGTGGTTTGAAAATTTACCTGAGGTTTGAGCAATTTAGCATGGGTTTGAAGAAATTAGGATGGGTTTGATGAAATTAGGATGGGTTTGATGAATCCGAACGAAAATTTATGAGGTTTGAAAATTTATGTGAGGTTTGAGCAATTTAGCATGGGTTTGAAGAAATTAGGATGGGTTTGATGAATCCGAACGAAAATTTATGAGGTTTGAAAATTTATCTGAGGTTTGAGCAAATTAGCATGGGTTTGAAGAAATTAGGATGGGTTTGATGAATCCGAACGAAAATTTATGAGGTTTGAAAATTTATCTGAGGTTTGAGCAATTTAGCATGGGTTTGAAGAAATTAGGATGGGTTTGATGAAATTAGGATGGGTTTGATGAATCCGAACGAAAATTTATGAGGTTTGAAAATTTATCTGAGGTTTGAGCAAATTAGCATGGGTTTGAAGAAATTAGGATGGGTTTGATGAAACCGAACGAAAATTTATGTGGTTTGAAAATTTACCTGAGGTTTGAGCAATTTAGCATGGGTTTGAAGAAATTAGGATGGGTTTGATGAAATTAGGATGGGTTTGATGAAACCGAACGAAAATTTATGTGGTTTGAAAATTTATGTGAGGTTTGAGCAATTTAGCATGGGTTTGAAGAAATTAGGATGGGTTTGATGAAACCGAACAAAAATTTATGTGAGGTTTGAAAATTTATGTGAGGTTTGACATATTTAGCATGGGTTTGACGAAATTAGGATGGGTTTGATGAAACCGAACGAAAATTTATGTGAGGTTTGAAAATTTATGTGAGGTTTGTCGTATTTAGCATGGGTTTGACGAAATTAGGATGGGTTTGATGAAACCGAACGAAAATTTATGTGGTTTGAAAATTTACCTGAGGTTTGAGCAATTTAGCATGGGTTTGAAGAAATTAGGATGGGTTTGATGAAATTAGGATGGGTTTGATGAAACCGAACGAAAATTTATGTGGTTTGAAAATTTATGTGAGGTTTGAGCAATTTAGCATGGGTTTGAAGAAATTAGGATGGGTTTGATGAAACCGAACGAAAATTTATGTGAGGTTTGAAAATTTATGTGAGGTTTGACATATTTAGCATGGGTTTGACGAAATTAGGATGGGTTTGATGAAACCGAACGAAAATTTATGTGGTTTGAAAATTTACCTGAGGTTTGAGCAATTTAGCATGGGTTTGAAGAAATTAGGATGGGTTTGATGAAATTAGGATGGGTTTGATGAATCCGAACGAAAATTTATGAGGTTTGAAAATTTATGTGAGGTTTGAGCAATTTAGCATGGGTTTGAAGAAATTAGGATGGGTTTGATGAATCCGAACGAAAATTTATGAGGTTTGAAAATTTATCTGAGGTTTGAGCAAATTAGCATGGGTTTGAAGAAATTAGGATGGGTTTGATGAAATTAGGATGGGTTTGATGAAACCGAACGAAAATTTATGTGGTTTGAAAATTTATGTGAGGTTTGAGCAATTTAGCATGGGTTTGAAGAAATTAGGATGGGTTTGATGAAACCGAACGAAAATTTATGTGAGGTTTGAAAATTTATGTGAGGTTTGACATATTTAGCATGGGTTTGACGAAATTAGGATGGGTTTGATGAAACCGAACGAAAATTTATGTGGTTTGAAAATTTACCTGAGGTTTGAGCAATTTAGCATGGGTTTGAAGAAATTAGGATGGGTTTGATGAAATTAGGATGGGTTTGATGAATCCGAACGAAAATTTATGAGGTTTGAAAATTTATGTGAGGTTTGAGCAATTTAGCATGGGTTTGAAGAAATTAGGATGGGTTTGATGAATCCGAACGAAAATTTATGAGGTTTGAAAATTTATCTGAGGTTTGAGCAAATTAGCATGGGTTTGAAGAAATTAGGATGGGTTTGATGAAACCGAACGAAAATTTATGTGGTTTGAAAATTTATGTGAGGTTTGAGCAATTTAGCATGGGTTTGAAGAAATTAGGATGGGTTTGATGAAACCGAACGAAAATTTATGTGGTTTGAAAATTTATGTGAGGTTTGACATATTTAGCATGGGTTTGACGAAATTAGGATGGGTTTGATGAAACCGAACGAAAATTTATGTGGTTTGAAAATTTACCTGAGGTTTGAGCAATTTAGCATGGGTTTGAAGAAATTAGGATGGGTTTGATGAAATTAGGATGGGTTTGATGAATCCGAACGAAAATTTATGAGGTTTGAAAATTTATCTGAGGTTTGAGCAAATTAGCATGGGTTTGAAGAAATTAGGATGGGTTTGATGAAACCGAACGAAAATTTATGTGAGGTTTGAAAATTTATGTGAGGTTTGACATATTTAGCATGGGTTTGACGAAATTAGGATGGGTTTGATGAAACCGAACGAAAATTTATGTGAGGTTTGAAAATTTATGTGAGGTTTGACATGTTTAGCATGGGTTTGACGAAATTAGGATGGGTTTGATGAAACCGAACGAAAATTTATGTGGTTTGAAAATTTACCTGAGGTTTGAGCAATTTAGCATGGGTTTGAAGAAATTAGGATGGGCTTGATGAAATTAGGATGGGTTTGATGAATCCGAACGAAAATTTATGAGGTTTGAAAATTTATCTGAGGTTTGAGCAAATTAGCATGGGTTTGAAGAAATTAGGATGGGTTTGATGAAACCGAACGAAAATTTATGTGGTTTGAAAATTTACCTGAGGTTTGAGCAATTTAGCATGGGTTTGAAGAAATTAGGATGGGTTTGATGAAATTAGGATGGGTTTGATGAAACCGAACGAAAATTTATGTGGTTTGAAAATTTATGTGAGGTTTGAGCAATTTAGCATGGGTTTGAAGAAATTAGGATGGGTTTGATGAAACCGAACGAAAATTTATGTGAGGTTTGAAAATTTATGTGAGGTTTGACATATTTAGCATGGGTTTGACGAAATTAGGATGGGTTTGATGAAACCGAACGAAAATTTATGTGAGGTTTGAAAATTTATGTGAGGTTTGACATATTTAGCATGGGTTTGACGAAATTAGGATGGGTTTGATGAAACCGAACGAAAATTTATGTGGTTTGAAAATTTACCTGAGGTTTGAGCAATTTAGCATGGGTTTGAAGAAATTAGGATGGGTTTGATGAAATTAGGATGGGTTTGATGAAACCGAACGAAAATTTATGTGGTTTGAAAATTTATGTGAGGTTTGAGCAATTTAGCATGGGTTTGAAGAAATTAGGATGGGTTTGATGAAACCGAACGAAAATTTATGTGAGGTTTGAAAATTTATGTGAGGTTTGACATATTTAGCATGGGTTTGACGAAATTAGGATGGGTTTGATGAAACCGAACGAAAATTTATGTGGTTTGAAAATTTACCTGAGGTTTGAGCAATTTAGCATGGGTTTGAAGAAATTAGGATGGGTTTGATGAAATTAGGATGGGTTTGATGAATCCGAACGAAAATTTATGAGGTTTGAAAATTTATGTGAGGTTTGAGCAATTTAGCATGGGTTTGAAGAAATTAGGATGGGTTTGATGAATCCGAACGAAAATTTATGAGGTTTGAAAATTTATCTGAGGTTTGAGCAAATTAGCATGGGTTTGAAGAAATTAGGATGGGTTTGATGAAACCGAACGAAAATTTATGTGGTTTGAAAATTTATGTGAGGTTTGAGCAATTTAGCATGGGTTTGAAGAAATTAGGATGGGTTTGATGAAACCGAACGAAAATTTATGTGGTTTGAAAATTTACCTGAGGTTTGAGCAATTTAGCATGGGTTTGAAGAAATTAGGATGGGTTTGATGAAATTAGGATGGGTTTGATGAATCCGAACGAAAATTTATGAGGTTTGAAAATTTATCTGAGGTTTGAGCAAATTAGCATGGGTTTGAAGAAATTAGGATGGGTTTGATGAAACCGAACGAAAATTTATGTGGTTTGAAAATTTACCTGAGGTTTGAGCAATTTAGCATGGGTTTGAAGAAATTAGGATGGGTTTGATGAAATTAGGATGGGTTTGATGAAACCGAACGAAAATTTATGTGGTTTGAAAATTTATGTGAGGTTTGAGCAATTTAGCATGGGTTTGAAGAAATTAGGATGGGTTTGATGAAACCGAACGAAAATTTATGTGAGGTTTGAAAATTTATGTGAGGTTTGACATATTTAGCATGGGTTTGACGAAATTAGGATGGGTTTGATGAAACCGAACGAAAATTTATGTGAGGTTTGAAAATTTATGTGAGGTTTGACATATTTAGCATGGGTTTGACGAAATTAGGATGGGTTTGATGAAACCGAACGAAAATTTATGTGGTTTGAAAATTTACCTGAGGTTTGAGCAATTTAGCATGGGTTTGAAGAAATTAGGATGGGTTTGATGAAATTAGGATGGGTTTGATGAAACCGAACGAAAATTTATGTGGTTTGAAAATTTATGTGAGGTTTGAGCAATTTAGCATGGGTTTGAAGAAATTAGGATGGGTTTGATGAAACCGAACGAAAATTTATGTGAGGTTTGAAAATTTATGTGAGGTTTGACATATTTAGCATGGGTTTGACGAAATTAGGATGGGTTTGATGAAACCGAACGAAAATTTATGTGGTTTGAAAATTTACCTGAGGTTTGAGCAATTTAGCATGGGTTTGAAGAAATTAGGATGGGTTTGATGAAATTAGGATGGGTTTGATGAATCCGAACGAAAATTTATGAGGTTTGAAAATTTATGTGAGGTTTGAGCAATTTAGCATGGGTTTGAAGAAATTAGGATGGGTTTGATGAATCCGAACGAAAATTTATGAGGTTTGAAAATTTATCTGAGGTTTGAGCAAATTAGCATGGGTTTGAAGAAATTAGGATGGGTTTGATGAAACCGAACGAAAATTTATGTGGTTTGAAAATTTATGTGAGGTTTGAGCAATTTAGCATGGGTTTGAAGAAATTAGGATGGGTTTGATGAAACCGAACGAAAATTTATGTGGTTTGAAAATTTATGTGAGGTTTGAGCAATTTAGCATGGGTTTGAAGAAATTAGGATGGGTTTGATGAAACCGAACGAAAATTTATGTGAGGTTTGAAAATTTATGTGAGGTTTGACATATTTAGCATGGGTTTGACGAAATTAGGATGGGTTTGATGAAACCGAACGAAAATTTATGTGGTTTGAAAATTTACCTGAGGTTTGAGCAATTTAGCATGGGTTTGAAGAAATTAGGATGGGTTTGATGAAACCGAACGAAAATTTATGTGAGGTTTGAAAATTTATGTGAGGTTTGACATATTTAGCATGGGTTTGACGAAATTAGGATGGGTTTGATGAAACCGAACGAAAATTTATGTGGTTTGAAAATTTGCCTGAGGTTTGAGCAATTTAGCATGGGTTTGAAGAAATTAGGATGGGTTTGATGAAATTAGGATGGGTTTGATGAATCCGAACGAAAATTTATGAGGTTTGAAAATTTATGTGAGGTTTGAGCAATTTAGCATGGGTTTGAAGAAATTAGGATGGGTTTGATGAATCCGAACGAAAATTTATGAGGTTTGAAAATTTATCTGAGGTTTGAGCAAATTAGCATGGGTTTGAAGAAATTAGGATGGGTTTGATGAAATTAGGATGGGTTTGATGAAACCGAACGAAAATTTATGTGGTTTGAAAATTTATGTGAGGTTTGAGCAATTTAGCATGGGTTTGAAGAAATTAGGATGGGTTTGATGAAACCGAACGAAAATTTATGTGAGGTTTGAAAATTTATGTGAGGTTTGACATATTTAGCATGGGTTTGACGAAATTAGGATGGGTTTGATGAAACCGAACGAAAATTTATGTGGTTTGAAAATTTACCTGAGGTTTGAGCAATTTAGCATGGGTTTGAAGAAATTAGGATGGGTTTGATGAAATTAGGATGGGCTTGATGAATCCGAACGAAAATTTATGAGGTTTGAAAATTTATGTGAGGTTTGAGCAATTTAGCATGGGTTTGAAGAAATTAGGATGGGTTTGATGAATCCGAACGAAAATTTATGAGGTTTGAAAATTTATCTGAGGTTTGAGCAAATTAGCATGGGTTTGAAGAAATTAGGATGGGTTTGATGAAACCGAACGAAAATTTATGTGGTTTGAAAATTTATGTGAGGTTTGAGCAATTTAGCATGGGTTTGAAGAAATTAGGATGGGTTTGATGAAACCGAACGAAAATTTATGTGGTTTGAAAATTTATGTGAGGTTTGACATATTTAGCATGGGTTTGACGAAATTAGGATGGGTTTGATGAAACCGAACGAAAATTTATGTGGTTTGAAAATTTACCTGAGGTTTGAGCAATTTAGCATGGGTTTGAAGAAATTAGGATGGGTTTGATGAAATTAGGATGGGTTTGATGAATCCGAACGAAAATTTATGAGGTTTGAAAATTTATCTGAGGTTTGAGCAAATTAGCATGGGTTTGAAGAAATTAGGATGGGTTTGATGAAACCGAACGAAAATTTATGTGAGGTTTGAAAATTTATGTGAGGTTTGACATATTTAGCATGGGTTTGACGAATTTAGGATGGGTTTGATGAAACCGAACGAAAATTTATGTGGTTTGAAAATTTACCTGAGGTTTGAGCAATTTAGCATGGGTTTGAAGAAATTAGGATGGGTTTGATGAAATTAGGATGGGTTTGATGAATCCGAACGAAAATTTATGAGGTTTGAAAATTTATCTGAGGTTTGAGCAAATTAGCATGGGTTTGAAGAAATTAGGATGGGTTTGATGAAACCGAACGAAAATTTATGTGGTTTGAAAATTTACCTGAGGTTTGAGCAATTTAGCATGGGTTTGAAGAAATTAGGATGGGTTTGATGAAATTAGGATGGGTTTGATGAAACCGAACGAAAATTTATGTGGTTTGAAAATTTATGTGAGGTTTGAGCAATTTAGCATGGGTTTGAAGAAATTAGGATGGGTTTGATGAAACCGAACGAAAATTTATGTGAGGTTTGAAAATTTATGTGAGGTTTGACATATTTAGCATGGGTTTGACGAAATTAGGATGGGTTTGATGAAACCGAACGAAAATTTATGTGAGGTTTGAAAATTTATGTGAGGTTTGACATATTTAGCATGGGTTTGACGAAATTAGGATGGGTTTGATGAAACCGAACGAAAATTTATGTGGTTTGAAAATTTACCTGAGGTTTGAGCAATTTAGCATGGGTTTGAAGAAATTAGGATGGGTTTGATGAAATTAGGATGGGTTTGATGAAACCGAACGAAAATTTATGTGGTTTGAAAATTTATGTGAGGTTTGAGCAATTTAGCATGGGTTTGAAGAAATTAGGATGGGTTTGATGAAACCGAACGAAAATTTATGTGAGGTTTGAAAATTTATGTGAGGTTTGACATATTTAGCATGGGTTTGACGAAATTAGGATGGGTTTGATGAAACCGAACGAAAATTTATGTGGTTTGAAAATTTACCTGAGGTTTGAGCAATTTAGCATGGGTTTGAAGAAATTAGGATGGGTTTGATGAAATTAGGATGGGTTTGATGAATCCGAACGAAAATTTATTAGGTTTGAAAATTTATGTGAGGTTTGAGCAATTTAGCATGGGTTTGAAGAAATTAGGATGGGTTTGATGAATCCGAACGAAAATTTATGAGGTTTGAAAATTTATCTGAGGTTTGAGCAAATTAGCATGGGTTTGAAGAAATTAGGATGGGTTTGATGAAACCGAACGAAAATTTATGTGGTTTGAAAATGTATGTGAGGTTTGAGCAATTTAGCATGGGTTTGAAGAAATTAGGATGGGTTTGATGAAACCGAACGAAAATTTATGTGGTTTGAAAATTTACCTGAGGTTTGAGCAATTTAGCATGGGTTTGAAGAAATTAGGATGGGTTTGATGAAATTAGGATGGGTTTGATGAATCCGAACGAAAATTTATGAGGTTTGAAAATTTATCTGAGGTTTGAGCAAATTAGCATGGGTTTGAAGAAATTAGGATGGGTTTGATGAAACCGAACGAAAATTTATGTGGTTTGAAAATTTACCTGAGGTTTGAGCAATTTAGCATGGGTTTGAAGAAATTAGGATGGGTTTGATGAAATTAGGATGGGTTTGATGAAACCGAACGAAAATTTATGTGGTTTGAAAATTTATGTGAGGTTTGAGCAATTTAGCATGGGTTTGAAGAAATTAGGATGGGTTTGATGAAACCGAACGAAAATTTATGTGAGGTTTGAAAATTTATGTGAGGTTTGACATATTTAGCATGGGTTTGACGAAATTAGGATGGGTTTGATGAAACCGAACGAAAATTTATGTGAGGTTTGAAAATTTATGTGAGGTTTGACATATTTAGCATGGGTTTGACGAAATTAGGATGGGTTTGATGAAACCGAACGAAAATTTATGTGGTTTGAAAATTTACCTGAGGTTTGAGCAATTTAGCATGGGTTTGAAGAAATTAGGATGGGTTTGATGAAATTAGGATGGGTTTGATGAAACCGAACGAAAATTTATGTGGTTTGAAAATTTATGTGAGGTTTGAGCAATTTAGCATGGGTTTGAAGAAATTAGGATGGGTTTGATGAAACCGAACGAAAATTTATGTGAGGTTTGAAAATTTATGTGAGGTTTGACATATTTAGCATGGGTTTGACGAAATTAGGATGGGTTTGATGAAACCGAACGAAAATTTATGTGGTTTGAAAATTTACCTGAGGTTTGAGCAATTTAGCATGGGTTTGAAGAAATTAGGATGGGTTTGATGAAATTAGGATGGGTTTGATGAATCCGAACGAAAATTTATGAGGTTTGAAAATTTATGTGAGGTTTGAGCAATTTAGCATGGGTTTGAAGAAATTAGGATGGGTTTGATGAATCCGAACGAAAATTTATGAGGTTTGAAAATTTATCTGAGGTTTGAGCAAATTAGCATGGGTTTGAAGAAATTAGGATGGGTTTGATGAAACCGAACGAAAATTTATGTGGTTTGAAAATTTATGTGAGGTTTGAGCAATTTAGCATGGGTTTGAAGAAATTAGGATGGGTTTGATGAAACCGAACGAAAATTTATGTGGTTTGAAAATTTACCTGAGGTTTGAGCAATTTAGCATGGGTTTGAAGAAATTAGGATGGGTTTGATGAAATTAGGATGGGTTTGATGAATCCGAACGAAAATTTATGAGGTTTGAAAATTTATCTGAGGTTTGAGCAAATTAGCATGGGTTTGAAGAAATTAGGATGGGTTTGATGAAACCGAACGAAAATTTATGTGATTTGAAAATTTACCTGAGGTTTGAGCAATTTAGCATGGGTTTGAAGAAATTAGGATGGGTTTGATGAAATTAGGATGGGTTTGATGAAACCGAACGAAAATTTATGTGGTTTGAAAATTTATGTGAGGTTTGAGCAATTTAGCATGGGTTTGAAGAAATTAGGATGGGTTTGATGAAACCGAACGAAAATTTATGTGAGGTTTGAAAATTTATGTGAGGTTTGACATATTTAGCATGGGTTTGACGAAATTAGGATGGGTTTGATGAAACCGAACGAAAATTTATGTGAGGTTTGAAAATTTATGTGAGGTTTGACATATTTAGCATGGGTTTGACGAAATTAGGATGGGTTTGATGAAACCGAACGAAAATTTATGTGGTTTGAAAATTTACCTGAGGTTTGAGCAATTTAGCATGGGTTTGAAGAAATTAGGATGGGTTTGATGAAATTAGGATGGGTTTGATGAAACCGAACGAAAATTTATGTGGTTTGAAAATTTATGTGAGGTTTGAGCAATTTAGCATGGGTTTGAAGAAATTAGGATGGGTTTGATGAAACCGAACGAAAATTTATGTGAGGTTTGAAAATTTATGTGAGGTTTGACATATTTAGCATGGGTTTGACGAAATTAGGATGGGTTTGATGAAATTAGGATGGGTTTGATGAAACCGAACGAAAATTTATGTGGTTTGAAAATTTATGTGAGGTTTGAGCAATTTAGCATGGGTTTGAAGAAATTAGGATGGGTTTGATGAAATTAGGATGGGTTTGATGAAACCGAACGAAAATTTATGTGGTTTGAAAATTTACCTGAGGTTTGAGCAATTTAGCATGGGTTTGAAGAAATTAGGATGGGTTTGATGAAATTAGGATGGGTTTGATGAAACCGAACGAAAATTTATGTGGTTTGAAAATTTATGTGAGGTTTGAGCAATTTAGCATGGGTTTGAAGAAATTAGGATGGGTTTGATGAAACCGAACGAAAATTTATGTGAGGTTTGAAAATTTATGTGAGGTTTGACATATTTAGCATGGGTTTGACGAAATTAGGATGGGTTTGATGAAACCGAACGAAAATTTATGTGGTAACCGAACGAAAATTTATGTGGTTTGAAAATTTATGTGAGGTTTGAGCAATTTAGCATGGGTTTGAAGAAATTAGGATGGGTTTGATGAAACCGAACGAAAATTTATGTGAGGTTTGAAAATTTATGTGAGGTTTGACAAAATTAGCATGGGTTTGACGAAATTAGGATGGGTTTGATGAAACCGAACGAAAATTTATGTGAGGTTTGAAAATTTATGTGAGGTTTGAGCAATTTAGCATGGGTTTGAAGAAATTAGGATGGGTTTGATGAAATTAGGATGGGTTTGATGAAACCGAACGAAAATTTATGTGGTTTGAAAATTTATGTGAGGTTTGAGCAATTTAGCATGGGTTTGAAGAAATTAGGATGGGTTTGATGAAACCGAACGAAAATTTATGTGAGGTTTGAAAATTTATGTGAGGTTTGACATATTTAGCATGGGTTTGACGAAATTAGGATGGGTTTGATGAAACCGAACGAAAATTTATGTGGTTTGAAAATTTACCTGAGGTTTGAGCAATTTAGCATGGGTTTGAAGAAATTAGGATGGGTTTGATGAAATTAGGATGGGTTTGATGAATCCGAACGAAAATTTATGAGGTTTGAAAATTTATGTGAGGTTTGAGCAATTTAGCATGGGTTTGAAGAAATTAGGATGGGTTTGATGAATCCGAACGAAAATTTATGAGGTTTGAAAATTTATCTGAGGTTTGAGCAAATTAGCATGGGTTTGAAGAAATTAGGATGGGTTTGATGAAACCGAACGAAAATTTATGTGGTTTGAAAATTTATGTGAGGTTTGAGCAATTTAGCATGGGTTTGAAGAAATTAGGATGGGTTTGATGAAACCGAACGAAAATTTATGTGGTTTGAAAATTTACCTGAGGTTTGAGCAATTTAGCATGGGTTTGAAGAAATTAGGATGGGTTTGATGAAATTAGGATGGGTTTGATGAATCCGAACGAAAATTTATGAGGTTTGAAAATTTATCTGAGGTTTGAGCAAATTAGCATGGGTTTGAAGAAATTAGGATGGGTTTGATGAAACCGAACGAAAATTTATGTGGTTTGAAAATTTACCTGAGGTTTGAGCAATTTAGCATGGGTTTGAAGAAATTAGGATGGGTTTGATGAAATTAGGATGGGTTTGATGAAACCGAACGAAAATTTATGTGGTTTGAAAATTTATGTGAGGTTTGAGCAATTTAGCATGGGTTTGAAGAAATTAGGATGGGTTTGATGAAACCGAACGAAAATTTATGTGAGGTTTGAAAATTTATGTGAGGTTTGACATATTTAGCATGGGTTTGACGAAATTAGGATGGGTTTGATGAAACCGAACGAAAATTTATGTGAGGTTTGAAAATTTATGTGAGGTTTGACATATTTAGCATGGGTTTGACGAAATTAGGATGGGTTTGATGAAACCGAACGAAAATTTATGTGGTTTGAAAATTTACCTGAGGTTTGAGCAATTTAGCATGGGTTTGAAGAAATTAGGATGGGTTTGATGAAATTAGGATGGGTTTGATGAAACCGAACGAAAATTTATGTGGTTTGAAAATTTATGTGAGGTTTGAGCAATTTAGCATGGGTTTGAAGAAATTAGGATGGGTTTGATGAAACCGAACGAAAATTTATGTGAGGTTTGAAAATTTATGTGAGGTTTGACATATTTAGCATGGGTTTGACGAAATTAGGATGGGTTTGATGAAACCGAACGAAAATTTATGTGGTTTGAAAATTTACCTGAGGTTTGAGCAATTTAGCATGGGTTTGAAGAAATTAGGATGGGTTTGATGAAATTAGGATGGGTTTGATGAATCCGAACGAAAATTTATGAGGTTTGAAAATTTATCTGAGGTTTGAGCAAATTAGCATGGGTTTGAAGAAATTAGGATGGGTTTGATGAAACCGAACGAAAATTTATGTGATTTGAAAATTTATGTGAGGTTTGAGCAATTTAGCATGGGTTTGAAGAAATTAGGATGGGTTTGATGAAACCGAACGAAAATTTATGTGGTTTGAAAATTTATGTGAGGTTTGACATATTTAGCATGGGTTTGACGAAATTAGGATGGGTTTGATGAAACCGAACGAAAATTTATGTGGTTTGAAAATTTACCTGAGGTTTGAGCAATTTAGCATGGGTTTGAAGAAATTAGGATGGGTTTGATGAAATTAGGATGGGTTTGATGAATCCGAACGAAAATTTATGAGGTTTGAAAATTTATCTGAGGTTTGAGCAAATTAGCATGGGTTTGAAGAAATTAGGATGGGTTTGATGAAACCGAACGAAAATTTATGTGGTTTGAAAATTTATGTGAGGTTTGAGCAATTTAGCATGGGTTTGAAGAAATTAGGATGGGTTTGATGAAACCGAACGAAAATTTATGTGGTTTGAAAATTTATGTGAGGTTTGAGCAATTTAGCATGGGTTTGAAGAAATTAGGATGGGTTTGATGAAACCGAACGAAAATTTATGTGAGGTTTGAAAATTTATGTGAGGTTTGACATATTTAGCATGGGTTTGACGAAATTAGGATGGGTTTGATGAAACCGAACGAAAATTTATGTGGTTTGAAAATTTACCTGAGGTTTGAGCAATTTAGCATGGGTTTGAAGAAATTAGGATGGGTTTGATGAAATTAGGATGGGTTTGATGAAACCGAACGAAAATTTATGTGGTTTGAAAATTTATGTGAGGTTTGAGCAATTTAGCATGGGTTTGAAGAAATTAGGATGGGTTTGATGAAACCGAACGAAAATTTATGTGAGGTTTGAAAATTTATGTGAGGTTTGACATATTTAGCATGGGTTTGACGAAATTAGGATGGGTTTGATGAAACCGAACGAAAATTTATGTGGTAACCGAACGAAAATTTATGTGGTTTGAAAATTTATGTGAGGTTTGAGCAATTTAGCATGGGTTTGAAGAAATTAGGATGGGTTTGATGAAACCGAACGAAAATTTATGTGAGGTTTGAAAATTTATGTGAGGTTTGACAAAATTAGCATGGGTTTGACGAAATTAGGATGGGTTTGATGAAACCGAACGAAAATTTATGTGAGGTTTGAAAATTTATGTGAGGTTTGACATATTTAGCATGGGTTTGACGAAATTAGGATGGGTTTGATGAAACCGAACGAAAATTTATGTGGTTTGAAAATTTACCTGAGGTTTGAGCAATTTAGCATGGGTTTGAAGAAATTAGGATGGGTTTGATGAAATTAGGATGGGTTTGATGAAACCGAACGAAAATTTATGTGGTTTGAAAATTTATGTGAGGTTTGAGCAATTTAGCATGGGTTTGAAGAAATTAGGATGGGTTTGATGAAACCGAACGAAAATTTATGTGAGGTTTGAAAATTTATGTGAGGTTTGACATATTTAGCATGGGTTTGACGAAATTAGGATGGGTTTGATGAAACCGAACGAAAATTTATGTGGTTTGAAAATTTACCTGAGGTTTGAGCAATTTAGCATGGGTTTGAAGAAATTAGGATGGGTTTGATGAAATTAGGATGGGTTTGATGAATCCGAACGAAAATTTATGAGGTTTGAAAATTTATGTGAGGTTTGAGCAATTTAGCATGGGTTTGAAGAAATTAGGATGGGTTTGATGAATCCGAACGAAAATTTATGAGGTTTGAAAATTTATCTGAGGTTTGAGCAAATTAGCATGGGTTTGAAGAAATTAGGATGGGTTTGATGAAACCGAACGAAAATTTATGTGGTTTGAAAATTTATGTGAGGTTTGAGCAATTTAGCATGGGTTTGAAGAAATTAGGATGGGTTTGATGAAACCGAACGAAAATTTATGTGGTTTGAAAATTTACCTGAGGTTTGAGCAATTTAGCATGGGTTTGAAGAAATTAGGATGGGTTTGATGAAATTAGGATGGGTTTGATGAATCCGAACGAAAATTTATGAGGTTTGAAAATTTATCTGAGGTTTGAGCAAATTAGCATGGGTTTGAAGAAATTAGGATGGGTTTGATGAAACCGAACGAAAATTTATGTGGTTTGAAAATTTACCTGAGGTTTGAGCAATTTAGCATGGGTTTGAAGAAATTAGGATGGGTTTGATGAAATTAGGATGGGTTTGATGAAACCGAACGAAAATTTATGTGGTTTGAAAATTTATGTGAGGTTTGAGCAATTTAGCATGGGTTTGAAGAAATTAGGATGGGTTTGATGAAACCGAACGAAAATTTATGTGAGGTTTGAAAATTTATGTGAGGTTTGACATATTTAGCATGGGTTTGACGAAATTAGGATGGGTTTGATGAAACCGAACGAAAATTTATGTGAGGTTTGAAAATTTATGTGAGGTTTGACATATTTAGCATGGGTTTGACGAAATTAGGATGGGTTTGATGAAACCGAACGAAAATTTATGTGGTTTGAAAATTTACCTGAGGTTTGAGCAATTTAGCATGGGTTTGAAGAAATTAGGATGGGTTTGATGAAATTAGGATGGGTTTGATGAAACCGAACGAAAATTTATGTGGTTTGAAAATTTATGTGAGGTTTGAGCAATTTAGCATGGGTTTGAAGAAATTAGGATGGGTTTGATGAAACCGAACGAAAATTTATGTGAGGTTTGAAAATTTATGTGAGGTTTGACATATTTAGCATGGGTTTGACGAAATTAGGATGGGTTTGATGAAACCGAACGAAAATTTATGTGGTTTGAAAATTTACCTGAGGTTTGAGCAATTTAGCATGGGTTTGAAGAAATTAGGATGGGTTTGATGAAATTAGGATGGGTTTGATGAATCCGAACGAAAATTTATGAGGTTTGAAAATTTATCTGAGGTTTGAGCAAATTAGCATGGGTTTGAAGAAATTAGGATGGGTTTGATGAAACCGAACGAAAATTTATGTGATTTGAAAATTTATGTGAGGTTTGAGCAATTTAGCATGGGTTTGAAGAAATTAGGATGGGTTTGATGAAACCGAACGAAAATTTATGTGGTTTGAAAATTTATGTGAGGTTTGACATATTTAGCATGGGTTTGACGAAATTAGGATGGGTTTGATGAAACCGAACGAAAATTTATGTGGTTTGAAAATTTATGTGAGGTTTGAGCAATTTAGCATGGGTTTGAAGAAATTAGGATGGGTTTGATGAAACCGAACGAAAATTTATGTGAGGTTTGAAAATTTATGTGAGGTTTGACATATTTAGCATGGGTTTGACGAAATTAGGATGGGTTTGATGAAACCGAACGAAAATTTATGTGGTTTGAAAATTTACCTGAGGTTTGAGCAATTTAGCATGGGTTTGAAGAAATTAGGATGGGTTTGATGAAATTAGGATGGGTTTGATGAATCCGAACGAAAATTTATTAGGTTTGAAAATTTATGTGAGGTTTGAGCAATTTAGCATGGGTTTGAAGAAATTAGGATGGGTTTGATGAATCCGAACGAAAATTTATGAGGTTTGAAAATTTATCTGAGGTTTGAGCAAATTAGCATGGGTTTGAAGAAATTAGGATGGGTTTGATGAAACCGAACGAAAATTTATGTGGTTTGAAAATTTACCTGAGGTTTGAGCAATTTAGCATGGGTTTGAAGAAATTAGGATGGGTTTGATGAAATTAGGATGGGTTTGATGAAACCGAACGAAAATTTATGTGGTTTGAAAATTTATGTGAGGTTTGAGCAATTTAGCATGGGTTTGAAGAAATTAGGATGGGTTTGATGAAACCGAACGAAAATTTATGTGAGGTTTGAAAATTTATGTGAGGTTTGACATATTTAGCATGGGTTTGACGAAATTAGGATGGGTTTGATGAAACCGAACGAAAATTTATGTGAGGTTTGAAAATTTATGTGAGGTTTGACATATTTAGCATGGGTTTGACGAAATTAGGATGGGTTTGATGAAACCGAACGAAAATTTATGTGGTTTGAAAATTTACCTGAGGTTTGAGCAATTTAGCATGGGTTTGAAGAAATTAGGATGGGTTTGATGAAATTAGGATGGGTTTGATGAAACCGAACGAAAATTTATGTGGTTTGAAAATTTATGTGAGGTTTGAGCAATTTAGCATGGGTTTGAAGAAATTAGGATGGGTTTGATGAAACCGAACGAAAATTTATGTGAGGTTTGAAAATTTATGTGAGGTTTGACATATTTAGCATGGGTTTGACGAAATTAGGATGGGTTTGATGAAACCGAACGAAAATTTATGTGGTTTGAAAATTTACCTGAGGTTTGAGCAATTTAGCATGGGTTTGAAGAAATTAGGATGGGTTTGATGAAATTAGGATGGGTTTGATGAATCCGAACGAAAATTTATTAGGTTTGAAAATTTATGTGAGGTTTGAGCAATTTAGCATGGGTTTGAAGAAATTAGGATGGGTTTGATGAATCCGAACGAAAATTTATGAGGTTTGAAAATTTATCTGAGGTTTGAGCAAATTAGCATGGGTTTGAAGAAATTAGGATGGGTTTGATGAAACCGAACGAAAATTTATGTGGTTTGAAAATGTATGTGAGGTTTGAGCAATTTAGCATGGGTTTGAAGAAATTAGGATGGGTTTGATGAAACCGAACGAAAATTTATGTGGTTTGAAAATTTACCTGAGGTTTGAGCAATTTAGCATGGGTTTGAAGAAATTAGGATGGGTTTGATGAAATTAGGATGGGTTTGATGAATCCGAACGAAAATTTATGAGGTTTGAAAATTTATCTGAGGTTTGAGCAAATTAGCATGGGTTTGAAGAAATTAGGATGGGTTTGATGAAACCGAACGAAAATTTATGTGGTTTGAAAATTTACCTGAGGTTTGAGCAATTTAGCATGGGTTTGAAGAAATTAGGATGGGTTTGATGAAATTAGGATGGGTTTGATGAAACCGAACGAAAATTTATGTGGTTTGAAAATTTATGTGAGGTTTGAGCAATTTAGCATGGGTTTGAAGAAATTAGGATGGGTTTGATGAAACCGAACGAAAATTTATGTGAGGTTTGAAAATTTATGTGAGGTTTGACATATTTAGCATGGGTTTGACGAAATTAGGATGGGTTTGATGAAACCGAACGAAAATTTATGTGAGGTTTGAAAATTTATGTGAGGTTTGACATATTTAGCATGGGTTTGACGAAATTAGGATGGGTTTGATGAAACCGAACGAAAATTTATGTGGTTTGAAAATTTACCTGAGGTTTGAGCAATTTAGCATGGGTTTGAAGAAATTAGGATGGGTTTGATGAAATTAGGATGGGTTTGATGAAACCGAACGAAAATTTATGTGGTTTGAAAATTTATGTGAGGTTTGAGCAATTTAGCATGGGTTTGAAGAAATTAGGATGGGTTTGATGAAACCGAACGAAAATTTATGTGAGGTTTGAAAATTTATGTGAGGTTTGACATATTTAGCATGGGTTTGACGAAATTAGGATGGGTTTGATGAAACCGAACGAAAATTTATGTGGTTTGAAAATTTACCTGAGGTTTGAGCAATTTAGCATGGGTTTGAAGAAATTAGGATGGGTTTGATGAAATTAGGATGGGTTTGATGAATCCGAACGAAAATTTATGAGGTTTGAAAATTTATGTGAGGTTTGAGCAATTTAGCATGGGTTTGAAGAAATTAGGATGGGTTTGATGAATCCGAACGAAAATTTATGAGGTTTGAAAATTTATCTGAGGTTTGAGCAAATTAGCATGGGTTTGAAGAAATTAGGATGGGTTTGATGAAACCGAACGAAAATTTATGTGGTTTGAAAATTTATGTGAGGTTTGAGCAATTTAGCATGGGTTTGAAGAAATTAGGATGGGTTTGATGAAACCGAACGAAAATTTATGTGGTTTGAAAATTTACCTGAGGTTTGAGCAATTTAGCATGGGTTTGAAGAAATTAGGATGGGTTTGATGAAATTAGGATGGGTTTGATGAATCCGAACGAAAATTTATGAGGTTTGAAAATTTATCTGAGGTTTGAGCAAATTAGCATGGGTTTGAAGAAATTAGGATGGGTTTGATGAAACCGAACGAAAATTTATGTGGTTTGAAAATTTACCTGAGGTTTGAGCAATTTAGCATGGGTTTGAAGAAATTAGGATGGGTTTGATGAAATTAGGATGGGTTTGATGAAATTAGGATGGGTTTGATGAAACCGAACGAAAATTTATGTGGTTTGAAAATTTATGTGAGGTTTGAGCAATTTAGCATGGGTTTGAAGAAATTAGGATGGGTTTGATGAAACCGAACGAAAATTTATGTGGTTTGAAAATTTATGTGAGGTTTGAGCAATTTAGCATGGGTTTGAAGAAATTAGGATGGGTTTGATGAAACCGAACGAAAATTTATGTGAGGTTTGAAAATTTATGTGAGGTTTGACATATTTAGCATGGGTTTGACGAAATTAGGATGGGTTTGATGAAACCGAACGAAAATTTATGTGGTTTGAAAATTTACCTGAGGTTTGAGCAATTTAGCATGGGTTTGAAGAAATTAGGATGGGTTTGATGAAATTAGGATGGGTTTGATGAATCCGAACGAAAATTTATGAGGTTTGAAAATTTATGTGAGGTTTGAGCAATTTAGCATGGGTTTGAAGAAATTAGGATGGGTTTGATGAATCCGAACGAAAATTTATGAGGTTTGAAAATTTATCTGAGGTTTGAGCAAATTAGCATGGGTTTGAAGAAATTAGGATGGGTTTGATGAAACCGAACGAAAATTTATGTGGTTTGAAAATTTATGTGAGGTTTGACATATTTAGCATGGGTTTGACGAAATTAGGATGGGTTTGATGAAACCGAACGAAAATTTATGTGGTTTGAAAATTTACCTGAGGTTTGAGCAATTTAGCATGGGTTTGAAGAAATTAGGATGGGTTTGATGAAATTAGGATGGGTTTGATGAATCCGAACGAAAATTTATGAGGTTTGAAAATTTATCTGAGGTTTGAGCAAATTAGCATGGGTTTGAAGAAATTAGGATGGGTTTGATGAAACCGAACGAAAATTTATGTGGTTTGAAAATTTATGTGAGGTTTGAGCAATTTAGCATGGGTTTGAAGAAATTAGGATGGGTTTGATGAAACCGAACGAAAATTTATGTGGTTTGAAAATTTATGTGAGGTTTGAGCAATTTAGCATGGGTTTGAAGAAATTAGGATGGGTTTGATGAAACCGAACGAAAATTTATGTGAGGTTTGAAAATTTATGTGAGGTTTGACATATTTAGCATGGGTTTGACGAAATTAGGATGGGTTTGATGAAACCGAACGAAAATTTATGTGGTTTGAAAATTTACCTGAGGTTTGAGCAATTTAGCATGGGTTTGAAGAAATTAGGATGGGTTTGATGAAATTAGGATGGGTTTGATGAAACCGAACGAAAATTTATGTGGTTTGAAAATTTATGTGAGGTTTGAGCAATTTAGCATGGGTTTGAAGAAATTAGGATGGGTTTGATGAAACCGAACGAAAATTTATGTGAGGTTTGAAAATTTATGTGAGGTTTGACATATTTAGCATGGGTTTGACGAAATTAGGATGGGTTTGATGAAACCGAACGAAAATTTATGTGGTAACCGAACGAAAATTTATGTGGTTTGAAAATTTATGTGAGGTTTGAGCAATTTAGCATGGGTTTGAAGAAATTAGGATGGGTTTGATGAAACCGAACGAAAATTTATGTGAGGTTTGAAAATTTATGTGAGGTTTGACAAAATTAGCATGGGTTTGACGAAATTAGGATGGGTTTGATGAAACCGAACGAAAATTTATGTGAGGTTTGAAAATTTATGTGAGGTTTGACATATTTAGCATGGGTTTGACGAAATTAGGATGGGTTTGATGAAACCGAACGAAAATTTATGTGGTTTGAAAATTTACCTGAGGTTTGAGCAATTTAGCATGGGTTTGAAGAAATTAGGATGGGTTTGATGAAATTAGGATGGGTTTGATGAAACCGAACGAAAATTTATGTGGTTTGAAAATTTATGTGAGGTTTGAGCAATTTAGCATGGGTTTGAAGAAATTAGGATGGGTTTGATGAAACCGAACGAAAATTTATGTGAGGTTTGAAAATTTATGTGAGGTTTGACATATTTAGCATGGGTTTGACGAAATTAGGATGGGTTTGATGAAACCGAACGAAAATTTATGTGGTTTGAAAATTTACCTGAGGTTTGAGCAATTTAGCATGGGTTTGAAGAAATTAGGATGGGTTTGATGAAATTAGGATGGGTTTGATGAATCCGAACGAAAATTTATGAGGTTTGAAAATTTATGTGAGGTTTGAGCAATTTAGCATGGGTTTGAAGAAATTAGGATGGGTTTGATGAATCCGAACGAAAATTTATGAGGTTTGAAAATTTATCTGAGGTTTGAGCAAATTAGCATGGGTTTGAAGAAATTAGGATGGGTTTGATGAAACCGAACGAAAATTTATGTGGTTTGAAAATTTATGTGAGGTTTGAGCAATTTAGCATGGGTTTGAAGAAATTAGGATGGGTTTGATGAAACCGAACGAAAATTTATGTGGTTTGAAAATTTACCTGAGGTTTGAGCAATTTAGCATGGGTTTGAAGAAATTAGGATGGGTTTGATGAAATTAGGATGGGTTTGATGAATCCGAACGAAAATTTATGAGGTTTGAAAATTTATCTGAGGTTTGAGCAAATTAGCATGGGTTTGAAGAAATTAGGATGGGTTTGATGAAACCGAACGAAAATTTATGTGGTTTGAAAATTTACCTGAGGTTTGAGCAATTTAGCATGGGTTTGAAGAAATTAGGATGGGTTTGATGAAATTAGGATGGGTTTGATGAAACCGAACGAAAATTTATGTGGTTTGAAAATTTATGTGAGGTTTGAGCAATTTAGCATGGGTTTGAAGAAATTAGGATGGGTTTGATGAAACCGAACGAAAATTTATGTGAGGTTTGAAAATTTATGTGAGGTTTGACATATTTAGCATGGGTTTGACGAAATTAGGATGGGTTTGATGAAACCGAACGAAAATTTATGTGAGGTTTGAAAATTTATGTGAGGTTTGACATATTTAGCATGGGTTTGACGAAATTAGGATGGGTTTGATGAAACCGAACGAAAATTTATGTGGTTTGAAAATTTACCTGAGGTTTGAGCAATTTAGCATGGGTTTGAAGAAATTAGGATGGGTTTGATGAAATTAGGATGGGTTTGATGAAACCGAACGAAAATTTATGTGGTTTGAAAATTTATGTGAGGTTTGAGCAATTTAGCATGGGTTTGAAGAAATTAGGATGGGTTTGATGAAACCGAACGAAAATTTATGTGAGGTTTGAAAATTTATGTGAGGTTTGACATATTTAGCATGGGTTTGACGAAATTAGGATGGGTTTGATGAAACCGAACGAAAATTTATGTGGTTTGAAAATTTACCTGAGGTTTGAGCAATTTAGCATGGGTTTGAAGAAATTAGGATGGGTTTGATGAAATTAGGATGGGTTTGATGAATCCGAACGAAAATTTATGAGGTTTGAAAATTTATCTGAGGTTTGAGCAAATTAGCATGGGTTTGAAGAAATTAGGATGGGTTTGATGAAACCGAACGAAAATTTATGTGATTTGAAAATTTATGTGAGGTTTGAGCAATTTAGCATGGGTTTGAAGAAATTAGGATGGGTTTGATGAAACCGAACGAAAATTTATGTGGTTTGAAAATTTATGTGAGGTTTGACATATTTAGCATGGGTTTGACGAAATTAGGATGGGTTTGATGAAACCGAACGAAAATTTATGTGGTTTGAAAATTTACCTGAGGTTTGAGCAATTTAGCATGGGTTTGAAGAAATTAGGATGGGTTTGATGAAATTAGGATGGGTTTGATGAATCCGAACGAAAATTTATGAGGTTTGAAAATTTATCTGAGGTTTGAGCAAATTAGCATGGGTTTGAAGAAATTAGGATGGGTTTGATGAAACCGAACGAAAATTTATGTGGTTTGAAAATTTATGTGAGGTTTGAGCAATTTAGCATGGGTTTGAAGAAATTAGGATGGGTTTGATGAAACCGAACGAAAATTTATGTGGTTTGAAAATTTATGTGAGGTTTGAGCAATTTAGCATGGGTTTGAAGAAATTAGGATGGGTTTGATGAAACCGAACGAAAATTTATGTGAGGTTTGAAAATTTATGTGAGGTTTGACATATTTAGCATGGGTTTGACGAAATTAGGATGGGTTTGATGAAACCGAACGAAAATTTATGTGGTTTGAAAATTTACCTGAGGTTTGAGCAATTTAGCATGGGTTTGAAGAAATTAGGATGGGTTTGATGAAATTAGGATGGGTTTGATGAAACCGAACGAAAATTTATGTGGTTTGAAAATTTATGTGAGGTTTGAGCAATTTAGCATGGGTTTGAAGAAATTAGGATGGGTTTGATGAAACCGAACGAAAATTTATGTGAGGTTTGAAAATTTATGTGAGGTTTGACATATTTAGCATGGGTTTGACGAAATTAGGATGGGTTTGATGAAACCGAACGAAAATTTATGTGGTAACCGAACGAAAATTTATGTGGTTTGAAAATTTATGTGAGGTTTGAGCAATTTAGCATGGGTTTGAAGAAATTAGGATGGGTTTGATGAAACCGAACGAAAATTTATGTGAGGTTTGAAAATTTATGTGAGGTTTGACAAAATTAGCATGGGTTTGACGAAATTAGGATGGGTTTGATGAAACCGAACGAAAATTTATGTGAGGTTTGAAAATTTATGTGAGGTTTGACATATTTAGCATGGGTTTGACGAAATTAGGATGGGTTTGATGAAACCGAACGAAAATTTATGTGGTTTGAAAATTTACCTGAGGTTTGAGCAATTTAGCATGGGTTTGAAGAAATTAGGATGGGTTTGATGAAATTAGGATGGGTTTGATGAAACCGAACGAAAATTTATGTGGTTTGAAAATTTATGTGAGGTTTGAGCAATTTAGCATGGGTTTGAAGAAATTAGGATGGGTTTGATGAAACCGAACGAAAATTTATGTGAGGTTTGAAAATTTATGTGAGGTTTGACATATTTAGCATGGGTTTGACGAAATTAGGATGGGTTTGATGAAACCGAACGAAAATTTATGTGGTTTGAAAATTTACCTGAGGTTTGAGCAATTTAGCATGGGTTTGAAGAAATTAGGATGGGTTTGATGAAATTAGGATGGGTTTGATGAATCCGAACGAAAATTTATGAGGTTTGAAAATTTATGTGAGGTTTGAGCAATTTAGCATGGGTTTGAAGAAATTAGGATGGGTTTGATGAATCCGAACGAAAATTTATGAGGTTTGAAAATTTATCTGAGGTTTGAGCAAATTAGCATGGGTTTGAAGAAATTAGGATGGGTTTGATGAAACCGAACGAAAATTTATGTGGTTTGAAAATTTATGTGAGGTTTGAGCAATTTAGCATGGGTTTGAAGAAATTAGGATGGGTTTGATGAAACCGAACGAAAATTTATGTGGTTTGAAAATTTACCTGAGGTTTGAGCAATTTAGCATGGGTTTGAAGAAATTAGGATGGGTTTGATGAAATTAGGATGGGTTTGATGAATCCGAACGAAAATTTATGAGGTTTGAAAATTTATCTGAGGTTTGAGCAAATTAGCATGGGTTTGAAGAAATTAGGATGGGTTTGATGAAACCGAACGAAAATTTATGTGGTTTGAAAATTTACCTGAGGTTTGAGCAATTTAGCATGGGTTTGAAGAAATTAGGATGGGTTTGATGAAATTAGGATGGGTTTGATGAAACCGAACGAAAATTTATGTGGTTTGAAAATTTATGTGAGGTTTGAGCAATTTAGCATGGGTTTGAAGAAATTAGGATGGGTTTGATGAAACCGAACGAAAATTTATGTGAGGTTTGAAAATTTATGTGAGGTTTGACATATTTAGCATGGGTTTGACGAAATTAGGATGGGTTTGATGAAACCGAACGAAAATTTATGTGAGGTTTGAAAATTTATGTGAGGTTTGACATATTTAGCATGGGTTTGACGAAATTAGGATGGGTTTGATGAAACCGAACGAAAATTTATGTGGTTTGAAAATTTACCTGAGGTTTGAGCAATTTAGCATGGGTTTGAAGAAATTAGGATGGGTTTGATGAAATTAGGATGGGTTTGATGAAACCGAACGAAAATTTATGTGGTTTGAAAATTTATGTGAGGTTTGAGCAATTTAGCATGGGTTTGAAGAAATTAGGATGGGTTTGATGAAACCGAACGAAAATTTATGTGAGGTTTGAAAATTTATGTGAGGTTTGACATATTTAGCATGGGTTTGACGAAATTAGGATGGGTTTGATGAAACCGAACGAAAATTTATGTGGTTTGAAAATTTACCTGAGGTTTGAGCAATTTAGCATGGGTTTGAAGAAATTAGGATGGGTTTGATGAAATTAGGATGGGTTTGATGAATCCGAACGAAAATTTATGAGGTTTGAAAATTTATCTGAGGTTTGAGCAAATTAGCATGGGTTTGAAGAAATTAGGATGGGTTTGATGAAACCGAACGAAAATTTATGTGATTTGAAAATTTATGTGAGGTTTGAGCAATTTAGCATGGGTTTGAAGAAATTAGGATGGGTTTGATGAAACCGAACGAAAATTTATGTGGTTTGAAAATTTATGTGAGGTTTGACATATTTAGCATGGGTTTGACGAAATTAGGATGGGTTTGATGAAACCGAACGAAAATTTATGTGGTTTGAAAATTTACCTGAGGTTTGAGCAATTTAGCATGGGTTTGAAGAAATTAGGATGGGTTTGATGAAATTAGGATGGGTTTGATGAATCCGAACGAAAATTTATGAGGTTTGAAAATTTATCTGAGGTTTGAGCAAATTAGCATGGGTTTGAAGAAATTAGGATGGGTTTGATGAAACCGAACGAAAATTTATGTGGTTTGAAAATTTATGTGAGGTTTGAGCAATTTAGCATGGGTTTGAAGAAATTAGGATGGGTTTGATGAAACCGAACGAAAATTTATGTGAGGTTTGAAAATTTATGTGAGGTTTGACATATTTAGCATGGGTTTGACGAAATTAGGATGGGTTTGATGAAACCGAACGAAAATTTATGTGGTTTGAAAATTTACCTGAGGTTTGAGCAATTTAGCATGGGTTTGAAGAAATTAGGATGGGTTTGATGAAATTAGGATGGGTTTGATGAAACCGAACGAAAATTTATGTGGTTTGAAAATTTATGTGAGGTTTGAGCAATTTAGCATGGGTTTGAAGAAATTAGGATGGGTTTGATGAAACCGAACGAAAATTTATGTGAGGTTTGAAAATTTATGTGAGGTTTGACATATTTAGCATGGGTTTGACGAAATTAGGATGGGTTTGATGAAACCGAACGAAAATTTATGTGGTTTGAAAATTTGCCTGAGGTTTGAGCAATTTAGCATGGGTTTGAAGAAATTAGGATGGGTTTGATGAAATTAGGATGGGTTTGATGAATCCGAACGAAAATTTATGAGGTTTGAAAATTTATGTGAGGTTTGAGCAATTTAGCATGGGTTTGAAGAAATTAGGATGGGTTTGATGAATCCGAACGAAAATTTATGAGGTTTGAAAATTTATCTGAGGTTTGAGCAAATTAGCATGGGTTTGAAGAAATTAGGATGGGTTTGATGAAATTAGGATGGGTTTGATGAAACCGAACGAAAATTTATGTGGTTTGAAAATTTATGTGAGGTTTGAGCAATTTAGCATGGGTTTGAAGAAATTAGGATGGGTTTGATGAAACCGAACGAAAATTTATGTGAGGTTTGAAAATTTATGTGAGGTTTGACATATTTAGCATGGGTTTGACGAAATTAGGATGGGTTTGATGAAACCGAACGAAAATTTATGTGGTTTGAAAATTTACCTGAGGTTTGAGCAATTTAGCATGGGTTTGAAGAAATTAGGATGGGTTTGATGAAATTAGGATGGGCTTGATGAATCCGAACGAAAATTTATGAGGTTTGAAAATTTATGTGAGGTTTGAGCAATTTAGCATGGGTTTGAAGAAATTAGGATGGGTTTGATGAATCCGAACGAAAATTTATGAGGTTTGAAAATTTATCTGAGGTTTGAGCAAATTAGCATGGGTTTGAAGAAATTAGGATGGGTTTGATGAAACCGAACGAAAATTTATGTGGTTTGAAAATTTATGTGAGGTTTGAGCAATTTAGCATGGGTTTGAAGAAATTAGGATGGGTTTGATGAAATTAGGATGGGTTTGATGAATCCGAACGAAAATTTATGAGGTTTGAAAATTTATCTGAGGTTTGAGCAAATTAGCATGGGTTTGAAGAAATTAGGATGGGTTTGATGAAACCGAACGAAAATTTATGTGAGGTTTGAAAATTTATGTGAGGTTTGACATATTTAGCATGGGTTTGACGAATTTAGGATGGGTTTGATGAAACCGAACGAAAATTTATGTGGTTTGAAAATTTACCTGAGGTTTGAGCAATTTAGCATGGGTTTGAAGAAATTAGGATGGGTTTGATGAAATTAGGATGGGTTTGATGAATCCGAACGAAAATTTATGAGGTTTGAAAATTTATCTGAGGTTTGAGCAAATTAGCATGGGTTTGAAGAAATTAGGATGGGTTTGATGAAACCGAACGAAAATTTATGTGAGGTTTGAAAATTTATGTGAGGTTTGACATATTTAGCATGGGTTTGACGAATTTAGGATGGGTTTGATGAAACCGAACGAAAATTTATGTGGTTTGAAAATTTACCTGAGGTTTGAGCAATTTAGCATGGGTTTGAAGAAATTAGGATGGGTTTGATGAAATTAGGATGGGTTTGATGAATCCGAACGAAAATTTATGAGGTTTGAAAATTTATCTGAGGTTTGAGCAAATTAGCATGGGTTTGAAGAAATTAGGATGGGTTTGATGAAACCGAACGAAAATTTATGTGGTTTGAAAATTTACCTGAGGTTTGAGCAATTTAGCATGGGTTTGAAGAAATTAGGATGGGTTTGATGAAATTAGGATGGGTTTGATGAAACCGAACGAAAATTTATGTGGTTTGAAAATTTATGTGAGGTTTGAGCAATTTAGCATGGGTTTGAAGAAATTAGGATGGGTTTGATGAAACCGAACGAAAATTTATGTGAGGTTTGAAAATTTATGTGAGGTTTGACATATTTAGCATGGGTTTGACGAAATTAGGATGGGTTTGATGAAACCGAACGAAAATTTATGTGAGGTTTGAAAATTTATGTGAGGTTTGACATATTTAGCATGGGTTTGACGAAATTAGGATGGGTTTGATGAAACCGAACGAAAATTTATGTGGTTTGAAAATTTACCTGAGGTTTGAGCAATTTAGCATGGGTTTGAAGAAATTAGGATGGGTTTGATGAAATTAGGATGGGTTTGATGAAACCGAACGAAAATTTATGTGGTTTGAAAATTTATGTGAGGTTTGAGCAATTTAGCATGGGTTTGAAGAAATTAGGATGGGTTTGATGAAACCGAACGAAAATTTATGTGAGGTTTGAAAATTTATGTGAGGTTTGACATATTTAGCATGGGTTTGACGAAATTAGGATGGGTTTGATGAAACCGAACGAAAATTTATGTGGTTTGAAAATTTACCTGAGGTTTGAGCAATTTAGCATGGGTTTGAAGAAATTAGGATGGGTTTGATGAAATTAGGATGGGTTTGATGAATCCGAACGAAAATTTATTAGGTTTGAAAATTTATGTGAGGTTTGAGCAATTTAGCATGGGTTTGAAGAAATTAGGATGGGTTTGATGAATCCGAACGAAAATTTATGAGGTTTGAAAATTTATCTGAGGTTTGAGCAAATTAGCATGGGTTTGAAGAAATTAGGATGGGTTTGATGAAACCGAACGAAAATTTATGTGGTTTGAAAATGTATGTGAGGTTTGAGCAATTTAGCATGGGTTTGAAGAAATTAGGATGGGTTTGATGAAACCGAACGAAAATTTATGTGGTTTGAAAATTTACCTGAGGTTTGAGCAATTTAGCATGGGTTTGAAGAAATTAGGA
Organism: Rutpela maculata; assembly: GCA_936432065.2. Classification (NCBI taxonomy): domain Eukaryota; kingdom Metazoa; phylum Arthropoda; class Insecta; order Coleoptera; family Cerambycidae; genus Rutpela; species Rutpela maculata. The sequence goes on from CAKZFB020000062.1 coordinate 96,433, forward strand.
TGGGTTTGATGAAATTAGGATGGGTTTGATGAATCCGAACGAAAATTTATGAGGTTTGAAAATTTATCTGAGGTTTGAGCAAATTAGCATGGGTTTGAAGAAATTAGGATGGGTTTGATGAAACCGAACGAAAATTTATGTGGTTTGAAAATTTACCTGAGGTTTGAGCAATTTAGCATGGGTTTGAAGAAATTAGGATGGGTTTGATGAAATTAGGATGGGTTTGATGAAACCGAACGAAAATTTATGTGGTTTGAAAATTTATGTGAGGTTTGAGCAATTTAGCATGGGTTTGAAGAAATTAGGATGGGTTTGATGAAACCGAACGAAAATTTATGTGAGGTTTGAAAATTTATGTGAGGTTTGACATATTTAGCATGGGTTTGACGAAATTAGGATGGGTTTGATGAAACCGAACGAAAATTTATGTGAGGTTTGAAAATTTATGTGAGGTTTGACATATTTAGCATGGGTTTGACGAAATTAGGATGGGTTTGATGAAACCGAACGAAAATTTATGTGGTTTGAAAATTTACCTGAGGTTTGAGCAATTTAGCATGGGTTTGAAGAAATTAGGATGGGTTTGATGAAATTAGGATGGGTTTGATGAAACCGAACGAAAATTTATGTGGTTTGAAAATTTATGTGAGGTTTGAGCAATTTAGCATGGGTTTGAAGAAATTAGGATGGGTTTGATGAAACCGAACGAAAATTTATGTGAGGTTTGAAAATTTATGTGAGGTTTGACATATTTAGCATGGGTTTGACGAAATTAGGATGGGTTTGATGAAACCGAACGAAAATTTATGTGGTTTGAAAATTTACCTGAGGTTTGAGCAATTTAGCATGGGTTTGAAGAAATTAGGATGGGTTTGATGAAATTAGGATGGGTTTGATGAATCCGAACGAAAATTTATGAGGTTTGAAAATTTATGTGAGGTTTGAGCAATTTAGCATGGGTTTGAAGAAATTAGGATGGGTTTGATGAATCCGAACGAAAATTTATGAGGTTTGAAAATTTATCTGAGGTTTGAGCAAATTAGCATGGGTTTGAAGAAATTAGGATGGGTTTGATGAAACCGAACGAAAATTTATGTGGTTTGAAAATTTATGTGAGGTTTGAGCAATTTAGCATGGGTTTGAAGAAATTAGGATGGGTTTGATGAAACCGAACGAAAATTTATGTGGTTTGAAAATTTACCTGAGGTTTGAGCAATTTAGCATGGGTTTGAAGAAATTAGGATGGGTTTGATGAAATTAGGATGGGTTTGATGAATCCGAACGAAAATTTATGAGGTTTGAAAATTTATCTGAGGTTTGAGCAAATTAGCATGGGTTTGAAGAAATTAGGATGGGTTTGATGAAACCGAACGAAAATTTATGTGGTTTGAAAATTTACCTGAGGTTTGAGCAATTTAGCATGGGTTTGAAGAAATTAGGATGGGTTTGATGAAATTAGGATGGGTTTGATGAAACCGAACGAAAATTTATGTGGTTTGAAAATTTATGTGAGGTTTGAGCAATTTAGCATGGGTTTGAAGAAATTAGGATGGGTTTGATGAAACCGAACGAAAATTTATGTGAGGTTTGAAAATTTATGTGAGGTTTGACATATTTAGCATGGGTTTGACGAAATTAGGATGGGTTTGATGAAACCGAACGAAAATTTATGTGAGGTTTGAAAATTTATGTGAGGTTTGACATATTTAGCATGGGTTTGACGAAATTAGGATGGGTTTGATGAAACCGAACGAAAATTTATGTGGTTTGAAAATTTACCTGAGGTTTGAGCAATTTAGCATGGGTTTGAAGAAATTAGGATGGGTTTGATGAAATTAGGATGGGTTTGATGAAACCGAACGAAAATTTATGTGGTTTGAAAATTTATGTGAGGTTTGAGCAATTTAGCATGGGTTTGAAGAAATTAGGATGGGTTTGATGAAACCGAACGAAAATTTATGTGAGGTTTGAAAATTTATGTGAGGTTTGACATATTTAGCATGGGTTTGACGAAATTAGGATGGGTTTGATGAAATTAGGATGGGTTTGATGAAACCGAACGAAAATTTATGTGGTTTGAAAATTTATGTGAGGTTTGAGCAATTTAGCATGGGTTTGAAGAAATTAGGATGGGTTTGATGAAATTAGGATGGGTTTGATGAAACCGAACGAAAATTTATGTGGTTTGAAAATTTACCTGAGGTTTGAGCAATTTAGCATGGGTTTGAAGAAATTAGGATGGGTTTGATGAAATTAGGATGGGTTTGATGAAACCGAACGAAAATTTATGTGGTTTGAAAATTTATGTGAGGTTTGAGCAATTTAGCATGGGTTTGAAGAAATTAGGATGGGTTTGATGAAACCGAACGAAAATTTATGTGAGGTTTGAAAATTTATGTGAGGTTTGACATATTTAGCATGGGTTTGACGAAATTAGGATGGGTTTGATGAAACCGAACGAAAATTTATGTGGTAACCGAACGAAAATTTATGTGGTTTGAAAATTTATGTGAGGTTTGAGCAATTTAGCATGGGTTTGAAGAAATTAGGATGGGTTTGATGAAACCGAACGAAAATTTATGTGAGGTTTGAAAATTTATGTGAGGTTTGACAAAATTAGCATGGGTTTGACGAAATTAGGATGGGTTTGATGAAACCGAACGAAAATTTATGTGAGGTTTGAAAATTTATGTGAGGTTTGACATATTTAGCATGGGTTTGACGAAATTAGGATGGGTTTGATGAAACCGAACGAAAATTTATGTGGTTTGAAAATTTACCTGAGGTTTGAGCAATTTAGCATGGGTTTGAAGAAATTAGGATGGGTTTGATGAAATTAGGATGGGTTTGATGAAACCGAACGAAAATTTATGTGGTTTGAAAATTTATGTGAGGTTTGAGCAATTTAGCATGGGTTTGAAGAAATTAGGATGGGTTTGATGAAACCGAACGAAAATTTATGTGAGGTTTGAAAATTTATGTGAGGTTTGACATATTTAGCATGGGTTTGACGAAATTAGGATGGGTTTGATGAAACCGAACGAAAATTTATGTGGTTTGAAAATTTACCTGAGGTTTGAGCAATTTAGCATGGGTTTGAAGAAATTAGGATGGGTTTGATGAAATTAGGATGGGTTTGATGAATCCGAACGAAAATTTATGAGGTTTGAAAATTTATGTGAGGTTTGAGCAATTTAGCATGGGTTTGAAGAAATTAGGATGGGTTTGATGAATCCGAACGAAAATTTATGAGGTTTGAAAATTTATCTGAGGTTTGAGCAAATTAGCATGGGTTTGAAGAAATTAGGATGGGTTTGATGAAACCGAACGAAAATTTATGTGGTTTGAAAATTTATGTGAGGTTTGAGCAATTTAGCATGGGTTTGAAGAAATTAGGATGGGTTTGATGAAACCGAACGAAAATTTATGTGGTTTGAAAATTTACCTGAGGTTTGAGCAATTTAGCATGGGTTTGAAGAAATTAGGATGGGTTTGATGAAATTAGGATGGGTTTGATGAATCCGAACGAAAATTTATGAGGTTTGAAAATTTATCTGAGGTTTGAGCAAATTAGCATGGGTTTGAAGAAATTAGGATGGGTTTGATGAAACCGAACGAAAATTTATGTGGTTTGAAAATTTACCTGAGGTTTGAGCAATTTAGCATGGGTTTGAAGAAATTAGGATGGGTTTGATGAAATTAGGATGGGTTTGATGAAACCGAACGAAAATTTATGTGGTTTGAAAATTTATGTGAGGTTTGAGCAATTTAGCATGGGTTTGAAGAAATTAGGATGGGTTTGATGAAACCGAACGAAAATTTATGTGAGGTTTGAAAATTTATGTGAGGTTTGACATATTTAGCATGGGTTTGACGAAATTAGGATGGGTTTGATGAAACCGAACGAAAATTTATGTGAGGTTTGAAAATTTATGTGAGGTTTGACATATTTAGCATGGGTTTGACGAAATTAGGATGGGTTTGATGAAACCGAACGAAAATTTATGTGGTTTGAAAATTTACCTGAGGTTTGAGCAATTTAGCATGGGTTTGAAGAAATTAGGATGGGTTTGATGAAATTAGGATGGGTTTGATGAAACCGAACGAAAATTTATGTGGTTTGAAAATTTATGTGAGGTTTGAGCAATTTAGCATGGGTTTGAAGAAATTAGGATGGGTTTGATGAAACCGAACGAAAATTTATGTGAGGTTTGAAAATTTATGTGAGGTTTGACATATTTAGCATGGGTTTGACGAAATTAGGATGGGTTTGATGAAACCGAACGAAAATTTATGTGGTTTGAAAATTTACCTGAGGTTTGAGCAATTTAGCATGGGTTTGAAGAAATTAGGATGGGTTTGATGAAATTAGGATGGGTTTGATGAATCCGAACGAAAATTTATGAGGTTTGAAAATTTATCTGAGGTTTGAGCAAATTAGCATGGGTTTGAAGAAATTAGGATGGGTTTGATGAAACCGAACGAAAATTTATGTGATTTGAAAATTTATGTGAGGTTTGAGCAATTTAGCATGGGTTTGAAGAAATTAGGATGGGTTTGATGAAACCGAACGAAAATTTATGTGGTTTGAAAATTTATGTGAGGTTTGACATATTTAGCATGGGTTTGACGAAATTAGGATGGGTTTGATGAAACCGAACGAAAATTTATGTGGTTTGAAAATTTACCTGAGGTTTGAGCAATTTAGCATGGGTTTGAAGAAATTAGGATGGGTTTGATGAAATTAGGATGGGTTTGATGAATCCGAACGAAAATTTATGAGGTTTGAAAATTTATCTGAGGTTTGAGCAAATTAGCATGGGTTTGAAGAAATTAGGATGGGTTTGATGAAACCGAACGAAAATTTATGTGGTTTGAAAATTTATGTGAGGTTTGAGCAATTTAGCATGGGTTTGAAGAAATTAGGATGGGTTTGATGAAACCGAACGAAAATTTATGTGGTTTGAAAATTTATGTGAGGTTTGAGCAATTTAGCATGGGTTTGAAGAAATTAGGATGGGTTTGATGAAACCGAACGAAAATTTATGTGAGGTTTGAAAATTTATGTGAGGTTTGACATATTTAGCATGGGTTTGACGAAATTAGGATGGGTTTGATGAAACCGAACGAAAATTTATGTGGTTTGAAAATTTACCTGAGGTTTGAGCAATTTAGCATGGGTTTGAAGAAATTAGGATGGGTTTGATGAAATTAGGATGGGTTTGATGAAACCGAACGAAAATTTATGTGGTTTGAAAATTTATGTGAGGTTTGAGCAATTTAGCATGGGTTTGAAGAAATTAGGATGGGTTTGATGAAACCGAACGAAAATTTATGTGAGGTTTGAAAATTTATGTGAGGTTTGACATATTTAGCATGGGTTTGACGAAATTAGGATGGGTTTGATGAAACCGAACGAAAATTTATGTGGTAACCGAACGAAAATTTATGTGGTTTGAAAATTTATGTGAGGTTTGAGCAATTTAGCATGGGTTTGAAGAAATTAGGATGGGTTTGATGAAACCGAACGAAAATTTATGTGAGGTTTGAAAATTTATGTGAGGTTTGACAAAATTAGCATGGGTTTGACGAAATTAGGATGGGTTTGATGAAACCGAACGAAAATTTATGTGAGGTTTGAAAATTTATGTGAGGTTTGACATATTTAGCATGGGTTTGACGAAATTAGGATGGGTTTGATGAAACCGAACGAAAATTTATGTGGTTTGAAAATTTACCTGAGGTTTGAGCAATTTAGCATGGGTTTGAAGAAATTAGGATGGGTTTGATGAAATTAGGATGGGTTTGATGAAACCGAACGAAAATTTATGTGGTTTGAAAATTTATGTGAGGTTTGAGCAATTTAGCATGGGTTTGAAGAAATTAGGATGGGTTTGATGAAACCGAACGAAAATTTATGTGAGGTTTGAAAATTTATGTGAGGTTTGACATATTTAGCATGGGTTTGACGAAATTAGGATGGGTTTGATGAAACCGAACGAAAATTTATGTGGTTTGAAAATTTACCTGAGGTTTGAGCAATTTAGCATGGGTTTGAAGAAATTAGGATGGGTTTGATGAAATTAGGATGGGTTTGATGAATCCGAACGAAAATTTATGAGGTTTGAAAATTTATGTGAGGTTTGAGCAATTTAGCATGGGTTTGAAGAAATTAGGATGGGTTTGATGAATCCGAACGAAAATTTATGAGGTTTGAAAATTTATCTGAGGTTTGAGCAAATTAGCATGGGTTTGAAGAAATTAGGATGGGTTTGATGAAACCGAACGAAAATTTATGTGGTTTGAAAATTTATGTGAGGTTTGAGCAATTTAGCATGGGTTTGAAGAAATTAGGATGGGTTTGATGAAACCGAACGAAAATTTATGTGGTTTGAAAATTTACCTGAGGTTTGAGCAATTTAGCATGGGTTTGAAGAAATTAGGATGGGTTTGATGAAATTAGGATGGGTTTGATGAATCCGAACGAAAATTTATGAGGTTTGAAAATTTATCTGAGGTTTGAGCAAATTAGCATGGGTTTGAAGAAATTAGGATGGGTTTGATGAAACCGAACGAAAATTTATGTGGTTTGAAAATTTACCTGAGGTTTGAGCAATTTAGCATGGGTTTGAAGAAATTAGGATGGGTTTGATGAAATTAGGATGGGTTTGATGAAACCGAACGAAAATTTATGTGGTTTGAAAATTTATGTGAGGTTTGAGCAATTTAGCATGGGTTTGAAGAAATTAGGATGGGTTTGATGAAACCGAACGAAAATTTATGTGAGGTTTGAAAATTTATGTGAGGTTTGACATATTTAGCATGGGTTTGACGAAATTAGGATGGGTTTGATGAAACCGAACGAAAATTTATGTGAGGTTTGAAAATTTATGTGAGGTTTGACATATTTAGCATGGGTTTGACGAAATTAGGATGGGTTTGATGAAACCGAACGAAAATTTATGTGGTTTGAAAATTTACCTGAGGTTTGAGCAATTTAGCATGGGTTTGAAGAAATTAGGATGGGTTTGATGAAATTAGGATGGGTTTGATGAAACCGAACGAAAATTTATGTGGTTTGAAAATTTATGTGAGGTTTGAGCAATTTAGCATGGGTTTGAAGAAATTAGGATGGGTTTGATGAAACCGAACGAAAATTTATGTGAGGTTTGAAAATTTATGTGAGGTTTGACATATTTAGCATGGGTTTGACGAAATTAGGATGGGTTTGATGAAACCGAACGAAAATTTATGTGGTTTGAAAATTTACCTGAGGTTTGAGCAATTTAGCATGGGTTTGAAGAAATTAGGATGGGTTTGATGAAATTAGGATGGGTTTGATGAATCCGAACGAAAATTTATGAGGTTTGAAAATTTATCTGAGGTTTGAGCAAATTAGCATGGGTTTGAAGAAATTAGGATGGGTTTGATGAAACCGAACGAAAATTTATGTGATTTGAAAATTTATGTGAGGTTTGAGCAATTTAGCATGGGTTTGAAGAAATTAGGATGGGTTTGATGAAACCGAACGAAAATTTATGTGGTTTGAAAATTTATGTGAGGTTTGACATATTTAGCATGGGTTTGACGAAATTAGGATGGGTTTGATGAAACCGAACGAAAATTTATGTGGTTTGAAAATTTATGTGAGGTTTGAGCAATTTAGCATGGGTTTGAAGAAATTAGGATGGGTTTGATGAAACCGAACGAAAATTTATGTGAGGTTTGAAAATTTATGTGAGGTTTGACATATTTAGCATGGGTTTGACGAAATTAGGATGGGTTTGATGAAACCGAACGAAAATTTATGTGGTTTGAAAATTTACCTGAGGTTTGAGCAATTTAGCATGGGTTTGAAGAAATTAGGATGGGTTTGATGAAATTAGGATGGGTTTGATGAATCCGAACGAAAATTTATTAGGTTTGAAAATTTATGTGAGGTTTGAGCAATTTAGCATGGGTTTGAAGAAATTAGGATGGGTTTGATGAATCCGAACGAAAATTTATGAGGTTTGAAAATTTATCTGAGGTTTGAGCAAATTAGCATGGGTTTGAAGAAATTAGGATGGGTTTGATGAAACCGAACGAAAATTTATGTGGTTTGAAAATTTACCTGAGGTTTGAGCAATTTAGCATGGGTTTGAAGAAATTAGGATGGGTTTGATGAAATTAGGATGGGTTTGATGAAACCGAACGAAAATTTATGTGGTTTGAAAATTTATGTGAGGTTTGAGCAATTTAGCATGGGTTTGAAGAAATTAGGATGGGTTTGATGAAACCGAACGAAAATTTATGTGAGGTTTGAAAATTTATGTGAGGTTTGACATATTTAGCATGGGTTTGACGAAATTAGGATGGGTTTGATGAAACCGAACGAAAATTTATGTGAGGTTTGAAAATTTATGTGAGGTTTGACATATTTAGCATGGGTTTGACGAAATTAGGATGGGTTTGATGAAACCGAACGAAAATTTATGTGGTTTGAAAATTTACCTGAGGTTTGAGCAATTTAGCATGGGTTTGAAGAAATTAGGATGGGTTTGATGAAATTAGGATGGGTTTGATGAAACCGAACGAAAATTTATGTGGTTTGAAAATTTATGTGAGGTTTGAGCAATTTAGCATGGGTTTGAAGAAATTAGGATGGGTTTGATGAAACCGAACGAAAATTTATGTGAGGTTTGAAAATTTATGTGAGGTTTGACATATTTAGCATGGGTTTGACGAAATTAGGATGGGTTTGATGAAACCGAACGAAAATTTATGTGGTTTGAAAATTTACCTGAGGTTTGAGCAATTTAGCATGGGTTTGAAGAAATTAGGATGGGTTTGATGAAATTAGGATGGGTTTGATGAATCCGAACGAAAATTTATTAGGTTTGAAAATTTATGTGAGGTTTGAGCAATTTAGCATGGGTTTGAAGAAATTAGGATGGGTTTGATGAATCCGAACGAAAATTTATGAGGTTTGAAAATTTATCTGAGGTTTGAGCAAATTAGCATGGGTTTGAAGAAATTAGGATGGGTTTGATGAAACCGAACGAAAATTTATGTGGTTTGAAAATGTATGTGAGGTTTGAGCAATTTAGCATGGGTTTGAAGAAATTAGGATGGGTTTGATGAAACCGAACGAAAATTTATGTGGTTTGAAAATTTACCTGAGGTTTGAGCAATTTAGCATGGGTTTGAAGAAATTAGGATGGGTTTGATGAAATTAGGATGGGTTTGATGAATCCGAACGAAAATTTATGAGGTTTGAAAATTTATCTGAGGTTTGAGCAAATTAGCATGGGTTTGAAGAAATTAGGATGGGTTTGATGAAACCGAACGAAAATTTATGTGGTTTGAAAATTTACCTGAGGTTTGAGCAATTTAGCATGGGTTTGAAGAAATTAGGATGGGTTTGATGAAATTAGGATGGGTTTGATGAAACCGAACGAAAATTTATGTGGTTTGAAAATTTATGTGAGGTTTGAGCAATTTAGCATGGGTTTGAAGAAATTAGGATGGGTTTGATGAAACCGAACGAAAATTTATGTGAGGTTTGAAAATTTATGTGAGGTTTGACATATTTAGCATGGGTTTGACGAAATTAGGATGGGTTTGATGAAACCGAACGAAAATTTATGTGAGGTTTGAAAATTTATGTGAGGTTTGACATATTTAGCATGGGTTTGACGAAATTAGGATGGGTTTGATGAAACCGAACGAAAATTTATGTGGTTTGAAAATTTACCTGAGGTTTGAGCAATTTAGCATGGGTTTGAAGAAATTAGGATGGGTTTGATGAAATTAGGATGGGTTTGATGAAACCGAACGAAAATTTATGTGGTTTGAAAATTTATGTGAGGTTTGAGCAATTTAGCATGGGTTTGAAGAAATTAGGATGGGTTTGATGAAACCGAACGAAAATTTATGTGAGGTTTGAAAATTTATGTGAGGTTTGACATATTTAGCATGGGTTTGACGAAATTAGGATGGGTTTGATGAAACCGAACGAAAATTTATGTGGTTTGAAAATTTACCTGAGGTTTGAGCAATTTAGCATGGGTTTGAAGAAATTAGGATGGGTTTGATGAAATTAGGATGGGTTTGATGAATCCGAACGAAAATTTATGAGGTTTGAAAATTTATGTGAGGTTTGAGCAATTTAGCATGGGTTTGAAGAAATTAGGATGGGTTTGATGAATCCGAACGAAAATTTATGAGGTTTGAAAATTTATCTGAGGTTTGAGCAAATTAGCATGGGTTTGAAGAAATTAGGATGGGTTTGATGAAACCGAACGAAAATTTATGTGGTTTGAAAATTTATGTGAGGTTTGAGCAATTTAGCATGGGTTTGAAGAAATTAGGATGGGTTTGATGAAACCGAACGAAAATTTATGTGGTTTGAAAATTTACCTGAGGTTTGAGCAATTTAGCATGGGTTTGAAGAAATTAGGATGGGTTTGATGAAATTAGGATGGGTTTGATGAATCCGAACGAAAATTTATGAGGTTTGAAAATTTATCTGAGGTTTGAGCAAATTAGCATGGGTTTGAAGAAATTAGGATGGGTTTGATGAAACCGAACGAAAATTTATGTGGTTTGAAAATTTACCTGAGGTTTGAGCAATTTAGCATGGGTTTGAAGAAATTAGGATGGGTTTGATGAAATTAGGATGGGTTTGATGAAATTAGGATGGGTTTGATGAAACCGAACGAAAATTTATGTGGTTTGAAAATTTATGTGAGGTTTGAGCAATTTAGCATGGGTTTGAAGAAATTAGGATGGGTTTGATGAAACCGAACGAAAATTTATGTGGTTTGAAAATTTATGTGAGGTTTGAGCAATTTAGCATGGGTTTGAAGAAATTAGGATGGGTTTGATGAAACCGAACGAAAATTTATGTGAGGTTTGAAAATTTATGTGAGGTTTGACATATTTAGCATGGGTTTGACGAAATTAGGATGGGTTTGATGAAACCGAACGAAAATTTATGTGGTTTGAAAATTTACCTGAGGTTTGAGCAATTTAGCATGGGTTTGAAGAAATTAGGATGGGTTTGATGAAATTAGGATGGGTTTGATGAATCCGAACGAAAATTTATGAGGTTTGAAAATTTATGTGAGGTTTGAGCAATTTAGCATGGGTTTGAAGAAATTAGGATGGGTTTGATGAATCCGAACGAAAATTTATGAGGTTTGAAAATTTATCTGAGGTTTGAGCAAATTAGCATGGGTTTGAAGAAATTAGGATGGGTTTGATGAAACCGAACGAAAATTTATGTGGTTTGAAAATTTATGTGAGGTTTGACATATTTAGCATGGGTTTGACGAAATTAGGATGGGTTTGATGAAACCGAACGAAAATTTATGTGGTTTGAAAATTTACCTGAGGTTTGAGCAATTTAGCATGGGTTTGAAGAAATTAGGATGGGTTTGATGAAATTAGGATGGGTTTGATGAATCCGAACGAAAATTTATGAGGTTTGAAAATTTATCTGAGGTTTGAGCAAATTAGCATGGGTTTGAAGAAATTAGGATGGGTTTGATGAAACCGAACGAAAATTTATGTGGTTTGAAAATTTATGTGAGGTTTGAGCAATTTAGCATGGGTTTGAAGAAATTAGGATGGGTTTGATGAAACCGAACGAAAATTTATGTGGTTTGAAAATTTATGTGAGGTTTGAGCAATTTAGCATGGGTTTGAAGAAATTAGGATGGGTTTGATGAAACCGAACGAAAATTTATGTGAGGTTTGAAAATTTATGTGAGGTTTGACATATTTAGCATGGGTTTGACGAAATTAGGATGGGTTTGATGAAACCGAACGAAAATTTATGTGGTTTGAAAATTTACCTGAGGTTTGAGCAATTTAGCATGGGTTTGAAGAAATTAGGATGGGTTTGATGAAATTAGGATGGGTTTGATGAAACCGAACGAAAATTTATGTGGTTTGAAAATTTATGTGAGGTTTGAGCAATTTAGCATGGGTTTGAAGAAATTAGGATGGGTTTGATGAAACCGAACGAAAATTTATGTGAGGTTTGAAAATTTATGTGAGGTTTGACATATTTAGCATGGGTTTGACGAAATTAGGATGGGTTTGATGAAACCGAACGAAAATTTATGTGGTAACCGAACGAAAATTTATGTGGTTTGAAAATTTATGTGAGGTTTGAGCAATTTAGCATGGGTTTGAAGAAATTAGGATGGGTTTGATGAAACCGAACGAAAATTTATGTGAGGTTTGAAAATTTATGTGAGGTTTGACAAAATTAGCATGGGTTTGACGAAATTAGGATGGGTTTGATGAAACCGAACGAAAATTTATGTGAGGTTTGAAAATTTATGTGAGGTTTGACATATTTAGCATGGGTTTGACGAAATTAGGATGGGTTTGATGAAACCGAACGAAAATTTATGTGGTTTGAAAATTTACCTGAGGTTTGAGCAATTTAGCATGGGTTTGAAGAAATTAGGATGGGTTTGATGAAATTAGGATGGGTTTGATGAAACCGAACGAAAATTTATGTGGTTTGAAAATTTATGTGAGGTTTGAGCAATTTAGCATGGGTTTGAAGAAATTAGGATGGGTTTGATGAAACCGAACGAAAATTTATGTGAGGTTTGAAAATTTATGTGAGGTTTGACATATTTAGCATGGGTTTGACGAAATTAGGATGGGTTTGATGAAACCGAACGAAAATTTATGTGGTTTGAAAATTTACCTGAGGTTTGAGCAATTTAGCATGGGTTTGAAGAAATTAGGATGGGTTTGATGAAATTAGGATGGGTTTGATGAATCCGAACGAAAATTTATGAGGTTTGAAAATTTATGTGAGGTTTGAGCAATTTAGCATGGGTTTGAAGAAATTAGGATGGGTTTGATGAATCCGAACGAAAATTTATGAGGTTTGAAAATTTATCTGAGGTTTGAGCAAATTAGCATGGGTTTGAAGAAATTAGGATGGGTTTGATGAAACCGAACGAAAATTTATGTGGTTTGAAAATTTATGTGAGGTTTGAGCAATTTAGCATGGGTTTGAAGAAATTAGGATGGGTTTGATGAAACCGAACGAAAATTTATGTGGTTTGAAAATTTACCTGAGGTTTGAGCAATTTAGCATGGGTTTGAAGAAATTAGGATGGGTTTGATGAAATTAGGATGGGTTTGATGAATCCGAACGAAAATTTATGAGGTTTGAAAATTTATCTGAGGTTTGAGCAAATTAGCATGGGTTTGAAGAAATTAGGATGGGTTTGATGAAACCGAACGAAAATTTATGTGGTTTGAAAATTTACCTGAGGTTTGAGCAATTTAGCATGGGTTTGAAGAAATTAGGATGGGTTTGATGAAATTAGGATGGGTTTGATGAAACCGAACGAAAATTTATGTGGTTTGAAAATTTATGTGAGGTTTGAGCAATTTAGCATGGGTTTGAAGAAATTAGGATGGGTTTGATGAAACCGAACGAAAATTTATGTGAGGTTTGAAAATTTATGTGAGGTTTGACATATTTAGCATGGGTTTGACGAAATTAGGATGGGTTTGATGAAACCGAACGAAAATTTATGTGAGGTTTGAAAATTTATGTGAGGTTTGACATATTTAGCATGGGTTTGACGAAATTAGGATGGGTTTGATGAAACCGAACGAAAATTTATGTGGTTTGAAAATTTACCTGAGGTTTGAGCAATTTAGCATGGGTTTGAAGAAATTAGGATGGGTTTGATGAAATTAGGATGGGTTTGATGAAACCGAACGAAAATTTATGTGGTTTGAAAATTTATGTGAGGTTTGAGCAATTTAGCATGGGTTTGAAGAAATTAGGATGGGTTTGATGAAACCGAACGAAAATTTATGTGAGGTTTGAAAATTTATGTGAGGTTTGACATATTTAGCATGGGTTTGACGAAATTAGGATGGGTTTGATGAAACCGAACGAAAATTTATGTGGTTTGAAAATTTACCTGAGGTTTGAGCAATTTAGCATGGGTTTGAAGAAATTAGGATGGGTTTGATGAAATTAGGATGGGTTTGATGAATCCGAACGAAAATTTATGAGGTTTGAAAATTTATCTGAGGTTTGAGCAAATTAGCATGGGTTTGAAGAAATTAGGATGGGTTTGATGAAACCGAACGAAAATTTATGTGATTTGAAAATTTATGTGAGGTTTGAGCAATTTAGCATGGGTTTGAAGAAATTAGGATGGGTTTGATGAAACCGAACGAAAATTTATGTGGTTTGAAAATTTATGTGAGGTTTGACATATTTAGCATGGGTTTGACGAAATTAGGATGGGTTTGATGAAACCGAACGAAAATTTATGTGGTTTGAAAATTTACCTGAGGTTTGAGCAATTTAGCATGGGTTTGAAGAAATTAGGATGGGTTTGATGAAATTAGGATGGGTTTGATGAATCCGAACGAAAATTTATGAGGTTTGAAAATTTATCTGAGGTTTGAGCAAATTAGCATGGGTTTGAAGAAATTAGGATGGGTTTGATGAAACCGAACGAAAATTTATGTGGTTTGAAAATTTATGTGAGGTTTGAGCAATTTAGCATGGGTTTGAAGAAATTAGGATGGGTTTGATGAAACCGAACGAAAATTTATGTGGTTTGAAAATTTATGTGAGGTTTGAGCAATTTAGCATGGGTTTGAAGAAATTAGGATGGGTTTGATGAAACCGAACGAAAATTTATGTGAGGTTTGAAAATTTATGTGAGGTTTGACATATTTAGCATGGGTTTGACGAAATTAGGATGGGTTTGATGAAACCGAACGAAAATTTATGTGGTTTGAAAATTTACCTGAGGTTTGAGCAATTTAGCATGGGTTTGAAGAAATTAGGATGGGTTTGATGAAATTAGGATGGGTTTGATGAATCCGAACGAAAATTTATGAGGTTTGAAAATTTATCTGAGGTTTGAGCAAATTAGCATGGGTTTGAAGAAATTAGGATGGGTTTGATGAAACCGAACGAAAATTTATGTGGTTTGAAAATTTATGTGAGGTTTGAGCAATTTAGCATGGGTTTGAAGAAATTAGGATGGGTTTGATGAAACCGAACGAAAATTTATGTGGTTTGAAAATTTACCTGAGGTTTGAGCAATTTAGCATGGGTTTGAAGAAATTAGGATGGGTTTGATGAAATTAGGATGGGTTTGATGAATCCGAACGAAAATTTATGAGGTTTGAAAATTTATCTGAGGTTTGAGCAAATTAGCATGGGTTTGAAGAAATTAGGATGGGTTTGATGAAACCGAACGAAAATTTATGTGGTTTGAAAATTTACATGAGGTTTGAGCAATTTAGCATGGGTTTGAAGAAATTAGGATGGGTTTGATGAAATTAGGATGGGTTTGATGAAACCGAACGAAAATTTATGTGGTTTGAAAATTTATGTGAGGTTTGAGCAATTTAGCATGGGTTTGAAGAAATTAGGATGGGTTTGATGAAACCGAACGAAAATTTATGTGAGGTTTGAAAATTTATGTGAGGTTTGACATATTTAGCATGGGTTTGACGAAATTAGGATGGGTTTGATGAAACCGAACGAAAATTTATGTGAGGTTTGAAAATTTATGTGAGGTTTGACATATTTAGCATGGGTTTGACGAAATTAGGATGGGTTTGATGAAACCGAACGAAAATTTATGTGGTTTGAAAATTTACCTGAGGTTTGAGCAATTTAGCATGGGTTTGAAGAAATTAGGATGGGTTTGATGAAATTAGGATGGGTTTGATGAAACCGAACGAAAATTTATGTGGTTTGAAAATTTATGTGAGGTTTGAGCAATTTAGCATGGGTTTGAAGAAATTAGGATGGGTTTGATGAAACCGAACGAAAATTTATGTGAGGTTTGAAAATTTATGTGAGGTTTGACATATTTAGCATGGGTTTGACGAAATTAGGATGGGTTTGATGAAACCGAACGAAAATTTATGTGGTTTGAAAATTTACCTGAGGTTTGAGCAATTTAGCATGGGTTTGAAGAAATTAGGATGGGTTTGATGAAATTAGGATGGGTTTGATGAATCCGAACGAAAATTTATGAGGTTTGAAAATTTATGTGAGGTTTGAGCAATTTAGCATGGGTTTGAAGAAATTAGGATGGGTTTGATGAATCCGAACGAAAATTTATGAGGTTTGAAAATTTATCTGAGGTTTGAGCAAATTAGCATGGGTTTGAAGAAATTAGGATGGGTTTGATGAAACCGAACGAAAATTTATGTGGTTTGAAAATTTATGTGAGGTTTGAGCAATTTAGCATGGGTTTGAAGAAATTAGGATGGGTTTGATGAAACCGAACGAAAATTTATGTGGTTTGAAAATTTATGTGAGGTTTGACATATTTAGCATGGGTTTGACGAAATTAGGATGGGTTTGATGAAACCGAACGAAAATTTATGTGGTTTGAAAATTTACCTGAGGTTTGAGCAATTTAGCATGGGTTTGAAGAAATTAGGATGGGTTTGATGAAATTAGGATGGGTTTGATGAATCCGAACGAAAATTTATGAGGTTTGAAAATTTATCTGAGGTTTGAGCAAATTAGCATGGGTTTGAAGAAATTAGGATGGGTTTGATGAAACCGAACGAAAATTTATGTGGTTTGAAAATTTACCTGAGGTTTGAGCAATTTAGCATGGGTTTGAAGAAATTAGGATGGGTTTGATGAAATTAGGATGGGTTTGATGAATCCGAACGAAAATTTATGAGGTTTGAAAATTTATCTGAGGTTTGAGCAAATTAGCATGGGTTTGAAGAAATTAGGATGGGTTTGATGAAACCGAACGAAAATTTATGTGGTTTGAAAATTTACCTGAGGTTTGAGCAATTTAGCATGGGTTTGAAGAAATTAGGATGGGTTTGATGAAATTAGGATGGGTTTGATGAATCCGAACGAAAATTTATGAGGTTTGAAAATTTATCTGAGGTTTGAGCAAATTAGCATGGGTTTGAAGAAATTAGGATGGGTTTGATGAAACCGAACGAAAATTTATGTGGTTTGAAAATTTACCTGAGGTTTAAACAATTTAGCATGGGTTTGAAGAAATTAGGATGGGTTTGATGAAATTAGGATGGGTTTGATGAATCCGAACGAAAATTTATGAGGTTTGAAAATTTATCTGAGGTTTGAGCAAATTAGCATGGGTTTGAAGAAATTAGGATGGGTTTGATGAAACCGAACGAAAATTTATGTGGTTTGAAAATTTACCTGAGGTTTGAGCAATTTAGCATGGGTTTGAAGAAATTAGGATGGGTTTGATGAAATTAGGATGGGTTTGATGAAACCGAACGAAAATTTATGTGGTTTGAAAATTTATGTGAGGTTTGAGCAATTTAGCATGGGTTTGAAGAAATTAGGATGGGTTTGATGAAACCGAACAAAAATTTATGTGAGGTTTGAAAATTTATGTGAGGTTTGACATATTTAGCATGGGTTTGACGAAATTAGGATGGGTTTGATGAAACCGAACGAAAATTTATGTGAGGTTTGAAAATTTATGTGAGGTTTGACGTATTTAGCATGGGTTTGACGAAATTAGGATGGGTTTGATGAAACCGAACGAAAATTTATGTGGTTTGAAAATTTACCTGAGGTTTGAGCAATTTAGCATGGGTTTGAAGAAATTAGGATGGGTTTGATGAAATTAGGATGGGTTTGATGAAACCGAACGAAAATTTATGTGGTTTGAAAATTTATGTGAGGTTTGAGCAATTTAGCATGGGTTTGAAGAAATTAGGATGGGTTTGATGAAACCGAACGAAAATTTATGTGAGGTTTGAAAATTTATGTGAGGTTTGACATATTTAGCATGGGTTTGACGAAATTAGGATGGGTTTGATGAAACCGAACGAAAATTTATGTGGTTTGAAAATTTACCTGAGGTTTGAGCAATTTAGCATGGGTTTGAAGAAATTAGGATGGGTTTGATGAAATTAGGATGGGTTTGATGAATCCGAACGAAAATTTATGAGGTTTGAAAATTTATGTGAGGTTTGAGCAATTTAGCATGGGTTTGAAGAAATTAGGATGGGTTTGATGAATCCGAACGAAAATTTATGAGGTTTGAAAATTTATCTGAGGTTTGAGCAAATTAGCATGGGTTTGAAGAAATTAGGATGGGTTTGATGAAATTAGGATGGGTTTGATGAAACCGAACGAAAATTTATGTGGTTTGAAAATTTATGTGAGGTTTGAGCAATTTAGCATGGGTTTGAAGAAATTAGGATGGGTTTGATGAAACCGAACGAAAATTTATGTGAGGTTTGAAAATTTATGTGAGGTTTGACATATTTAGCATGGGTTTGACGAAATTAGGATGGGTTTGATGAAACCGAACGAAAATTTATGTGGTTTGAAAATTTACCTGAGGTTTGAGCAATTTAGCATGGGTTTGAAGAAATTAGGATGGGTTTGATGAAATTAGGATGGGTTTGATGAATCCGAACGAAAATTTATGAGGTTTGAAAATTTATGTGAGGTTTGAGCAATTTAGCATGGGTTTGAAGAAATTAGGATGGGTTTGATGAATCCGAACGAAAATTTATGAGGTTTGAAAATTTATCTGAGGTTTGAGCAAATTAGCATGGGTTTGAAGAAATTAGGATGGGTTTGATGAAACCGAACGAAAATTTATGTGGTTTGAAAATTTATGTGAGGTTTGAGCAATTTAGCATGGGTTTGAAGAAATTAGGATGGGTTTGATGAAACCGAACGAAAATTTATGTGGTTTGAAAATTTATGTGAGGTTTGACATATTTAGCATGGGTTTGACGAAATTAGGATGGGTTTGATGAAACCGAACGAAAATTTATGTGGTTTGAAAATTTACCTGAGGTTTGAGCAATTTAGCATGGGTTTGAAGAAATTAGGATGGGTTTGATGAAATTAGGATGGGTTTGATGAATCCGAACGAAAATTTATGAGGTTTGAAAATTTATCTGAGGTTTGAGCAAATTAGCATGGGTTTGAAGAAATTAGGATGGGTTTGATGAAACCGAACGAAAATTTATGTGAGGTTTGAAAATTTATGTGAGGTTTGACATATTTAGCATGGGTTTGACGAAATTAGGATGGGTTTGATGAAACCGAACGAAAATTTATGTGAGGTTTGAAAATTTATGTGAGGTTTGACATATTTAGCATGGGTTTGACGAAATTAGGATGGGTTTGATGAAACCGAACGAAAATTTATGTGGTTTGAAAATTTACCTGAGGTTTGAGCAATTTAGCATGGGTTTGAAGAAATTAGGATGGGCTTGATGAAATTAGGATGGGTTTGATGAATCCGAACGAAAATTTATGAGGTTTGAAAATTTATCTGAGGTTTGAGCAAATTAGCATGGGTTTGAAGAAATTAGGATGGGTTTGATGAAACCGAACGAAAATTTATGTGGTTTGAAAATTTACCTGAGGTTTGAGCAATTTAGCATGGGTTTGAAGAAATTAGGATGGGTTTGATGAAATTAGGATGGGTTTGATGAAACCGAACGAAAATTTATGTGGTTTGAAAATTTATGTGAGGTTTGAGCAATTTAGCATGGGTTTGAAGAAATTAGGATGGGTTTGATGAAACCGAACGAAAATTTATGTGAGGTTTGAAAATTTATGTGAGGTTTGACATATTTAGCATGGGTTTGACGAAATTAGGATGGGTTTGATGAAACCGAACGAAAATTTATGTGGTTTGAAAATTTACCTGAGGTTTGAGCAATTTAGCATGGGTTTGAAGAAATTAGGATGGGTTTGATGAAATTAGGATGGGTTTGATGAATCCGAACGAAAATTTATGAGGTTTGAAAATTTATGTGAGGTTTGAGCAATTTAGCATGGGTTTGAAGAAATTAGGATGGGTTTGATGAATCCGAACGAAAATTTATGAGGTTTGAAAATTTATCTGAGGTTTGAGCAAATTAGCATGGGTTTGAAGAAATTAGGATGGGTTTGATGAAACCGAACGAAAATTTATGTGGTTTGAAAATTTATGTGAGGTTTGAGCAATTTAGCATGGGTTTGAAGAAATTAGGATGGGTTTGATGAAACCGAACGAAAATTTATGTGGTTTGAAAATTTACCTGAGGTTTGAGCAATTTAGCATGGGTTTGAAGAAATTAGGATGGGTTTGATGAAATTAGGATGGGTTTGATGAATCCGAACGAAAATTTATGAGGTTTGAAAATTTATCTGAGGTTTGAGCAAATTAGCATGGGTTTGAAGAAATTAGGATGGGTTTGATGAAACCGAACGAAAATTTATGTGGTTTGAAAATTTACCTGAGGTTTGAGCAATTTAGCATGGGTTTGAAGAAATTAGGATGGGTTTGATGAAATTAGGATGGGTTTGATGAAACCGAACGAAAATTTATGTGGTTTGAAAATTTATGTGAGGTTTGAGCAATTTAGCATGGGTTTGAAGAAATTAGGATGGGTTTGATGAAACCGAACGAAAATTTATGTGAGGTTTGAAAATTTATGTGAGGTTTGACATATTTAGCATGGGTTTGACGAAATTAGGATGGGTTTGATGAAACCGAACGAAAATTTATGTGAGGTTTGAAAATTTATGTGAGGTTTGACATATTTAGCATGGGTTTGACGAAATTAGGATGGGTTTGATGAAACCGAACGAAAATTTATGTGGTTTGAAAATTTACCTGAGGTTTGAGCAATTTAGCATGGGTTTGAAGAAATTAGGATGGGTTTGATGAAATTAGGATGGGTTTGATGAAACCGAACGAAAATTTATGTGGTTTGAAAATTTACCTGAGGTTTGAGCAATTTAGCATGGGTTTGAAGAAATTAGGATGGGTTTGATGAAATTAGGATGGGTTTGATGAAACCGAACGAAAATTTATGTGAGGTATGAAAATTTATGTGAGGTTTGACATATTTAGCATGGGTTTGACGAAATTAGGATGGGTTTGATGAAACCGAACGAAAATTTATGTGAGGTTTGAAAATTTATGTGAGGTTTGACATATTTAGCATGGGTTTGACGAAATTAGGATGGGTTTGATGAAACCGAACGAAAATTTATGTGGTTTGAAAATTTACCTGAGGTTTGAGCAATTTAGCATGGGTTTGAAGAAATTAGGATGGGTTTGATGAAATTAGGATGGGTTTGATGAAACCGAACGAAAATTTATGTGGTTTGAAAATTTATGTGAGGTTTGAGCAATTTAGCATGGGTTTGAAGAAATTAGGATGGGTTTGATGAAACCGAACGAAAATTTATGTGAGGTTTGAAAATTTATGTGAGGTTTGACATATTTAGCATGGGTTTGACGAAATTAGGATGGGTTTGATGAAACCGAACGAAAATTTATGTGGTTTGAAAATTTACCTGAGGTTTGAGCAATTTAGCATGGGTTTGAAGAAATTAGGATGGGTTTGATGAAATTAGGATGGGTTTGATGAATCCGAACGAAAATTTATGAGGTTTGAAAATTTATGTGAGGTTTGAGCAATTTAGCATGGGTTTGAAGAAATTAGGATGGGTTTGATGAATCCGAACGAAAATTTATGAGGTTTGAAAATTTATCTGAGGTTTGAGCAAATTAGCATGGGTTTGAAGAAATTAGGATGGGTTTGATGAAACCGAACGAAAATTTATGTGGTTTGAAAATTTATGTGAGGTTTGAGCAATTTAGCATGGGTTTGAAGAAATTAGGATGGGTTTGATGAAACCGAACGAAAATTTATGTGGTTTGAAAATTTATGTGAGGTTTGACATATTTAGCATGGGTTTGACGAAATTAGGATGGGTTTGATGAAACCGAACGAAAATTTATGTGGTTTGAAAATTTACCTGAGGTTTGAGCAATTTAGCATGGGTTTGAAGAAATTAGGATGGGTTTGATGAAATTAGGATGGGTTTGATGAATCCGAACGAAAATTTATGAGGTTTGAAAATTTATCTGAGGTTTGAGCAAATTAGCATGGGTTTGAAGAAATTAGGATGGGTTTGATGAAACCGAACGAAAATTTATGTGGTTTGAAAATTTACCTGAGGTTTGAGCAATTTAGCATGGGTTTGAAGAAATTAGGATGGGTTTGATGAAATTAGGATGGGTTTGATGAATCCGAACGAAAATTTATGAGGTTTGAAAATTTATCTGAGGTTTGAGCAAATTAGCATGGGTTTGAAGAAATTAGGATGGGTTTGATGAAACCGAACGAAAATTTATGTGGTTTGAAAATTTACCTGAGGTTTGAGCAATTTAGCATGGGTTTGAAGAAATTAGGATGGGTTTGATGAAATTAGGATGGGTTTGATGAATCCGAACGAAAATTTATGAGGTTTGAAAATTTATCTGAGGTTTGAGCAAATTAGCATGGGTTTGAAGAAATTAGGATGGGTTTGATGAAACCGAACGAAAATTTATGTGGTTTGAAAATTTACCTGAGGTTTAAACAATTTAGCATGGGTTTGAAGAAATTAGGATGGGTTTGATGAAATTAGGATGGGTTTGATGAATCCGAACGAAAATTTATGAGGTTTGAAAATTTATCTGAGGTTTGAGCAAATTAGCATGGGTTTGAAGAAATTAGGATGGGTTTGATGAAACCGAACGAAAATTTATGTGGTTTGAAAATTTACCTGAGGTTTGAGCAATTTAGCATGGGTTTGAAGAAATTAGGATGGGTTTGATGAAATTAGGATGGGTTTGATGAAACCGAACGAAAATTTATGTGGTTTGAAAATTTATGTGAGGTTTGAGCAATTTAGCATGGGTTTGAAGAAATTAGGATGGGTTTGATGAAACCGAACAAAAATTTATGTGAGGTTTGAAAATTTATGTGAGGTTTGACATATTTAGCATGGGTTTGACGAAATTAGGATGGGTTTGATGAAACCGAACGAAAATTTATGTGAGGTTTGAAAATTTATGTGAGGTTTGACGTATTTAGCATGGGTTTGACGAAATTAGGATGGGTTTGATGAAACCGAACGAAAATTTATGTGGTTTGAAAATTTACCTGAGGTTTGAGCAATTTAGCATGGGTTTGAAGAAATTAGGATGGGTTTGATGAAATTAGGATGGGTTTGATGAAACCGAACGAAAATTTATGTGGTTTGAAAATTTATGTGAGGTTTGAGCAATTTAGCATGGGTTTGAAGAAATTAGGATGGGTTTGATGAAACCGAACGAAAATTTATGTGAGGTTTGAAAATTTATGTGAGGTTTGACATATTTAGCATGGGTTTGACGAAATTAGGATGGGTTTGATGAAACCGAACGAAAATTTATGTGGTTTGAAAATTTACCTGAGGTTTGAGCAATTTAGCATGGGTTTGAAGAAATTAGGATGGGTTTGATGAAATTAGGATGGGTTTGATGAATCCGAACGAAAATTTATGAGGTTTGAAAATTTATGTGAGGTTTGAGCAATTTAGCATGGGTTTGAAGAAATTAGGATGGGTTTGATGAATCCGAACGAAAATTTATGAGGTTTGAAAATTTATCTGAGGTTTGAGCAAATTAGCATGGGTTTGAAGAAATTAGGATGGGTTTGATGAAATTAGGATGGGTTTGATGAAACCGAACGAAAATTTATGTGGTTTGAAAATTTATGTGAGGTTTGAGCAATTTAGCATGGGTTTGAAGAAATTAGGATGGGTTTGATGAAACCGAACGAAAATTTATGTGAGGTTTGAAAATTTATGTGAGGTTTGACATATTTAGCATGGGTTTGACGAAATTAGGATGGGTTTGATGAAACCGAACGAAAATTTATGTGGTTTGAAAATTTACCTGAGGTTTGAGCAATTTAGCATGGGTTTGAAGAAATTAGGATGGGTTTGATGAAATTAGGATGGGTTTGATGAATCCGAACGAAAATTTATGAGGTTTGAAAATTTATGTGAGGTTTGAGCAATTTAGCATGGGTTTGAAGAAATTAGGATGGGTTTGATGAATCCGAACGAAAATTTATGAGGTTTGAAAATTTATCTGAGGTTTGAGCAAATTAGCATGGGTTTGAAGAAATTAGGATGGGTTTGATGAAACTGAACGAAAATTTATGTGGTTTGAAAATTTATGTGAGGTTTGAGCAATTTAGCATGGGTTTGAAGAAATTAGGATGGGTTTGATGAAACCGAACGAAAATTTATGTGGTTTGAAAATTTATGTGAGGTTTGACATATTTAGCATGGGTTTGACGAAATTAGGATGGGTTTGATGAAACCGAACGAAAATTTATGTGGTTTGAAAATTTACCTGAGGTTTGAGCAATTTAGCATGGGTTTGAAGAAATTAGGATGGGTTTGATGAAATTAGGATGGGTTTGATGAATCCGAACGAAAATTTATGAGGTTTGAAAATTTATCTGAGGTTTGAGCAAATTAGCATGGGTTTGAAGAAATTAGGATGGGTTTGATGAAACCGAACGAAAATTTATGTGAGGTTTGAAAATTTATGTGAGGTTTGACATATTTAGCATGGGTTTGACGAAATTAGGATGGGTTTGATGAAACCGAACGAAAATTTATGTGAGGTTTGAAAATTTATGTGAGGTTTGACATATTTAGCATGGGTTTGACGAAATTAGGATGGGTTTGATGAAACCGAACGAAAATTTATGTGGTTTGAAAATTTACCTGAGGTTTGAGCAATTTAGCATGGGTTTGAAGAAATTAGGATGGGCTTGATGAAATTAGGATGGGTTTGATGAATCCGAACGAAAATTTATGAGGTTTGAAAATTTATCTGAGGTTTGAGCAAATTAGCATGGGTTTGAAGAAATTAGGATGGGTTTGATGAAACCGAACGAAAATTTATGTGGTTTGAAAATTTACCTGAGGTTTGAGCAATTTAGCATGGGTTTGAAGAAATTAGGATGGGTTTGATGAAATTAGGATGGGTTTGATGAAACCGAACGAAAATTTATGTGGTTTGAAAATTTATGTGAGGTTTGAGCAATTTAGCATGGGTTTGAAGAAATTAGGATGGGTTTGATGAAACCGAACGAAAATTTATGTGAGGTTTGAAAATTTATGTGAGGTTTGACATATTTAGCATGGGTTTGACGAAATTAGGATGGGTTTGATGAAACCGAACGAAAATTTATGTGGTTTGAAAATTTACCTGAGGTTTGAGCAATTTAGCATGGGTTTGAAGAAATTAGGATGGGTTTGATGAAATTAGGATGGGTTTGATGAATCCGAACGAAAATTTATGAGGTTTGAAAATTTATGTGAGGTTTGAGCAATTTAGCATGGGTTTGAAGAAATTAGGATGGGTTTGATGAATCCGAACGAAAATTTATGAGGTTTGAAAATTTATCTGAGGTTTGAGCAAATTAGCATGGGTTTGAAGAAATTAGGATGGGTTTGATGAAACCGAACGAAAATTTATGTGGTTTGAAAATTTATGTGAGGTTTGAGCAATTTAGCATGGGTTTGAAGAAATTAGGATGGGTTTGATGAAACCGAACGAAAATTTATGTGGTTTGAAAATTTACCTGAGGTTTGAGCAATTTAGCATGGGTTTGAAGAAATTAGGATGGGTTTGATGAAATTAGGATGGGTTTGATGAATCCGAACGAAAATTTATGAGGTTTGAAAATTTATCTGAGGTTTGAGCAAATTAGCATGGGTTTGAAGAAATTAGGATGGGTTTGATGAAACCGAACGAAAATTTATGTGGTTTGAAAATTTACCTGAGGTTTGAGCAATTTAGCATGGGTTTGAAGAAATTAGGATGGGTTTGATGAAATTAGGATGGGTTTGATGAAACCGAACGAAAATTTATGTGGTTTGAAAATTTATGTGAGGTTTGAGCAATTTAGCATGGGTTTGAAGAAATTAGGATGGGTTTGATGAAACCGAACGAAAATTTATGTGAGGTTTGAAAATTTATGTGAGGTTTGACATATTTAGCATGGGTTTGACGAAATTAGGATGGGTTTGATGAAACCGAACGAAAATTTATGTGAGGTTTGAAAATTTATGTGAGGTTTGACATATTTAGCATGGGTTTGACGAAATTAGGATGGGTTTGATGAAACCGAACGAAAATTTATGTGGTTTGAAAATTTACCTGAGGTTTGAGCAATTTAGCATGGGTTTGAAGAAATTAGGATGGGTTTGATGAAATTAGGATGGGTTTGATGAAACCGAACGAAAATTTATGTGGTTTGAAAATTTATGTGAGGTTTGAGCAATTTAGCATGGGTTTGAAGAAATTAGGATGGGTTTGATGAAACCGAACGAAAATTTATGTGAGGTTTGAAAATTTATGTGAGGTTTGACATATTTAGCATGGGTTTGACGAAATTAGGATGGGTTTGATGAAACCGAACGAAAATTTATGTGGTTTGAAAATTTACCTGAGGTTTGAGCAATTTAGCATGGGTTTGAAGAAATTAGGATGGGTTTGATGAAATTAGGATGGGTTTGATGAATCCGAACGAAAATTTATGAGGTTTGAAAATTTATGTGAGGTTTGAGCAATTTAGCATGGGTTTGAAGAAATTAGGATGGGTTTGATGAATCCGAACGAAAATTTATGAGGTTTGAAAATTTATCTGAGGTTTGAGCAAATTAGCATGGGTTTGAAGAAATTAGGATGGGTTTGATGAAACCGAACGAAAATTTATGTGGTTTGAAAATTTATGTGAGGTTTGAGCAATTTAGCATGGGTTTGAAGAAATTAGGATGGGTTTGATGAAACCGAACGAAAATTTATGTGGTTTGAAAATTTATGTGAGGTTTGACATATTTAGCATGGGTTTGACGAAATTAGGATGGGTTTGATGAAACCGAACGAAAATTTATGTGGTTTGAAAATTTACCTGAGGTTTGAGCAATTTAGCATGGGTTTGAAGAAATTAGGATGGGTTTGATGAAATTAGGATAGGTTTGATGAATCCGAACGAAAATTTATGAGGTTTGAAAATTTATCTGAGGTTTGAGCAAATTAGCATGGGTTTGAAGAAATTAGGATGGGTTTGATGAAACCGAACGAAAATTTATGTGGTTTGAAAATTTATGTGAGGTTTGAGCAATTTAGCATGGGTTTGAAGAAATTAGGATGGGTTTGATGAAACCGAACGAAAATTTATGTGGTTTGAAAATTTATGTGAGGTTTGAGCAATTTAGCATGGGTTTGAAGAAATTAGGATGGGTTTGATGAAACCGAACGAAAATTTATGTGAGGTTTGAAAATTTATGTGAGGTTTGACATATTTAGCATGGGTTTGACGAAATTAGGATGGGTTTGATGAAACCGAACGAAAATTTATGTGGTTTGAAAATTTACCTGAGGTTTGAGCAATTTAGCATGGGTTTGAAGAAATTAGGATGGGTTTGATGAAATTAGGATGGGTTTGATGAAACCGAACGAAAATTTATGTGGTTTGAAAATTTATGTGAGGTTTGAGCAATTTAGCATGGGTTTGAAGAAATTAGGATGGGTTTGATGAAACCGAACGAAAATTTATGTGAGGTTTGAAAATTTATGTGAGGTTTGACATATTTAGCATGGGTTTGACGAAATTAGGATGGGTTTGATGAAACCGAACGAAAATTTATGTGGTTTGAAAATTTGCCTGAGGTTTGAGCAATTTAGCATGGGTTTGAAGAAATTAGGATGGGTTTGATGAAATTAGGATGGGTTTGATGAATCCGAACGAAAATTTATGAGGTTTGAAAATTTATGTGAGGTTTGAGCAATTTAGCATGGGTTTGAAGAAATTAGGATGGGTTTGATGAATCCGAACGAAAATTTATGAGGTTTGAAAATTTATCTGAGGTTTGAGCAAATTAGCATGGGTTTGAAGAAATTAGGATGGGTTTGATGAAACCGAACGAAAATTTATGTGGTTTGAAAATTTATGTGAGGTTTGAGCAATTTAGCATGGGTTTGAAGAAATTAGGATGGGTTTGATGAAACCGAACGAAAATTTATGTGGTTTGAAAATTTATGTGAGGTTTGACATATTTAGCATGGGTTTGACGAAATTAGGATGGGTTTGATGAAACCGAACGAAAATTTATGTGGTTTGAAAATTTACCTGAGGTTTGAGCAATTTAGCATGGGTTTGAAGAAATTAGGATGGGTTTGATGAAATTAGGATGGGTTTGATGAATCCGAACGAAAATTTATGAGGTTTGAAAATTTATCTGAGGTTTGAGCAAATTAGCATGGGTTTGAAGAAATTAGGATGGGTTTGATGAAACCGAACGAAAATTTATGTGAGGTTTGAAAATTTATGTGAGGTTTGACATATTTAGCATGGGTTTGACGAATTTAGGATGGGTTTGATGAAACCGAACGAAAATTTATGTGAGGTTTGAAAATTTATGTGAGGTTTGACATATTTAGCATGGGTTTGACGAAATTAGGATGGGTTTGATGAAACCGAACGAAAATTTATGTGGTTTGAAAATTTACCTGAGGTTTGAGCAATTTAGCATGGGTTTGAAGAAATTAGGATGGGTTTGATGAAATTAGGATGGGTTTGATGAATCCGAACGAAAATTTATGAGGTTTGAAAATTTATCTGAGGTTTGAGCAAATTAGCATGGGTTTGAAGAAATTAGGATGGGTTTGATGAAACCGAACGAAAATTTATGTGGTTTGAAAATTTACCTGAGGTTTGAGCAATTTAGCATGGGTTTGAAGAAATTAGGATGGGTTTGATGAAATTAGGATGGGTTTGATGAAACCGAACGAAAATTTATGTGGTTTGAAAATTTATGTGAGGTTTGAGCAATTTAGCATGGGTTTGAAGAAATTAGGATGGGTTTGATGAAACCGAACGAAAATTTATGTGAGGTTTGAAAATTTATGTGAGGTTTGACATATTTAGCATGGGTTTGACGAAATTAGGATGGGTTTGATGAAACCGAACGAAAATTTATGTGAGGTTTGAAAATTTATGTGAGGTTTGACATATTTAGCATGGGTTTGACGAAATTAGGATGGGTTTGATGAAACCGAACGAAAATTTATGTGGTTTGAAAATTTACCTGAGGTTTGAGCAATTTAGCATGGGTTTGAAGAAATTAGGATGGGTTTGATGAAATTAGGATGGGTTTGATGAAACCGAACGAAAATTTATGTGGTTTGAAAATTTATGTGAGGTTTGAGCAATTTAGCATGGGTTTGAAGAAATTAGGATGGGTTTGATGAAACCGAACGAAAATTTATGTGAGGTTTGAAAATTTATGTGAGGTTTGACATATTTAGCATGGGTTTGACGAAATTAGGATGGGTTTGATGAAACCGAACGAAAATTTATGTGGTTTGAAAATTTACCTGAGGTTTGAGCAATTTAGCATGGGTTTGAAGAAATTAGGATGGGTTTGATGAAATTAGGATGGGTTTGATGAATCCGAACGAAAATTTATGAGGTTTGAAAATTTATGTGAGGTTTGAGCAATTTAGCATGGGTTTGAAGAAATTAGGATGGGTTTGATGAATCCGAACGAAAATTTATGAGGTTTGAAAATTTATCTGAGGTTTGAGCAAATTAGCATGGGTTTGAAGAAATTAGGATGGGTTTGATGAAACCGAACGAAAATTTATGTGAGGTTTGAAAATTTATGTGAGGTTTGACATATTTAGCATGGGTTTGACGAAATTAGGATGGGTTTGATGAAACCGAACGAAAATTTATGTGGTTTGAAAATTTACCTGAGGTTTGAGCAATTTAGCATGGGTTTGAAGAAATTAGGATGGGTTTGATGAAATTAGGATGGGTTTGATGAAACCGAACGAAAATTTATGTGGTTTGAAAATTTATGTGAGGTTTGAGCAATTTAGCATGGGTTTGAAGAAATTAGGATGGGTTTGATGAAACCGAACGAAAATTTATGTGAGGTTTGAAAATTTATGTGAGGTTTGACATATTTAGCATGGGTTTGACGAAATTAGGATGGGTTTGATGAAACCGAACGAAAATTTATGTGAGGTTTGAAAATTTATGTGAGGTTTGACATATTTAGCATGGGTTTGACGAAATTAGGATGGGTTTGATGAAACCGAACGAAAATTTATGTGGTTTGAAAATTTACCTGAGGTTTGAGCAATTTAGCATGGGTTTGAAGAAATTAGGATGGGTTTGATGAAATTAGGATGGGTTTGATGAAACCGAACGAAAATTTATGTGGTTTGAAAATTTATGTGAGGTTTGAGCAATTTAGCATGGGTTTGAAGAAATTAGGATGGGTTTGATGAAACCGAACGAAAATTTATGTGAGGTTTGAAAATTTATGTGAGGTTTGACATATTTAGCATGGGTTTGACGAAATTAGGATGGGTTTGATGAAACCGAACGAAAATTTATGTGGTTTGAAAATTTACCTGAGGTTTGAGCAATTTAGCATGGGTTTGAAGAAATTAGGATAAGTTTGATGAAATTAGGATGGGTTTGATGAATCCGAACGAAAATTTATGAGGTTTGAAAATTTATGTGAGGTTTGAGCAATTTAGCATGGGTTTGAAGAAATTAGGATGGGTTTGATGAATCCGAACGAAAATTTATGAGGTTTGAAAATTTATCTGAGGTTTGAGCAAATTAGCATGGGTTTGAAGAAATTAGGATGGGTTTGATGAAACCGAACGAAAATTTATGTGGTTTGAAAATTTATGTGAGGTTTGAGCAATTTAGCATGGGTTTGAAGAAATTAGGATGGGTTTGATGAAACCGAACGAAAATTTATGTGGTTTGAAAATTTACCTGAGGTTTGAGCAATTTAGCATGGGTTTGAAGAAATTAGGATGGGTTTGATGAAATTAGGATGGGTTTGATGAATCCGAACGAAAATTTATGAGGTTTGAAAATTTATCTGAGGTTTGAGCAAATTAGCATGGGTTTGAAGAAATTAGGATGGGTTTGATGAAACCGAACGAAAATTTATGTGGTTTGAAAATTTACCTGAGGTTTGAGCAATTTAGCATGGGTTTGAAGAAATTAGGATGGGTTTGATGAAATTAGGATGGGTTTGATGAAACCGAACGAAAATTTATGTGGTTTGAAAATTTATGTGAGGTTTGAGCAATTTAGCATGGGTTTGAAGAAATTAGGATGGGTTTGATGAAACCGAACGAAAATTTATGTGAGGTTTGAAAATTTATGTGAGGTTTGACATATTTAGCATGGGTTTGACGAAATTAGGATGGGTTTGATGAAACCGAACGAAAATTTATGTGAGGTTTGAAAATTTATGTGAGGTTTGACATATTTAGCATGGGTTTGACGAAATTAGGATGGGTTTGATGAAACCGAACGAAAATTTATGTGGTTTGAAAATTTACCTGAGGTTTGAGCAATTTAGCATGGGTTTGAAGAAATTAGGATGGGTTTGATGAAATTAGGATGGGTTTGATGAAACCGAACGAAAATTTATGTGGTTTGAAAATTTATGTGAGGTTTGAGCAATTTAGCATGGGTTTGAAGAAATTAGGATGGGTTTGATGAAACCGAACGAAAATTTATGTGAGGTTTGAAAATTTATGTGAGGTTTGACATATTTAGCATGGGTTTGACGAAATTAGGATGGGTTTGATGAAACCGAACGAAAATTTATGTGGTTTGAAAATTTACCTGAGGTTTGAGCAATTTAGCATGGGTTTGAAGAAATTAGGATGGGTTTGATGAAATTAGGATGGGTTTGATGAATCCGAACGAAAATTTATGAGGTTTGAAAATTTATGTGAGGTTTGAGCAATTTAGCATGGGTTTGAAGAAATTAGGATGGGTTTGATGAATCCGAACGAAAATTTATGAGGTTTGAAAATTTATCTGAGGTTTGAGCAAATTAGCATGGGTTTGAAGAAATTAGGATGGGTTTGATGAAACCGAACGAAAATTTATGTGGTTTGAAAATTTATGTGAGGTTTGAGCAATTTAGCATGGGTTTGAAGAAATTAGGATGGGTTTGATGAAACCGAACGAAAATTTATGTGGTTTGAAAATTTATGTGAGGTTTGACATATTTAGCATGGGTTTGACGAAATTAGGATGGGTTTGATGAAACCGAACGAAAATTTATGTGGTTTGAAAATTTACCTGAGGTTTGAGCAATTTAGCATGGGTTTGAAGAAATTAGGATGGGTTTGATGAAATTAGGATGGGTTTGATGAATCCGAACGAAAATTTATGAGGTTTGAAAATTTATCTGAGGTTTGAGCAAATTAGCATGGGTTTGAAGAAATTAGGATGGGTTTGATGAAACCGAACGAAAATTTATGTGGTTTGAAAATTTATGTGAGGTTTGAGCAATTTAGCATGGGTTTGAAGAAATTAGGATGGGTTTGATGAAACCGAACGAAAATTTATGTGGTTTGAAAATTTATGTGAGGTTTGAGCAATTTAGCATGGGTTTGAAGAAATTAGGATGGGTTTGATGAAACCGAACGAAAATTTATGTGAGGTTTGAAAATTTATGTGAATTTTGACATATTTAGCATGGGTTTGACGAAATTAGGATGGGTTTGATGAAACCGAACGAAAATTTATGTGGTTTGAAAATTTACCTGAGGTTTGAGCAATTTAGCATGGGTTTGAAGAAATTAGGATGGGTTTGATGAAATTAGGATGGGTTTGATGAAACCGAACGAAAATTTATGTGGTTTGAAAATTTATGTGAGGTTTGAGCAATTTAGCATGGGTTTGAAGAAATTAGGATGGGTTTGATGAAACCGAACGAAAATTTATGTGAGGTTTGAAAATTTATGTGAGGTTTGACATATTTAGCATGGGTTTGACGAAATTAGGATGGGTTTGATGAAACCGAACGAAAATTTATGTGGTAACCGAACGAAAATTTATGTGGTTTGAAAATTTATGTGAGGTTTGAGCAATTTAGCATGGGTTTGAAGAAATTAGGATGGGTTTGATGAAACCGAACGAAAATTTATGTGAGGTTTGAAAATTTATGTGAGGTTTGACAAAATTAGCATGGGTTTGACGAAATTAGGATGGGTTTGATGAATCCGAACGAAAATTTATGAGGTTTGAAAATTTATCTGAGGTTTGAGCAAATTAGCATGGGTTTGAAGAAATTAGGATGGGTTTGATGAAACCGAACGAAAATTTATGTGGTTTGAAAATTTATGTGAGGTTTGACATATTTAGCATGGGTTTGACGAAATTAGGATGGGTTTGATGAAACCGAACGAAAATTTATGTGGTTTGAAAATTTATGTGAGGTTTGACATATTTAGCATGGGTTTGACGAAATTAGGATGGGTTTGATGAAACCGAACGAAAATTTATGTGGTTTGAAAATTTACCTGAGGTTTGAGCAATTTAGCATGGGTTTGAAGAAATTAGGATGGGTTTGATGAAATTAGGATGGGTTTGATGAATCCGAACGAAAATTTATGAGGTTTGAAAATTTATCTGAGGTTTGAGCAAATTAGCATGGGTTTGAAGAAATTAGGATGGGTTTGATGAAACCGAACGAAAATTTATGTGGTTTGAAAATTTATGTGAGGTTTGAGCAATTTAGCATGGGTTTGAAGAAATTAGGATGGGTTTGATGAAACCGAACGAAAATTTATGTGAGGTTTGAAAATTTATGTGAGGTTTGACATATTTAGCATGGGTTTGACGAAATTAGGATGGGTTTGATGAAACCGAACGAAAATTTATGTGGTTTGAAAATTTACCTGAGGTTTGAGCAATTTAGCATGGGTTTGAAGAAATTAGGATGGGTTTGATGAAATTAGGATGGGTTTGATGAATCCGAACGAAAATGTATGAGGTTTGAAAATTTATGTGAGGTTTGAGCAATTTAGCATGGGTTTGAAGAAATTAGGATGGGTTTGATGAAACCGAACGAAAATTTATGTGGTTTGAAAATTTATGTGAGGTTTGACATATTTAGCATGGGTTTGACGAAATTAGGATGGGTTTGATGAAACCGAACGAAAATTTATGTGGTTTGAAAATTTACCTGAGGTTTGAGCAATTTAGCATGGGTTTGAAGAAATTAGGATGGGTTTGATGAAATTAGGATGGGTTTGATGAATCCGAACGAAAATTTATGAGGTTTGAAAATTTATCTGAGGTTTGAGCAAATTAGCATGGGTTTGAAGAAATTAGGATGGGTTTGATGAAACCGAACGAAAATTTATGTGGTTTGAAAATTTATGTGAGGTTTGAGCAATTTAGCATGGGTTTGAAGAAATTAGGATGGATTTGATGAAACCGAACGAAAATTTATGTGGTTTGAAAATTTACCTGAGGTTTGAGCAATTTAGCATGGGTTTGAAGAAATTAGGATGGGTTTGATGAAATTAGGATGGGTTTGATGAATCCGAACGAAAATTTATGAGGTTTGAAAATTTATGTGAGGTTTGAGCAATTTAGCATGGGTTTGAAGAAATTAGGATGGGTTTGATGAAACCGAACGAAAATTTATGTGGTTTGAAAATTTACCTGAGGTTTGAGCAATTTAGCATGGGTTTGAAGAAATTAGGATGGGTTTGATGAAATTAGGATGGGTTTGATGAATCCGAACGAAAATTTATGAGGTTTGAAAATTTATGTGAGGTTTGAGCAATTTAGCATGGGTTTGAAGAAATTAGGATGGGTTTGATGAATCCGAACGAAAATTTATGAGGTTTGAAAATTTATCTGAGGTTTGAGCAAATTAGCATGGGTTTGAAGAAATTAGGATGGGTTTGATGAAACCGAACGAAAATTTATGTGGTTTGAAAATTTATGTGAGGTTTGCGCAATTTAGCATGGGTTTGAAGAAATTAGGATGGGTTTGATGAAACCGAACGAAAATTTATGTGGTTTGAAAATTTATGTGAGGTTTGACATATTTAGCATGGGTTTGACGAAATTAGGATGGGTTTGATGAAACCGAACGAAAATTTATGTGGTTTGAAAATTTACCTGAGGTTTGAGCAATTTAGCATGGGTTTGAAGAAATTAGGATGGGTTTGATGAAATTAGGATGGGTTTGATGAATCCGAACGAAAATTTATGAGGTTTGAAAATTTATCTGAGGTTTGAGCAAATTAGCATGGGTTTGAAGAAATTAGGATGGGTTTGATGAAACCGAACGAAAATTTATGTGAGGTTTGAAAATTTATGTGAGGTTTGACATATTTAGCATGGGTTTGACGAAATTAGGATGGGTTTGATGAAACCGAACGAAAATTTATGTGAGGTTTGAAAATTTATGTGAGGTTTGACATATTTAGCATGGGTTTGACGAAATTAGGATGGGTTTGATGAAACCGAACGAAAATTTATGTGGTTTGAAAATTTACCTGAGGTTTGAGCAATTTAGCATGGGTTTGAAGAAATTAGGATGGGTTTGATGAAACCGAACGAAAATTTATGTGGTTTGAAAATTTACCTGAGGTTTGAGCAATTTAGCATGGGTTTGAAGAAATTAGGATGGGTTTGATGAATCCGAACGAAAATTTATGAGGTTTGAAAATTTATCTGAGGTTTGAGCAAATTAGCATGGGTTTGAAGAAATTAGGATGGGTTTGATGAAACCGAACGAAAATTTATGTGGTTTGAAAATTTACCTGAGGTTTGAGCAATTTAGCATGGGTTTGAAGAAATTAGGATGGGTTTGATGAAATTAGGATGGGTTTGATGAAACCGAACGAAAATTTATGTGGTTTGAAAATTTATGTGAGGTTTGAGCAATTTAGCATGGGTTTGAAGAAATTAGGATGGGTTTGATGAAACCGAACGAAAATTTATGTGAGGTTTGAAAATTTATGTGAGGTTTGACATATTTAGCATGGGTTTGACGAAATTAGGATGGGTTTGATGAAACCGAACGAAAATTTATGTGAGGTTTGAAAATTTATGTGAGGTTTGACATATTTAGCATGGGTTTGACGAAATTAGGATGGGTTTGATGAAACCGAACGAAAATTTATGTGGTTTGAAAATTTACCTGAGGTTTGAGCAATTTAGCATGGGTTTGAAGAAATTAGGATGGGTTTGATGAAATTAGGATGGGTTTGATGAAACCGAACGAAAATTTATGTGGTTTGAAAATTTATGTGAGGTTTGAGCAATTTAGCATGGGTTTGAAGAAATTAGGATGGGTTTGATGAAACCGAACGAAAATTTATGTGAGGTTTGAAAATTTATGTGAGGTTTGACATATTTAGCATGGGTTTGACGAAATTAGGATGGGTTTGATGAAACCGAACGAAAATTTATGTGGTTTGAAAATTTACCTGAGGTTTGAGCAATTTAGCATGGGTTTGAAGAAATTAGGATGGGTTTGATGAAATTAGGATGGGTTTGATGAATCCGAACGAAAATTTATGAGGTTTGAAAATTTATGTGAGGTTTGAGCAATTTAGCATGGGTTTGAAGAATTTAGGATGGGTTTGATGAATCCGAACGAAAATTTATGAGGTTTGAAAATTTATCTGAGGTTTGAGCAAATTAGCATGGGTTTGAAGAAATTAGGATGGGTTTGATGAAACCGAACGAAAATTTATGTGGTTTGAAAATTTATGTGAGGTTTGAGCAATTTAGCATGGGTTTGAAGAAATTAGGATGGGTTTGATGAAACCGAACGAAAATTTATGTGGTTTGAAAATTTACCTGAGGTTTGAGCAATTTAGCATGGGTTTGAAGAAATTAGGATGGGTTTGATGAAATTAGGATGGGTTTGATGAATCCGAACGAAAATTTATGAGGTTTGAAAATTTATCTGAGGTTTGAGCAAATTAGCATGGGTTTGAAGAAATTAGGATGGGTTTGATGAAACCGAACGAAAATTTATGTGGTTTGAAAATTTACCTGAGGTTTGAGCAATTTAGCATGGGTTTGAAGAAATTAGGATGGGTTTGATGAAATTAGGATGGGTTTGATGAAACCGAACGAAAATTTATGTGGTTTGAAAATTTATGTGAGGTTTGAGCAATTTAGCATGGGTTTGAAGAAATTAGGATGGGTTTGATGAAACCGAACGAAAATTTATGTGAGGTTTGAAAATTTATGTGAGGTTTGACATATTTAGCATGGGTTTGACGAAATTAGGATGGGTTTGATGAAACCGAACGAAAATTTATGTGAGGTTTGAAAATTTATGTGAGGTTTGACATATTTAGCATGGGTTTGACGAAATTAGGATGGGTTTGATGAAACCGAACGAAAATTTATGTGGTTTGAAAATTTACCTGAGGTTTGAGCAATTTAGCATGGGTTTGAAGAAATTAGGATGGGTTTGATGAAATTAGGATGGGTTTGATGAAACCGAACGAAAATTTATGTGGTTTGAAAATTTATGTGAGGTTTGAGCAATTTAGCATGGGTTTGAAGAAATTAGGATGGGTTTGATGAAACCGAACGAAAATTTATGTGGTTTGAAAATTTACCTGAGGTTTGAGCAATTTAGCATGGGTTTGAAGAAATTAGGATGGGTTTGATGAAATTAGGATGGGTTTGATGAAACCGAACGAAAATTTATGTGGTTTGAAAATTTATGTGAGGTTTGAGCAATTTAGCATGGGTTTGAAGAAATCAGGATGGGTTTGATGAAACCGAACGAAAATTTATGTGAGGTTTGAAAATTTATGTGAGGTTTGACATATTTAGCATGGGTTTGACGAAATTAGGATGGGTTTGATGAAACCGAACGAAAATTTATGTGGTTTGAAAATTTACCTGAGGTTTGAGCAATTTAGCATGGGTTTGAAGAAATTAGGATGGGTTTGATGAAATTAGGATGGGTTTGATGAATCCGAACGAAAATTTATGAGGTTTGAAAATTTATGTGAGGTTTGAGCAATTTAGCATGGGTTTGAAGAAATTAGGATGGGTTTGATGAATCCGAACGAAAATTTATGAGGTTTGAAAATTTATCTGAGGTTTGAGCAAATTAGCATGGGTTTGAAGAAATTAGGATGGGTTTGATGAAACCGAACGAAAATTTATGTGGTTTGAAAATTTATGTGAGGTTTGAGCAATTTAGCATGGGTTTGAAGAAATTAGGATGGGTTTGATGAAACCGAACGAAAATTTATGTGGTTTGAAAATTTATGTGAGGTTTGACATATTTAGCATGGGTTTGACGAAATTAGGATGGGTTTGATGAAACCGAACGAAAATTTATGTGGTTTGAAAATTTACCTGAGGTTTGAGCAATTTAGCATGGGTTTGAAGAAATTAGGATGGGTTTGATGAAATTAGGATGGGTTTGATGAATCCGAACGAAAATTTATGAGGTTTGAAAATTTATCTGAGGTTTGAGCAAATTAGCATGGGTTTGAAGAAATTAGGATGGGTTTGATGAAACCGAACGAAAATTTATGTGAGGTTTGAAAATTTATGTGAGGTTTGACATATTTAGCATGGGTTTGACGAAATTAGGATGGGTTTGATGAAACCGAACGAAAATTTATGTGGTTTGAAAATTTACCTGAGGTTTGAGCAATTTAGCATGGGTTTGAAGAAATTAGGATGGGTTTGATGAAATTAGGATGGGTTTGATGAATCCGAACGAAAATTTATGAGGTTTGAAAATTTATCTGAGGTTTGAGCAAATTAGCATGGGTTTGAAGAAATTAGGATGGGTTTGATGAAACCGAACGAAAATTTATGTGGTTTGAAAATTTACCTGAGGTTTGAGCAATTTAGCATGGGTTTGAAGAAATTAGGATGGGTTTGATGAAATTAGGATGGGTTTGATGAAACCGAACGAAAATTTATGTGGTTTGAAAATTTATGTGAGGTTTGAGCAATTTAGCATGGGTTTGAAGAAATTAGGATGGGTTTGATGAAACCGAACGAAAATTTATGTGAGGTTTGAAAATTTATGTGAGGTTTGACATATTTAGCATGGGTTTGACGAAATTAGGATGGGTTTGATAAAACCGAACGAAAATTTATGTGAGGTTTGAAAATTTATGTGAGGTTTGACATATTTAGCATGGGTTTGACGAAATTAGGATGGGTTTGATGAAACCGAACGAAAATTTATGTGGTTTGAAAATTTACCTGAGGTTTGAGCAATTTAGCATGGGTTTGAAGAAATTAGGACGGGTTTGATGAAATTAGGATGGGTTTGATGAAACCGAACGAAAATTTATGTGGTTTGAAAATTTATGTGAGGTTTGAGCAATTTAGCATGGGTTTGAAGACATTAGGATGGGTTTGATGAAACCGAACGAAAATTTATGTGAGGTTTGAAAATTTATGTGAGGTTTGACATATTTAGCATGGGTTTGACGAAATTAGGATGGGTTTGATGAAACCGAACGAAAATTTATGTGGTTTGAAAATTTACCTGAGGTTTGAGCAATTTAGCATGGGTTTGAAGAAATTAGGATGGGTTTGATGAAATTAGGATGGGTTTGATGAATCCGAACGAAAATTTATGAGGTTTGAAAATTTATCTGAGGTTTGAGCAAATTAGCATGGGTTTGAAGAAATTAGGATGGGTTTGATGAAACCGAACGAAAATTTATGTGGTTTGAAAATTTACCTGAGGTTTGAGCAATTTAGCATGGGTTTGAAGAAATTAGGATGGGTTTGATGAAATTAGGATGGGTTTGATGAAACCGAACGAAAATTTATGTGGTTTGAAAATTTATGTGAGGTTTGAGCAATTTAGCATGGGTTTGAAGAAATTAGGATGGGTTTGATGAAACCGAACGAAAATTTATGTGAGGTTTGAAAATTTATGTGAGGTTTGACATATTTAGCATGGGTTTGACGAAATTAGGATGGGTTTGATGAAACCGAACGAAAATTTATGTGGTTTGAAAATTTGCCTGAGGTTTGAGCAATTTAGCATGGGTTTGAAGAAATTAGGATGGGTTTGATGAAATTAGGATGGGTTTGATGAATCCGAACGAAAATTTATGAGGTTTGAAAATTTATGTGAGGTTTGAGCAATTTAGCATGGGTTTGAAGAAATTAGGATGGGTTTGATGAATCCGAACGAAAATTTATGAGGTTTGAAAATTTATCTGAGGTTTGAGCAAATTAGCATGGGTTTGAAGAAATTAGGATGGGTTTGATGAAATTAGGATGGGTTTGATGAAACCGAACGAAAATTTATGTGGTTTGAAAATTTATGTGAGGTTTGAGCAATTTAGCATGGGTTTGAAGAAATTAGGATGGGTTTGATGAAACCGAACGAAAATTTATGTGAGGTTTGAAAATTTATGTGAGGTTTGACATATTTAGCATGGGTTTGACGAAATTAGGATGGGTTTGATGAAACCGAACGAAAATTTATGTGGTTTGAAAATTTACCTGAGGTTTGAGCAATTTAGCATGGGTTTGAAGAAATTAGGATGGGTTTGATGAAATTAGGATGGGCTTGATGAATCCGAACGAAAATTTATGAGGTTTGAAAATTTATGTGAGGTTTGAGCAATTTAGCATGGGTTTGAAGAAATTAGGATGGGTTTGATGAATCCGAACGAAAATTTATGAGGTTTGAAAATTTATCTGAGGTTTGAGCAAATTAGCATGGGTTTGAAGAAATTAGGATGGGTTTGATGAAACCGAACGAAAATTTATGTGGTTTGAAAATTTATGTGAGGTTTGAGCAATTTAGCATGGGTTTGAAGAAATTAGGATGGGTTTGATGAAACCGAACGAAAATTTATGTGGTTTGAAAATTTATGTGAGGTTTGACATATTTAGCATGGGTTTGACGAAATTAGGATGGGTTTGATGAAACCGAACGAAAATTTATGTGGTTTGAAAATTTACCTGAGGTTTGAGCAATTTAGCATGGGTTTGAAGAAATTAGGATGGGTTTGATGAAATTAGGATGGGTTTGATGAATCCGAACGAAAATTTATGAGGTTTGAAAATTTATCTGAGGTTTGAGCAAATTAGCATGGGTTTGAAGAAATTAGGATGGGTTTGATGAAACCGAACGAAAATTTATGTGAGGTTTGAAAATTTATGTGAGGTTTGACATATTTAGCATGGGTTTGACGAATTTAGGATGGGTTTGATGAAACCGAACGAAAATTTATGTGAGGTTTGAAAATTTATGTGAGGTTTGACATATTTAGCATGGGTTTGACGAAATTAGGATGGGTTTGATGAAACCGAACGAAAATTTATGTGGTTTGAAAATTTACCTGAGGTTTGAGCAATTTAGCATGGGTTTGAAGAAATTAGGATGGGTTTGATGAAATTAGGATGGGTTTGATGAATCCGAACGAAAATTTATGAGGTTTGAAAATTTATCTGAGGTTTGAGCAAATTAGCATGGGTTTGAAGAAATTAGGATGGGTTTGATGAAACCGAACGAAAATTTATGTGGTTTGAAAATTTACC
The DNA here is from genome assembly GCA_936432065.2 of Rutpela maculata. Taxonomy (NCBI): domain Eukaryota; kingdom Metazoa; phylum Arthropoda; class Insecta; order Coleoptera; family Cerambycidae; genus Rutpela; species Rutpela maculata. Next base: position 137,686 of record CAKZFB020000062.1, read on the forward strand.
TGAGGTTTGAGCAATTTAGCATGGGTTTGAAGAAATTAGGATGGGTTTGATGAATCCGAACGAAAATTTATGAGGTTTGAAAATTTATCTGAGGTTTGAGCAAATTAGCATGGGTTTGAAGAAATTAGGATGGGTTTGATGAAACCGAACGAAAATTTATGTGGTTTGAAAATTTATGTGAGGTTTGAGCAATTTAGCATGGGTTTGAAGAAATTAGGATGGGTTTGATGAAACCGAACGAAAATTTATGTGGTTTGAAAATTTACCTGAGGTTTGAGCAATTTAGCATGGGTTTGAAGAAATTAGGATGGGTTTGATGAAACCGAACGAAAATTTATGTGAGGTTTGAAAATTTATGTGAGGTTTGACATATTTAGCATGGGTTTGACGAAATTAGGATGGGTTTGATGAAACCGAACGAAAATTTATGTGGTTTGAAAATTTACCTGAGGTTTGAGCAATTTAGCATGGGTTTGAAGAAATTAGGATGGGTTTGATGAAATTAGGATGGGTTTGATGAAACCGAACGAAAATTTATGTGGTTTGAAAATTTATGTGAGGTTTGACATATTTAGCATGGGTTTGACGAAATTAGGATGGGTTTGATGAAACCGAACGAAAATTTATGTGAGGTTTGAAAATTTATGTGAGGTTTGACATATTTAGCATGGGTTTGACGAAATTAGGATGGGTTTGATGAAACCGAACGAAAATTTATGTGGTTTGAAAATTTACCTGAGGTTTGAGCAATTTAGCATGGGTTTGAAGAAATTAGGATGGGTTTGATGAAATTAGGATGGGTTTGATGAAACCGAACGAAAATTTATGTGGTTTGAAAATTTATGTGAGGTTTGAGCAATTTAGCATGGGTTTGAAGAAATTAGGATGGGTTTGATGAAACCGAACGAAAATTTATGTGAGGTTTGAAAATTTATGTGAGGTTTGACATATTTAGCATGGGTTTGACGAAATTAGGATGGGTTTGATGAAACCGAACGAAAATTTATGTGGTTTGAAAATTTACCTGAGGTTTGAGCAATTTAGCATGGGTTTGAAGAAATTAGGATGGGTTTGATGAAATTAGGATGGGTTTGATGAATCCGAACGAAAATTTATGAGGTTTGAAAATTTATGTGAGGTTTGAGCAATTTAGCATGGGTTTGAAGAAATTAGGATGGGTTTGATGAATCCGAACGAAAATTTATGAGGTTTGAAAATTTATCTGAGGTTTGAGCAAATTAGCATGGGTTTGAAGAAATTAGGATGGGTTTGATGAAACCGAACGAAAATTTATGTGGTTTGAAAATTTATGTGAGGTTTGAGCAATTTAGCATGGGTTTGAAGAAATTAGGATGGGTTTGATGAAACCGAACGAAAATTTATGTGGTTTGAAAATTTACCTGAGGTTTGAGCAATTTAGCATGGGTTTGAAGAAATTAGGATGGGTTTGATGAAATTAGGATGGGTTTGATGAATCCGAACGAAAATTTATGAGGTTTGAAAATTTATCTGAGGTTTGAGCAAATTAGCATGGGTTTGAAGAAATTAGGATGGGTTTGATGAAACCGAACGAAAATTTATGTGGTTTGAAAATTTACCTGAGGTTTGAGCAATTTAGCATGGGTTTGAAGAAATTAGGATGGGTTTGATGAAATTAGGATGGGTTTGATGAAACCGAACGAAAATTTATGTGGTTTGAAAATTTATGTGAGGTTTGAGCAATTTAGCATGGGTTTGAAGAAATTAGGATGGGTTTGATGAAACCGAACGAAAATTTATGTGAGGTTTGAAAATTTATGTGAGGTTTGACATATTTAGCATGGGTTTGACGAAATTAGGATGGGTTTGATGAAACCGAACGAAAATTTATGTGAGGTTTGAAAATTTATGTGAGGTTTGACATATTTAGCATGGGTTTGACGAAATTAGGATGGGTTTGATGAAACCGAACGAAAATTTATGTGGTTTGAAAATTTACCTGAGGTTTGAGCAATTTAGCATGGGTTTGAAGAAATTAGGATGGGTTTGACGAAATTAGGATGGGTTTGATGAAACCGAACGAAAATTTATGTGGTTTGAAAATTTATGTGAGGTTTGAGCAATTTAGCATGGGTTTGAAGAAATTAGGATGGGTTTGATGAAACCGAACGAAAATTTATGTGAGGTTTGAAAATTTATGTGAGGTTTGACATATTTAGCATGGGTTTGACGAAATTAGGATGGGTTTGATGAAACCGAACGAAAATTTATGTGGTTTGAAAATTTACCTGAGGTTTGAGCAATTTAGCATGGGTTTGAAGAAATTAGGATGGGTTTGATGAAATTAGGATGGGTTTGATGAATCCGAACGAAAATTTATGAGGTTTGAAAATTTATGTGAGGTTTGAGCAATTTAGCATGGGTTTGAAGAAATTAGGATGGGTTTGATGAATCCGAACGAAAATTTATGAGGTTTGAAAATTTATCTGAGGTTTGAGCAAATTAGCATGGGTTTGAAGAAATTAGGATGGGTTTGATGAAACCGAACGAAAATTTATGTGGTTTGAAAATTTATGTGAGGTTTGAGCAATTTAGCATGGGTTTGAAGAAATTAGGATGGGTTTGATGAAACCGAACGAAAATTTATGTGGTTTGAAAATTTACCTGAGGTTTGAGCAATTTAGCATGGGTTTGAAGAAATTAGGATGGGTTTGATGAAATTAGGATGGGTTTGATGAATCCGAACGAAAATTTATGAGGTTTGAAAATTTATCTGAGGTTTGAGCAAATTAGCATGGGTTTGAAGAAATTAGGATGGGTTTGATGAAACCGAACGAAAATTTATGTGGTTTGAAAATTTACCTGAGGTTTGAGCAATTTAGCATGGGTTTGAAGAAATTAGGATGGGTTTGATGAAATTAGGATGGGTTTGATGAAACCGAACGAAAATTTATGTGGTTTGAAAATTTATGTGAGGTTTGAGCAATTTAGCATGGGTTTGAAGAAATTAGGATGGGTTTGATGAAACCGAACGAAAATTTATGTGAGGTTTGAAAATTTATGTGAGGTTTGACATATTTAGCATGGGTTTGACGAAATTAGGATGGGTTTGATGAAACCGAACGAAAATTTATGTGAGGTTTGAAAATTTATGTGAGGTTTGACATATTTAGCATGGGTTTGACGAAATTAGGATGGGTTTGATGAAACCGAACGAAAATTTATGTGGTTTGAAAATTTACCTGAGGTTTGAGCAATTTAGCATGGGTTTGAAGAAATTAGGATGGGTTTGATGAAATTAGGATGGGTTTGATGAAACCGAACGAAAATTTATGTGGTTTGAAAATTTATGTGAGGTTTGAGCAATTTAGCATGGGTTTGAAGAAATTAGGATGGGTTTGATGAAACCGAACGAAAATTTATGTGAGGTTTGAAAATTTATGTGAGGTTTGACATATTTAGCATGGGTTTGACGAAATTAGGATGGGTTTGATGAAACCGAACGAAAATTTATGTGGTTTGAAAATTTACCTGAGGTTTGAGCAATTTAGCATGGGTTTGAAGAAATTAGGATGGGTTTGATGAAATTAGGATGGGTTTGATGAATCCGAACGAAAATTTATGAGGTTTGAAAATTTATGTGAGGTTTGAGCAATTTAGCATGGGTTTGAAGAAATTAGGATGGGTTTGATGAATCCGAACGAAAATTTATGAGGTTTGAAAATTTATCTGAGGTTTGAGCAAATTAGCATGGGTTTGAAGAAATTAGGATGGGTTTGATGAAACCGAACGAAAATTTATGTGGTTTGAAAATTTATGTGAGGTTTGAGCAATTTAGCATGGGTTTGAAGAAATTAGGATGGGTTTGATGAAACCGAACGAAAATTTATGTGGTTTGAAAATTTATGTGAGGTTTGACATATTTAGCATGGGTTTGACGAAATTAGGATGGGTTTGATGAAACCGAACGAAAATTTATGTGGTTTGAAAATTTACCTGAGGTTTGAGCAATTTAGCATGGGTTTGAAGAAATTAGGATGGGTTTGATGAAATTAGGATGGGTTTGATGAATCCGAACGAAAATTTATGAGGTTTGAAAATTTATCTGAGGTTTGAGCAAATTAGCATGGGTTTGAAGAAATTAGGATGGGTTTGATGAAACCGAACGAAAATTTATGTGGTTTGAAAATTTATGTGAGGTTTGAGCAATTTAGCATGGGTTTGAAGAAATTAGGATGGGTTTGATGAAACCGAACGAAAATTTATGTGGTTTGAAAATTTATGTGAGGTTTGAGCAATTTAGCATGGGTTTGAAGAAATTAGGATGGGTTTGATGAAACCGAACGAAAATTTATGTGAGGTTTGAAAATTTATGTGAGGTTTGACATATTTAGCATGGGTTTGACGAAATTAGGATGGGTTTGATGAAACCGAACGAAAATTTATGTGGTTTGAAAATTTACCTGAGGTTTGAGCAATTTAGCATGGGTTTGAAGAAATTAGGATGGGTTTGATGAAATTAGGATGGGTTTGATGAAACCGAACGAAAATTTATGTGGTTTGAAAATTTATGTGAGGTTTGAGCAATTTAGCATGGGTTTGAAGAAATTAGGATGGGTTTGATGAAACCGAACGAAAATTTATGTGAGGTTTGAAAATTTATGTGAGGTTTGACATATTTAGCATGGGTTTGACGAAATTAGGATGGGTTTGATGAAACCGAACGAAAATTTATGTGGTAACCGAACGAAAATTTATGTGGTTTGAAAATTTATGTGAGGTTTGAGCAATTTAGCATGGGTTTGAAGAAATTAGGATGGGTTTGATGAAACCGAACGAAAATTTATGTGAGGTTTGAAAATTTATGTGAGGTTTGACAAAATTAGCATGGGTTTGACGAAATTAGGATGGGTTTGATGAATCCGAACGAAAATTTATGAGGTTTGAAAATTTATCTGAGGTTTGAGCAAATTAGCATGGGTTTGAAGAAATTAGGATGGGTTTGATGAAACCGAACGAAAATTTATGTGGTTTGAAAATTTATGTGAGGTTTGACATATTTAGCATGGGTTTGACGAAATTAGGATGGGTTTGATGAAACCGAACGAAAATTTATGTGGTTTGAAAATTTATGTGAGGTTTGACATATTTAGCATGGGTTTGACGAAATTAGGATGGGTTTGATGAAACCGAACGAAAATTTATGTGGTTTGAAAATTTACCTGAGGTTTGAGCAATTTAGCATGGGTTTGAAGAAATTAGGATGGGTTTGATGAAATTAGGATGGGTTTGATGAATCCGAACGAAAATTTATGAGGTTTGAAAATTTATCTGAGGTTTGAGCAAATTAGCATGGGTTTGAAGAAATTAGGATGGGTTTGATGAAACCGAACGAAAATTTATGTGGTTTGAAAATTTATGTGAGGTTTGAGCAATTTAGCATGGGTTTGAAGAAATTAGGATGGGTTTGATGAAACCGAACGAAAATTTATGTGAGGTTTGAAAATTTATGTGAGGTTTGACATATTTAGCATGGGTTTGACGAAATTAGGATGGGTTTGATGAAACCGAACGAAAATTTATGTGGTTTGAAAATTTACCTGAGGTTTGAGCAATTTAGCATGGGTTTGAAGAAATTAGGATGGGTTTGATGAAATTAGGATGGGTTTGATGAATCCGAACGAAAATGTATGAGGTTTGAAAATTTATGTGAGGTTTGAGCAATTTAGCATGGGTTTGAAGAAATTAGGATGGGTTTGATGAAACCGAACGAAAATTTATGTGGTTTGAAAATTTATGTGAGGTTTGACATATTTAGCATGGGTTTGACGAAATTAGGATGGGTTTGATGAAACCGAACGAAAATTTATGTGGTTTGAAAATTTACCTGAGGTTTGAGCAATTTAGCATGGGTTTGAAGAAATTAGGATGGGTTTGATGAAATTAGGATGGGTTTGATGAATCCGAACGAAAATTTATGAGGTTTGAAAATTTATCTGAGGTTTGAGCAAATTAGCATGGGTTTGAAGAAATTAGGATGGGTTTGATGAAACCGAACGAAAATTTATGTGGTTTGAAAATTTATGTGAGGTTTGAGCAATTTAGCATGGGTTTGAAGAAATTAGGATGGATTTGATGAAACCGAACGAAAATTTATGTGGTTTGAAAATTTACCTGAGGTTTGAGCAATTTAGCATGGGTTTGAAGAAATTAGGATGGGTTTGATGAAATTAGGATGGGTTTGATGAATCCGAACGAAAATTTATGAGGTTTGAAAATTTATGTGAGGTTTGAGCAATTTAGCATGGGTTTGAAGAAATTAGGATGGGTTTGATGAAACCGAACGAAAATTTATGTGGTTTGAAAATTTACCTGAGGTTTGAGCAATTTAGCATGGGTTTGAAGAAATTAGGATGGGTTTGATGAAATTAGGATGGGTTTGATGAATCCGAACGAAAATTTATGAGGTTTGAAAATTTATGTGAGGTTTGAGCAATTTAGCATGGGTTTGAAGAAATTAGGATGGGTTTGATGAATCCGAACGAAAATTTATGAGGTTTGAAAATTTATCTGAGGTTTGAGCAAATTAGCATGGGTTTGAAGAAATTAGGATGGGTTTGATGAAACCGAACGAAAATTTATGTGGTTTGAAAATTTATGTGAGGTTTGAGCAATTTAGCATGGGTTTGAAGAAATTAGGATGGGTTTGATGAAACCGAACGAAAATTTATGAGGTTTGAAAATTTATGTGAGGTTTGACATATTTAGCATGGGTTTGACGAAATTAGGATGGGTTTGATGAAACCGAACGAAAATTTATGTGGTTTGAAAATTTACCTGAGGTTTGAGCAATTTAGCATGGGTTTGAAGAAATTAGGATGGGTTTGATGAAATTAGGATGGGTTTGATGAATCCGAACGAAAATTTATGAGGTTTGAAAATTTATCTGAGGTTTGAGCAAATTAGCATGGGTTTGAAGAAATTAGGATGGGTTTGATGAAACCGAACGAAAATTTATGTGAGGTTTGAAAATTTATGTGAGGTTTGACATATTTAGCATGGGTTTGACGAAATTAGGATGGGTTTGATGAAACCGAACGAAAATTTATGTGAGGTTTGAAAATTTATGTGAGGTTTGACATATTTAGCATGGGTTTGACGAAATTAGGATGGGTTTGATGAAACCGAACGAAAATTTATGTGGTTTGAAAATTTACCTGAAGTTTGAGCAATTTAGCATGGGTTTGAAGAAATTAGGATGGGTTTGATGAAATTAGGATGGGTTTGATGAATCCGAACGAAAATTTATGAGGTTTGAAAATTTATCTGAGGTTTGAGCAAATTAGCATGGGTTTGAAGAAATTAGGATGGGTTTGATGAAACCGAACGAAAATTTATGTGGTTTGAAAATTTACCTGAGGTTTGAGCAATTTAGCATGGGTTTGAAGAAATTAGGATGGGTTTGATGAAATTAGGATGGGTTTGATGAAACCGAACGAAAATTTATGTGGTTTGAAAATTTATGTGAGGTTTGAGCAATTTAGCATGGGTTTGAAGAAATTAGGATGGGTTTGATGAAACCGAACGAAAATTTATGTGAGGTTTGAAAATTTATGTGAGGTTTGACATATTTAGCATGGGTTTGACGAAATTAGGATGGGTTTGATGAAACCGAACGAAAATTTATGTGGTTTGAAAATTTACCTGAGGTTTGAGCAATTTAGCATGGGTTTGAAGAAATTAGGATGGGTTTGACGAAATTAGGATGGGTTTGATGAAACCGAACGAAAATTTATGTGGTTTGAAAATTTACCTGAGGTTTGAGCAATTTAGCATGGGTTTGAAGAAATTAGGATGGGTTTGATGAAATTAGGATGGGTTTGATGAATCCGAACGAAAATTTATGAGGTTTGAAAATTTATCTGAGGTTTGAGCAAATTAGCATGGGTTTGAAGAAATTAGGATGGGTTTGATGAAACCGAACGAAAATTTATGTGGTTTGAAAATTTATGTGAGGTTTGAGCAATTTAGCATGGGTTTGAAGAAATTAGGATGGGTTTGATGAAACCGAACGAAAATTTATGTGAGGTTTGAAAATTTATGTGAGGTTTGACATATTTAGCATGGGTTTGACGAAATTATAATGGGTTTGATGAAACCGAACGAAAATTTATGTGGTTTGAAAATTTACCTGAGGTTTGAGCAATTTAGCATGGGTTTGAAGAAATTAGGATGGGTTTGATGAAATTAGGATGGGTTTGATGAATCCGAACGAAAATTTATGAGGTTTGAAAATTTATGTGAGGTTTGAGCAATTTAGCATGGGTTTGAAGAAATTAGGATGGGTTTGATGAATCCGAACGAAAATTTATGAGGTTTGAAAATTTATCTGAGGTTTGAGCAAATTAGCATGGGTTTGAAGAAATTAGGATGGGTTTGATGAAACCGAACGAAAATTTATGTGGTTTGAAAATTTATGTGAGGTTTGAGCAATTTAGCATGGGTTTGAAGAAATTAGGATGGGTTTGATGAAACCGAACGAAAATTTATGTGGTTTGAAAATTTATGTGAGGTTTGACATATTTAGCATGGGTTTGACGAAATTAGGATGGGTTTGATGAAACCGAACGAAAATTTATGTGGTTTGAAAATTTACCTGAGGTTTGAGCAATTTAGCATGGGTTTAAAGAAATTAGGATGGGTTTGATGAAATTAGGATGGGTTTGATGAATCCGAACGAAAATTTATGAGGTTTGAAAATTTATCTGAGGTTTGAGCAAATTAGCATGGGTTTGAAGAAATTAGGATGGGTTTGATGAAACCGAACGAAAATTTATGTGGTTTGAAAATTTATGTGAGGTTTGAGCAATTTAGCATGGGTTTGAAGAAATTAGGATGGGTTTGATGAAACCGAACGAAAATTTATGTGGTTTGAAAATTTACCTGAGGTTTGAGCAATTTAGCATGGGTTTGAAGAAATTAGGATGGGTTTGATGAAATTAGGATGGGTTTGATGAATCCGAACGAAAATTTATGAGGTTTGAAAATTTATGTGAGGTTTGAGCAATTTAGCATGGGTTTGAAGAAATTAGGATGGGTTTGATGAAACCGAACGAAAATTTATGTGGTTTGAAGATTTACCTGAGGTTTGAGCAATTTAGCATGGGTTTGAAGAAATTAGGATGGGTTTGATGAAATTAGGATGGGTTTGATGAATCCGAACGAAAATTTATGAGGTTTGAAAATTTATGTGAGGTTTGAGCAATTTAGCATGGGTTTGAAGAAATTAGGATGGGTTTGATGAATCCGAACGAAAATTTATGAGGTTTGAAAATTTATCTGAGGTTTGAGCAAATTAGCATGGGTTTGAAGAAATTAGGATGGGTTTGATGAAACCGAACGAAAATTTATGTGGTTTGAAAATTTATGTGAGGTTTGACATATTTAGCATGGGTTTGACGAAATTAGGATGGGTTTGATGAAACCGAACGAAAATTTATGTGGTTTGAAAATTTACCTGAGGTTTGAGCAATTTAGCATGGGTTTGAAGAAATTAGGATGGGTTTGATGAAATTAGGATGGGTTTGATGAATCCGAACGAAAATTTATGAGGTTTGAAAATTTATCTGAGGTTTGAGCAAATTAGCATGGGTTTGAAGAAATTAGGATGGGTTTGATGAAACCGAACGAAAATTTATGTGAGGTTTGAAAATTTATGTGAGGTTTGACATATTTAGCATGGGTTTGACGAAATTAGGATGGGTTTGATGAAACCGAACGAAAATTTATGTGAGGTTTGAAAATTTATGTGAGGTTTGACATATTTAGCATGGGTTTGACGAAATTAGGATGGGTTTGATGAAACCGAACGAAAATTTATGTGGTTTGAAAATTTACCTGAGGTTTGAGCAATTTAGCATGGGTTTGAAGAAATTAGGATGGGTTTGATGAAATTAGGATGGGTTTGATGAATCCGAACGAAAATTTATGAGGTTTGAAAATTTATCTGAGGTTTGAGCAAATTAGCATGGGTTTGAAGAAATTAGGATGGGTTTGATGAAAACGAACGAAAATTTATGTGGTTTGAAAATTTACCTGAGGTTTGAGCAATTTAGCATGGGTTTGAAGAAATTAGGATGGGTTTGATGAAATTAGGATGGGTTTGATGAAACCGAACGAAAATTTATGTGGTTTGAAAATTTATGTGAGGTTTGAGCAATTTAGCATGGGTTTGAAGAAATTAGGATGGGTTTGATGAAACCGAACGAAAATTTATGTGAGGTTTGAAAATTTATGTGAGGTTTGACATATTTAGCATGGGTTTGACGAAATTAGGATGGGTTTGATGAAACCGAACGAAAATTTATGTGGTTTGAAAATTTACCTGAGGTTTGAGCAATTTAGCATGGGTTTGAAGAAATTAGGATGGGTTTGATGAAATTAGGATGGGTTTGATGAAACCGAACGAAAATTTATGTGGTTTGAAAATTTATGTGAGGTTTGAGCAATTTAGCATGGGTTTGAAGAAATTAGGATGGGTTTGATGAAACCGAACGAAAATTTATGTGAGGTTTGAAAATTTATGTGAGGTTTGACATATTTAGCATGGGTTTGACGAAATTAGGATGGGTTTGATGAAACCGAACGAAAATTTATGTGGTTTGAAAATTTACCTGAGGTTTGAGCAATTTAGCATGGGTTTGAAGAAATTAGGATGGGTTTGATGAAATTAGGATGGGTTTGATGAATCCGAACGAAAATTTATGAGGTTTGAAAATTTATGTGAGGTTTGAGCAATTTAGCATGGGTTTGAAGAAATTAGGATGGGTTTGATGAATCCGAACGAAAATTTATGAGGTTTGAAAATTTATCTGAGGTTTGAGCAAATTAGCATGGGTTTGAAGAAATTAGGATGGGTTTGATGAAATTAGGATGGGTTTGATGAAACCGAACGAAAATTTATGTGGTTTGAAAATTTATGTGCGGTTTGAGCAATTTAGCATGGGTTTGAAGAAATTAGGATGGGTTTGATGAAACCGAACGAAAATTTATGTGAGGTTTGAAAATTTATGTGAGGTTTGACATATTTAGCATGGGTTTGACGAAATTAGGATGGGTTTGATGAAACCGAACGAAAATTTATGTGGTTTGAAAATTTACCTGAGGTTTGAGCAATTTAGCATGGGTTTGAAGAAATTAGGATGGGTTTGATGAAATTAGGATGGGTTTGATGAATCCGAACGAAAATTTATGAGGTTTGAAAATTTATGTGAGGTTTGAGCAATTTAGCATGGGTTTGAAGAAATTAGGATGGGTTTGATGAATCCGAACGAAAATTTATGAGGTTTGAAAATTTATCTGAGGTTTGAGCAAATTAGCATGGGTTTGAAGAAATTAGGATGGGTTTGATGAAACCGAACGAAAATTTATGTGGTTTGAAAATTTATGTGAGGTTTGAGCAATTTAGCATGGGTTTGAAGAAATTAGGATGGGTTTGATGAAACCGAACGAAAATTTATGTGGTTTGAAAATTTACCTGAGGTTTGAGCAATTTAGCATGGGTTTGAAGAAATTAGGATGGGTTTGATGAAATTAGGATGGGTTTGATGAATCCGAACGAAAATTTATGAGGTTTGAAAATTTATCTGAGGTTTGAGCAAATTAGCATGGGTTTGAAGAAATTAGGATGGGTTTGATGAAACCGAACGAAAATTTATGTGGTTTGAAAATTTACCTGAGGTTTGAGCAATTTAGCATGGGTTTGAAGAAATTAGGATGGGTTTGATGAAATTAGGATGGGTTTGATGAAACCGAACGAAAATTTATGTGGTTTGAAAATTTATGTGAGGTTTGAGCAATTTAGCATGGGTTTGAAGAAATTAGGATGGGTTTGATGAAACCGAACGAAAATTTATGTGAGGTTTGAAAATTTATGTGAGGTTTGACATATTTAGCATGGGTTTGACGAAATTAGGATGGGTTTGATGAAACCGAACGAAAATTTATGTGAGGTTTGAAAATTTATGTGAGGTTTGACATATTTAGCATGGGTTTGACGAAATTAGGATGGGTTTGATGAAACCGAACGAAAATTTATGTGGTTTGAAAATTTACCTGAGGTTTGAGCAATTTAGCATGGGTTTGAAGAAATTAGGATGGGTTTGATGAAATTAGGATGGGTTTGATGAAACCGAACGAAAATTTATGTGGTTTGAAAATTTATGTGAGGTTTGAGCAATTTAGCATGGGTTTGAAGAAATTAGGATGGGTTTGATGAAACCGAACGAAAATTTATGTGAGGTTTGAAAATTTATGTGAGGTTTGACATATTTAGCATGGGTTTGACGAAATTAGGATGGGTTTGATGAAACCGAACGAAAATTTATGTGGTTTGAAAATTTACCTGAGGTTTGAGCAATTTAGCATGGGTTTGAAGAAATTAGGATGGGTTTGATGAAATTAGGATGGGTTTGATGAATCCGAACGAAAATTTATGAGGTTTGAAAATTTATGTGAGGTTTGAGCAATTTAGCATGGGTTTGAAGAAATTAGGATGGGTTTGATGAATCCGAACGAAAATTTATGAGGTTTGAAAATTTATCTGAGGTTTGAGCAAATTAGCATGGGTTTGAAGAAATTAGGATGGGTTTGATGAAACCGAACGAAAATTTATGTGGTTTGAAAATTTATGTGAGGTTTGAGCAATTTAGCATGGGTTTGAAGAAATTAGGATGGGTTTGATGAAACCGAACGAAAATTTATGTGGTTTGAAAATTTACCTGAGGTTTGAGCAATTTAGCATGGGTTTGAAGAAATTAGGATGGGTTTGATGAAATTAGGATGGGTTTGATGAATCCGAACGAAAATTTATGAGGTTTGAAAATTTATCTGAGGTTTGAGCAAATTAGCATGGGTTTGAAGAAATTAGGATGGGTTTGATGAAACCGAACGAAAATTTATGTGGTTTGAAAATTTACCTGAGGTTTGAGCAATTTAGCATGGGTTTGAAGAAATTAGGATGGGTTTGATGAAATTAGGATGGGTTTGATGAAACCGAACGAAAATTTATGTGGTTTGAAAATTTATGTGAGGTTTGAGCAATTTAGCATGGGTTTGAAGAAATTAGGATGGGTTTGATGAAACCGAACGAAAATTTATGTGAGGTTTGAAAATTTATGTGAGGTTTGACATATTTAGCATGGGTTTGACGAAATTAGGATGGGTTTGATGAAACCGAACGAAAATTTATGTGAGGTTTGAAAATTTATGTGAGGTTGGACATATTTAGCATGGGTTTGACGAAATTAGGATGGGTTTGATGAAACCGAACGAAAATTTATGTGGTTTGAAAATTTACCTGAGGTTTGAGCAATTTAGCATGGGTTTGAAGAAATTAGGATGGGTTTGATGAAATTAGGATGGGTTTGATGAAACCGAACGAAAATTTATGTGGTTTGAAAATTTATGTGAGGTTTGAGCAATTTAGCATGGGTTTGAAGAAATTAGGATGGGTTTGATGAAACCGAACGAAAATTTATGTGGTTTGAAAATTTACCTGAGGTTTGAGCAATTTAGCATGGGTTTGAAGAAATTAGGATGGGTTTGATGAAATTAGGATGGGTTTGATGAAACCGAACGAAAATTTATGTGAGGTTTGAAAATTTATGTGAGGTTTGACATATTTAGCATGGGTTTGACGAAATTAGGATGGGTTTGATGAAACCGAACGAAAATTTATGTGGTTTGAAAATTTACCTGAGGTTTGAGCAATTTAGCATGGGTTTGAAGAAATTAGGATGGGTTTGATGAAATTAGGATGGGTTTGATGAATCCGAACGAAAATTTATGAGGTTTGAAAATTTATGTGAGGTTTGAGCAATTTAGCATGGGTTTGAAGAAATTAGGATGGGTTTGATGAAACCGAACGAAAATTTATGTGAGGTTTGAAAATTTATGTGAGGTTTGACATATTTAGCATGGGTTTGACGAAATTAGGATGGGTTTGATGAAACCGAACGAAAATTTATGTGGTTTGAAAATTTACCTGAGGTTTGAGCAATTTAGCATGGGTTTGAAGAAATTAGGATGGGTTTGATGAAATTAGGATGGGTTTGATGAATCCGAACGAAAATTTATGAGGTTTGAAAATTTATGTGAGGTTTGAGCAATTTAGCATGGGTTTGAAGAAATTAGGATGGGTTTGATGAATCCGAACGAAAATTTATGAGGTTTGAAAATTTATCTGAGGTTTGAGCAAATTAGCATGGGTTTGAAGAAATTAGGATGGGTTTGATGAAACCGAACGAAAATTTATGTGGTTTGAAAATTTATGTGAGGTTTGAGCAATTTAGCATGGGTTTGAAGAAATTAGGATGGGTTTGATGAAACCGAACGAAAATTTATGTGGTTTGAAAATTTATGTGAGGTTTGACATATTTAGCATGGGTTTGACGAAATTAGGATGGGTTTGATGAAACCGAACGAAAATTTATGTGGTTTGAAAATTTACCTGAGGTTTGAGCAATTTAGCATGGGTTTGAAGAAATTAGGATGGGTTTGATGAAATTAGGATGGGTTTGATGAATCCGAACGAAAATTTATGAGGTTTGAAAATTTATCTGAGGTTTGAGCAAATTAGCATGGGTTTGAAGAAATTAGGATGGGTTTGATGAAACCGAACGAAAATTTATGTGAGGTTTGAAAATTTATGTGAGGTTTGACATATTTAGCATGGGTTTGACGAAATTAGGATGGGTTTGATGAAACCGAACGAAAATTTATGTGGTTTGAAAATTTACCTGAGGTTTGAGCAATTTAGCATGGGTTTGAAGAAATTAGGATGGGTTTGATGAAATTAGGATGGGTTTGATGAATCCGAACGAAAATTTATGAGGTTTGAAAATTTATCTGAGGTTTGAGCAAATTAGCATGGGTTTGAAGAAATTAGGATGGGTTTGATGAAACCGAACGAAAATTTATGTGGTTTGAAAATTTACCTGAGGTTTGAGCAATTTAGCATGGGTTTGAAGAAATTAGGATGGGTTTGATGAAATTAGGATGGGTTTGATGAAACCGAACGAAAATTTATGTGGTTTGAAAATTTATGTGAGGTTTGAGCAATTTAGCATGGGTTTGAAGAAATTAGGATGGGTTTGATGAAACCGAACGAAAATTTATGTGAGGTTTGAAAATTTATGTGAGGTTTGACATATTTAGCATGGGTTTGACGAAATTAGGATGGGTTTGATAAAACCGAACGAAAATTTATGTGAGGTTTGAAAATTTATGTGAGGTTTGACATATTTAGCATGGGTTTGACGAAATTAGGATGGGTTTGATGAAACCGAACGAAAATTTATGTGGTTTGAAAATTTACCTGAGGTTTGAGCAATTTAGCATGGGTTTGAAGAAATTAGGACGGGTTTGATGAAATTAGGATGGGTTTGATGAAACCGAACGAAAATTTATGTGGTTTGAAAATTTATGTGAGGTTTGAGCAATTTAGCATGGGTTTGAAGACATTAGGATGGGTTTGATGAAACCGAACGAAAATTTATGTGAGGTTTGAAAATTTATGTGAGGTTTGACATATTTAGCATGGGTTTGACGAAATTAGGATGGGTTTGATGAAACCGAACGAAAATTTATGTGGTTTGAAAATTTACCTGAGGTTTGAGCAATTTAGCATGGGTTTGAAGAAATTAGGATGGGTTTGATGAAATTAGGATGGGTTTGATGAATCCGAACGAAAATTTATAAGGTTTGAAAATTTATCTGAGGTTTGAGCAAATTAGCATGGGTTTGAAGAAATTAGGATGGGTTTGATGAAACCGAACGAAAATTTATGTGGTTTGAAAATTTACCTGAGGTTTGAGCAATTTAGCATGGGTTTGAAGAAATTAGGATGGGTTTGATGAAATTAGGATGGGTTTGATGAAACCGAACGAAAATTTATGTGGTTTGAAAATTTATGTGAGGTTTGAGCAATTTAGCATGGGTTTGAAGAAATTAGGATGGGTTTGATGAAACCGAACGAAAATTTATGTGAGGTTTGAAAATTTATGTGAGGTTTGACATATTTAGCATGGGTTTGACGAAATTAGGATGGGTTTGATGAAACCGAACGAAAATTTATGTGAGGTTTGAAAATTTATGTGAGGTTTGACATATTTAGCATGGGTTTGACGAAATTAGGATGGGTTTGATGAAACCGAACGAAAATTTATGTGGTTTGAAAATTTACCTGAGGTTTGAGCAATTTAGCATGGGTTTGAAGAAATTAGGATGGGTTTGATGAAATTAGGATGGGTTTGATGAAACCGAACGAAAATTTATGTGGTTTGAAAATTTATGTGAGGTTTGAGCAATTTAGCATGGGTTTGAAGAAATTAGGATGGGTTTGATGAAACCGAACGAAAATTTATGTGAGGTTTGAAAATTTATGTGAGGTTTGACATATTTAGCATGGGTTTGACGAAATTAGGATGGGTTTGATGAAACCGAACGAAAATTTATGTGGTTTGAAAATTTACCTGAGGTTTGAGCAATTTAGCATGGGTTTGAAGAAATTAGGATGGGTTTGATGAAATTAGGATGGGTTTGATGAATCCGAACGAAAATTTATTAGGTTTGAAAATTTATGTGAGGTTTGAGCAATTTAGCATGGGTTTGAAGAAATTAGGATGGGTTTGATGAATCCGAACGAAAATTTATGAGGTTTGAAAATTTATCTGAGGTTTGAGCAAATTAGCATGGGTTTGAAGAAATTAGGATGGGTTTGATGAAACCGAACGAAAATTTATGTGGTTTGAAAATTTATGTGAGGTTTGAGCAATTTAGCATGGGTCTGAAGAAATTAGGATGGGTTTGATGAAACCGAACGAAAATTTATGTGGTTTGAAAATTTATGTGAGGTTTGACATATTTAGCATGGGTTTGACGAAATTAGGATGGGTTTGATGAAACCGAACGAAAATTTATGTGGTTTGAAAATTTACCTGAGGTTTGAGCAATTTAGCATGGGTTTGAAGAAATTAGGATGGGTTTGATGAAATTAGGATGGGTTTGATGAATCCGAACGAAAATTTATGAGGTTTGAAAATTTATCTGAGGTTTGAGCAAATTAGCATGGGTTTGAAGAAATTAGGATGGGTTTGATGAAACCGAACGAAAATTTATGTGGTTTGAAAATTTATGTGAGGTTTGAGCAATTTAGCATGGGTTTGAAGAAATTAGGATGGGTTTGATGAAACCGAACGAAAATTTATGTGAGGTTTGAAAATTTATGTGAGGTTTGACATATTTAGCATGGGTTTGACGAAATTAGGATGGGTTTGATGAAACCGAACGAAAATTTATGTGAGGTTTGAAAATTTATGTGAGGTTTGACATATTTAGCATGGGTTTGACGAAATTAGGATGGGTTTGATGAAACCGAACGAAAATTTATGTGGTTTGAAAATTTACCTGAGGTTTGAGCAATTTAGCATGGGTTTGAAGAAATTAGGATGGGTTTGATGAAATTAGGATGGGTTTGATGAATCCGAACGAAAATTTATGAGGTTTGAAAATTTATGTGAGGTTTGAGCAATTTAGCATGGGTTTGAAGAAATTAGGATGGGTTTGATGAATCCGAACGAAAATTTATGAGGTTTGAAAATTTATCTGAGGTTTGAGCAAATTAGCATGGGTTTGAAGAAATTAGGATGGGTTTGATGAAACCGAACGAAAATTTATGTGGTTTGAAAATTTATGTGAGGTTTGAGCAATTTAGCATGGGTTTGAAGAAATTAGGATGGGTTTGATGAAACCGAACGAAAATTTATGTGGTTTGAAAATTTACCTGAGGTTTGAGCAATTTAGCATGGGTTTGAAGAAATTAGGATGGGTTTGATGAAATTAGGATGGGTTTGATGAATCCGAACGAAAATTTATGAGGTTTGAAAATTTATCTGAGGTTTGAGCAAATTAGCATGGGTTTGAAGAAATTAGGATGGGTTTGATGAAACCGAACGAAAATTTATGTGGTTTGAAAATTTACCTGAGGTTTGAGCAATTTAGCATGGGTTTGAAGAAATTAGGATGGGTTTGATGAAATTAGGATGGGTTTGATGAAACCGAACGAAAATTTATGTGGTTTGAAAATTTATGTGAGGTTTGAGCAATTTAGCATGGGTTTGAAGAAATTAGGATGGGTTTGATGAAACCGAACGAAAATTTATGTGAGGTTTGAAAATTTATGTGAGGTTTGACATATTTAGCATGGGTTTGACGAAATTAGGATGGGTTTGATGAAACCGAACGAAAATTTATGTGAGGTTTGAAAATTTATGTGAGGTTTGACATATTTAGCATGGGTTTGACGAAATTAGGATGGGTTTGATGAAACCGAACGAAAATTTATGTGGTTTGAAAATTTACCTGAGGTTTGAGCAATTTAGCATGGGTTTGAAGAAATTAGGATGGGTTTGATGAAATTAGGATGGGTTTGATGAAACCGAACGAAAATTTATGTGGTTTGAAAATTTATGTGAGGTTTGAGCAATTTAGCATGGGTTTGAAGAAATTAGGATGGGTTTGATGAAACCGAACGAAAATTTATGTGAGGTTTGAAAATTTATGTGAGGTTTGACATATTTAGCATGGGTTTGACGAAATTAGGATGGGTTTGATGAAACCGAACGAAAATTTATGTGGTTTGAAAATTTACCTGAGGTTTGAGCAATTTAGCATGGGTTTGAAGAAATTAGGATGGGTTTGATGAAATTAGGATGG
This sequence comes from Rutpela maculata, assembly GCA_936432065.2. NCBI lineage: Eukaryota > Metazoa > Arthropoda > Insecta > Coleoptera > Cerambycidae > Rutpela > Rutpela maculata. Next base: position 156,439 of record CAKZFB020000062.1, read on the forward strand.
GTTTGATGAATCCGAACGAAAATTTATGAGGTTTGAAAATTTATGTGAGGTTTGAGCAATTTAGCATGGGTTTGAAGAAATTAGGATGGGTTTGATGAATCCGAACGAAAATTTATGAGGTTTGAAAATTTATCTGAGGTTTGAGCAAATTAGCATGGGTTTGAAGAAATTAGGATGGGTTTGATGAAACCGAACGAAAATTTATGTGGTTTGAAAATTTATGTGAGGTTTGAGCAATTTAGCATGGGTTTGAAGAAATTAGGATGGGTTTGATGAAACCGAACGAAAATTTATGTGGTTTGAAAATTTACCTGAGGTTTGAGCAATTTAGCATGGGTTTGAAGAAATTAGGATGGGTTTGATGAAATTAGGATGGGTTTGATGAATCCGAACGAAAATTTATGTGGTTTGAAAATTTATGTGAGGTTTGAGCAATTTAGCATGGGTTTGAAGAAATTAGGATGGGTTTGATGAAACCGAACGAAAATTTATGTGGTTTGAAAATTTACCTGAGGTTTGAGCAATTTAGCATGGGTTTGAAGAAATTAGGATGGGTTTGATGAAATTAGGATGGGTTTGATGAAACCGAACGAAAATTTATGTGGTTTGAAAATTTATGTGAGGTTTGAGCAATTTAGCATGGGTTTGAAGAAATTAGGATGGGTTTGATGAAACCGAACGGAAATTTATGTGAGGTTTGAAAATTTATGTGAGGTTTGACATATTTAGCATGGGTTTGACGAAATTAGGATGGGTTTGATGAAACCGAACGAAAATTTATGTGGTTTGAAAATTTACCTGAGGTTTGAGCAATTTAGCATGGGTTTGAAGAAATTAGGATGGGTTTGATGAAATTAGGATGGGTTTGATGAAACCGAACGAAAATTTATGTGAGGTTTGAAAATTTATGTGAGGTTTGACATATTTAGCATGGGTTTGACGAAATTAGGATGGGTTTGATGAAACCGAACGAAAATTTATGTGGTTTGAAAATTTACCTGAGGTTTGAGCAATTTAGCATGGGTTTGAAGAAATTAGGATGGGTTTGATGAAATTAGGATGGGTTTGATGAAACCGAACGAAAATTTATGTGGTTTGAAAATTTATGTGAGGTTTGAGCAATTTAGCATGGGTTTGACGAAATTAGGATGGGTTTGATGAAACCGAACGAAAATTTATGTGAGGTTTGAAAATTTATGTGAGGTTTGACATATTTAGCATGGGTTTGACGAAATTAGGATGGGTTTGATGAAACCGAACGAAAATTTATGTGGTTTGAAAATTTACCTGAGGTTTGAGCAATTTAGCATGGGTTTGAAGAAATTAGGATGGGTTTGATGAAATTAGGATGGGTTTGATGAAACCGAACGAAAATTTATGTGGTTTGAAAATTTATGTGAGGTTTGAGCAATTTAGCATGGGTTTGAAGAAATTAGGATGGGTTTGATGAAACCGAACGAAAATTTATGTGGTTTGAAAATTTACCTGAGGTTTGAGCAATTTAGCATGGGTTTGAAGAAATTAGGATGGGTTTGATGAAATTAGGATGGGTTTGATGAAACCGAACGAAAATTTATGTGGTTTGAAAATTTATGTGAGGTTTGAGCAATTTAGCATGGGTTTGAAGAAATTAGGATGGGTTTGATGAAACCGAACGAAAATTTATGTGAGGTTTGAAAATTTATGTGAGGTTTGACATATTTAGCATGGGTTTGACGAAATTAGGATGGGTTTGATGAAACCGAACGAAAATTTATGTGGTTTGAAAATTTACCTGAGGTTTGAGCAATTTAGCATGGGTTTGAAGAAATTAGGATGGGTTTGATGAAATTAGGATGGGTTTGATGAATCCGAACGAAAATTTATGAGGTTTGAAAATTTATGTGAGGTTTGAGCAATTTAGCATGGGTTTGAAGAAATTAGGATGGGTTTGATGAATCCGAACGAAAATTTATGAGGTTTGAAAATTTATCTGAGGTTTGAGCAAATTAGCATGGGTTTGAAGAAATTAGGATGGGTTTGATGAAACCGAACGAAAATTTATGTGGTTTGAAAATTTATGTGAGGTTTGAGCAATTTAGCATGGGTTTGAAGAAATTAGGATGGGTTTGATGAAACCGAACGAAAATTTATGTGGTTTGAAAATTTATGTGAGGTTTGACATATTTAGCATGGGTTTGACGAAATTAGGATGGGTTTGATGAAACCGAACGAAAATTTATGTGGTTTGAAAATTTACCTGAGGTTTGAGCAATTTAGCATGGGTTTGAAGAAATTAGGATGGGTTTGATGAAATTAGGATGGGTTTGATGAATCCGAACGAAAATTTATGAGGTTTGAAAATTTATCTGAGGTTTGAGCAAATTAGCATGGGTTTGAAGAAATTAGGATGGGTTTGATGAAACCGAACGAAAATTTATGTGGTTTGAAAATTTACCTGAGGTTTGAGCAATTTAGCATGGGTTTGAAGAAATTAGGATGGGTTTGATGAAATTAGGATGGGTTTGATGAATCCGAACGAAAATTTATGAGGTTTGAAAATTTATCTGAGGTTTGAGCAAATTAGCATGGGTTTGAAGAAATTAGGATGGGTTTGATGAAACCGAACGAAAATTTATGTGGTTTGAAAATTTACCTGAGGTTTGAGCAATTTAGCATGGGTTTGAAGAAATTAGGATGGGTTTGATGAAATTAGGATGGGTTTGATGAAACCGAACGAAAATTTATGTGGTTTGAAAATTTATGTGAGGTTTGAGCAATTTAGCATGGGTTTGAAGAAATTAGGATGGGTTTGATGAAACCGAACGAAAATTTATGTGAGGTTTGAAAATTTATGTGAGGTTTGACATATTTAGCATGGGTTTGACGAAATTAGGATGGGTTTGATGAAACCGAACGAAAATTTATGTGAGGTTTGAAAATTTATGTGAGGTTTGACATATTTAGCATGGGTTTGACGAAATTAGGATGGGTTTGATGAAACCGAACGAAAATTTATGTGGTTTGAAAATTTACCTGAGGTTTGAGCAATTTAGCATGGGTTTGAAGAAATTAGGATGGGTTTGATGAAATTAGGATGGGTTTGATGAAACCGAACGAAAATTTATGTGGTTTGAAAATTTATGTGAGGTTTGAGCAATTTAGCATGGGTTTGAAGAAATTAGGATGGGTTTGATGAAACCGAACGAAAATTTATGTGAGGTTTGAAAATTTATGTGAGGTTTGACATATTTAGCATGGGTTTGACGAAATTAGGATGGGTTTGATGAAACCGAACGAAAATTTATGTGGTTTGAAAATTTACCTGAGGTTTGAGCAATTTAGCATGGGTTTGAAGAAATTAGGATGGGTTTGATGAAATTAGGATGGGTTTGATGAATCCGAACGAAAATTTATGAGGTTTGAAAATTTATGTGAGGTTTGAGCAATTTAGCATGGGTTTGAAGAAATTAGGATGGGTTTGATGAATCCGAACGAAAATTTATGAGGTTTGAAAATTTATCTGAGGTTTGAGCAAATTAGCATGGGTTTGAAGAAATTAGGATGGGTTTGATGAAACCGAACGAAAATTTATGTGGTTTGAAAATTTATGTGAGGTTTGAGCAATTTAGCATGGGTTTGAAGAAATTAGGATGGGTTTGATGAAACCGAACGAAAATTTATGTGGTTTGAAAATTTACCTGAGGTTTGAGCAATTTAGCATGGGTTTGAAGAAATTAGGATGGGTTTGATGAAATTAGGATGGGTTTGATGAATCCGAACGAAAATTTATGAGGTTTGAAAATTTATCTGAGGTTTGAGCAAATTAGCATGGGTTTGAAGAAATTAGGATGGGTTTGATGAAACCGAACGAAAATTTATGTGGTTTGAAAATTTACCTGAGGTTTGAGCAATTTAGCATGGGTTTGAAGAAATTAGGATGGGTTTGATGAAATTAGGATGGGTTTGATGAAACCGAACGAAAATTTATGTGGTTTGAAAATTTATGTGAGGTTTGAGCAATTTAGCATGGGTTTGAAGAAATTAGGATGGGTTTGATGAAACCGAACGGAAATTTATGTGAGGTTTGAAAATTTATGTGAGGTTTGACATATTTAGCATGGGTTTGACGAAATTAGGATGGGTTTGATGAAACCGAACGAAAATTTATGTGGTTTGAAAATTTACCTGAGGTTTGAGCAATTTAGCATGGGTTTGAAGAAATTAGGATGGGTTTGATGAAATTAGGATGGGTTTGATGAAACCGAACGAAAATTTATGTGAGGTTTGAAAATTTATGTGAGGTTTGACATATTTAGCATGGGTTTGACGAAATTAGGATGGGTTTGATGAAACCGAACGAAAATTTATGTGGTTTGAAAATTTACCTGAGGTTTGAGCAATTTAGCATGGGTTTGAAGAAATTAGGATGGGTTTGATGAAATTAGGATGGGTTTGATGAAACCGAACGAAAATTTATGTGGTTTGAAAATTTATGTGAGGTTTGAGCAATTTAGCATGGGTTTGACGAAATTAGGATGGGTTTGATGAAACCGAACGAAAATTTATGTGAGGTTTGAAAATTTATGTGAGGTTTGACATATTTAGCATGGGTTTGACGAAATTAGGATGGGTTTGATGAAACCGAACGAAAATTTATGTGGTTTGAAAATTTACCTGAGGTTTGAGCAATTTAGCATGGGTTTGAAGAAATTAGGATGGGTTTGATGAAATTAGGATGGGTTTGATGAAACCGAACGAAAATTTATGTGGTTTGAAAATTTATGTGAGGTTTGAGCAATTTAGCATGGGTTTGAAGAAATTAGGATGGGTTTGATGAAACCGAACGAAAATTTATGTGGTTTGAAAATTTACCTGAGGTTTGAGCAATTTAGCATGGGTTTGAAGAAATTAGGATGGGTTTGATGAAATTAGGATGGGTTTGATGAAACCGAACGAAAATTTATGTGGTTTGAAAATTTATGTGAGGTTTGAGCAATTTAGCATGGGTTTGAAGAAATTAGGATGGGTTTGATGAAACCGAACGAAAATTTATGTGAGGTTTGAAAATTTATGTGAGGTTTGACATATTTAGCATGGGTTTGACGAAATTAGGATGGGTTTGATGAAACCGAACGAAAATTTATGTGGTTTGAAAATTTACCTGAGGTTTGAGCAATTTAGCATGGGTTTGAAGAAATTAGGATGGGTTTGATGAAATTAGGATGGGTTTGATGAATCCGAACGAAAATTTATGAGGTTTGAAAATTTATGTGAGGTTTGAGCAATTTAGCATGGGTTTGAAGAAATTAGGATGGGTTTGATGAATCCGAACGAAAATTTATGAGGTTTGAAAATTTATCTGAGGTTTGAGCAAATTAGCATGGGTTTGAAGAAATTAGGATGGGTTTGATGAAACCGAACGAAAATTTATGTGGTTTGAAAATTTATGTGAGGTTTGAGCAATTTAGCATGGGTTTGAAGAAATTAGGATGGGTTTGATGAAACCGAACGAAAATTTATGTGGTTTGAAAATTTATGTGAGGTTTGACATATTTAGCATGGGTTTGACGAAATTAGGATGGGTTTGATGAAACCGAACGAAAATTTATGTGGTTTGAAAATTTACCTGAGGTTTGAGCAATTTAGCATGGGTTTGAAGAAATTAGGATGGGTTTGATGAAATTAGGATGGGTTTGATGAATCCGAACGAAAATTTATGAGGTTTGAAAATTTATCTGAGGTTTGAGCAAATTAGCATGGGTTTGAAGAAATTAGGATGGGTTTGATGAAACCGAACGAAAATTTATGTGAGGTTTGAAAATTTATGTGAGGTTTGACATATTTAGCATGGGTTTGACGAAATTAGGATGGGTTTGATGAAACCGAACGAAAATTTATGTGGTTTGAAAATTTACCTGAGGTTTGAGCAATTTAGCATGGGTTTGAAGAAATTAGGATGGGTTTGATGAAATTAGGATGGGTTTGATGAATCCGAACGAAAATTTATGAGGTTTGAAAATTTATCTGAGGTTTGAGCAAATTAGCATGGGTTTGAAGAAATTAGGATGGGTTTGATGAAACCGAACGAAAATTTATGTGGTTTGAAAATTTACCTGAGGTTTGAGCAATTTAGCATGGGTTTGAAGAAATTAGGATGGGTTTGATGAAATTAGGATGGGTTTGATGAAACCGAACGAAAATTTATGTGGTTTGAAAATTTATGTGAGGTTTGAGCAATTTAGCATGGGTTTGAAGAAATTAGGATGGGTTTGATGAAACCGAACGAAAATTTATGTGAGGTTTGAAAATTTATGTGAGGTTTGACATATTTAGCATGGGTTTGACGAAATTAGGATGGGTTTGATAAAACCGAACGAAAATTTATGTGAGGTTTGAAAATTTATGTGAGGTTTGACATATTTAGCATGGGTTTGACGAAATTAGGATGGGTTTGATGAAACCGAACGAAAATTTATGTGGTTTGAAAATTTACCTGAGGTTTGAGCAATTTAGCATGGGTTTGAAGAAATTAGGATGGGTTTGATGAAATTAGGATGGGTTTGATGAAACCGAACGAAAATTTATGTGGTTTGAAAATTTATGTGAGGTTTGAGCAATTTAGCATGGGTTTGAAGACATTAGGATGGGTTTGATGAAACCGAACGAAAATTTATGTGAGGTTTGAAAATTTATGTGAGGTTTGACATATTTAGCATGGGTTTGACGAAATTAGGATGGGTTTGATGAAACCGAACGAAAATTTATGTGGTTTGAAAATTTACCTGAGGTTTGAGCAATTTAGCATGGGTTTGAAGAAATTAGGATGGGTTTGATGAAATTAGGATGGGTTTGATGAATCCGAACGAAAATTTATGAGGTTTGAAAATTTATCTGAGGTTTGAGCAAATTAGCATGGGTTTGAAGAAATTAGGATGGGTTTGATGAAACCGAACGAAAATTTATGTGGTTTGAAAATTTACCTGAGGTTTGAGCAATTTAGCATGGGTTTGAAGAAATTAGGATGGGTTTGATGAAATTAGGATGGGTTTGATGAAACCGAACGAAAATTTATGTGGTTTGAAAATTTATGTGAGGTTTGAGCAATTTAGCATGGGTTTGAAGAAATTAGGATGGGTTTGATGAAACCGAACGAAAATTTATGTGAGGTTTGAAAATTTATGTGAGGTTTGACATATTTAGCATGGGTTTGACGAAATTAGGATGGGTTTGATGAAACCGAACGAAAATTTATGTGAGGTTTGAAAATTTATGTGAGGTTTGACATATTTAGCATGGGTTTGACGAAATTAGGATGGGTTTGATGAAACCGAACGAAAATTTATGTGGTTTGAAAATTTACCTGAGGTTTGAGCAATTTAGCATGGGTTTGAAGAAATTAGGATGGGTTTGATGAAATTAGGATGGGTTTGATGAAACCGAACGAAAATTTATGTGGTTTGAAAATTTATGTGAGGTTTGAGCAATTTAGCATGGGTTTGAAGAAATTAGGATGGGTTTGATGAAACCGAACGAAAATTTATGTGAGGTTTGAAAATTTATGTGAGGTTTGACATATTTAGCATGGGTTTGACGAAATTAGGATGGGTTTGATGAAACCGAACGAAAATTTGTGGTTTGAAAATTTACCTGAGGTTTGAGCAATTTAGCATGGGTTTGAAGAAATTAGGATGGGTTTGATGAAATTAGGATGGGTTTGATGAATCCGAACGAAAATTTATTAGGTTTGAAAATTTATGTGAGGTTTGAGCAATTTAGCATGGGTTTGAAGAAATTAGGATGGGTTTGATGAATCCGAACGAAAATTTATGAGGTTTGAAAATTTATCTGAGGTTTGAGCAAATTAGCATGGGTTTGAAGAAATTAGGATGGGTTTGATGAAACCGAACGAAAATTTATGTGGTTTGAAAATTTATGTGAGGTTTGAGCAATTTAGCATGGGTTTGAAGAAATTAGGATGGGTTTGATGAAACCGAACGAAAATTTATGTGGTTTGAAAATTTATGTGAGGTTTGACATATTTAGCATGGGTTTGACGAAATTAGGATGGGTTTGATGAAACCGAACGAAAATTTATGTGGTTTGAAAATTTACCTGAGGTTTGAGCAATTTAGCATGGGTTTGAAGAAATTAGGATGGGTTTGATGAAATTAGGATGGGTTTGATGAATCCGAACGAAAATTTATGAGGTTTGAAAATTTATCTGAGGTTTGAGCAAATTAGCATGGGTTTGAAGAAATTAGGATGGGTTTGATGAAACCGAACGAAAATTTATGTGGTTTGAAAATTTATGTGAGGTTTGAGCAATTTAGCATGGGTTTGAAGAAATTAGGATGGGTTTGATGAAACCGAACGAAAATTTATGTGGTTTGAAAATTTACCTGAGGTTTGAGCAATTTAGCATGGGTTTGAAGAAATTAGGATGGGTTTGATGAAATTAGGATGGGTTTGATGAATCCGAACGAAAATTTATGAGGTTTGAAAATTTATCTGAGGTTTGAGCAAATTAGCATGGGTTTGAAGAAATTAGGATGGGTTTGATGAAACCGAACGAAAATTTATGTGGTTTGAAAATTTACCTGAGGTTTGAGCAATTTAGCATGGGTTTGAAGAAATTAGGATGGGTTTGATGAAATTAGGATGGGTTTGATGAATCCGAACGAAAATTTATGAGGTTTGAAAATTTATGTGAGGTTTGAGCAATTTAGCATGGGTTTGAAGAAATTAGGATGGGTTTGATGAAACCGAACGAAAATTTATGTGGTTTGAAAATTTACCTGAGGTTTGAGCAATTTAGCATGGGTTTGAAGAAATTAGGATGGGTTTGATGAAATTAGGATGGGTTTGATGAATCCGAACGAAAATTTATGAGGTTTGAAAATTTATGTGAGGTTTGAGCAATTTAGCATGGGTTTGAAGAAATTAGGATGGGTTTGATGAATCCGAACGAAAATTTATGAGGTTTGAAAATTTATCTGAGGTTTGAGCAAATTAGCATGGGTTTGAAGAAATTAGGATGGGTTTGATGAAACCGAACGAAAATTTATGTGGTTTGAAAATTTATGTGAGGTTTGAGCAATTTAGCATGGGTTTGAAGAAATTAGGATGGGTTTGATGAAACCGAACGAAAATTTATGAGGTTTGAAAATTTATGTGAGGTTTGACATATTTAGCATGGGTTTGACGAAATTAGGATGGGTTTGATGAAACCGAACGAAAATTTATGTGGTTTGAAAATTTACCTGAGGTTTGAGCAATTTAGCATGGGTTTGAAGAAATTAGGATGGGTTTGATGAAATTAGGATGGGTTTGATGAATCCGAACGAAAATTTATGAGGTTTGAAAATTTATCTGAGGTTTGAGCAAATTAGCATGGGTTTGAAGAAATTAGGATGGGTTTGATGAAACCGAACGAAAATTTATGTGAGGTTTGAAAATTTATGTGAGGTTTGACATATTTAGCATGGGTTTGACGAAATTAGGATGGGTTTGATGAAACCGAACGAAAATTTATGTGAGGTTTGAAAATTTATGTGAGGTTTGACATATTTAGCATGGGTTTGACGAAATTTGGATGGGTTTGTTGAAACCGAACGAAAATTTATGTGGTTTGAAAATTTACCTGAAGTTTGAGCAATTTAGCATGGGTTTGAAGAAATTAGGATGGGTTTGATGAAATTAGGATGGGTTTGATGAATCCGAACGAAAATTTATGAGGTTTGAAAATTTATCTGAGGTTTGAGCAAATTAGCATGGGTTTGAAGAAATTAGGATGGGTTTGATGAAACCGAACGAAAATTTATGTGGTTTGAAAATTTACCTGAGGTTTGAGCAATTTAGCATGGGTTTGAAGAAATTAGGATGGGTTTGATGAAATTAGGATGGGTTTGATGAAACCGAACGAAAATTTATGTGGTTTGAAAATTTATGTGAGGTTTGAGCAATTTAGCATGGGTTTGAAGAAATTAGGATGGGTTTGATGAAACCGAACGAAAATTTATGTGAGGTTTGAAAATTTATGTGAGGTTTGACATATTTAGCATGGGTTTGACGAAATTAGGATGGGTTTGATGAAACCGAACGAAAATTTATGTGGTTTGAAAATTTACCTGAGGTTTGAGCAATTTAGCATGGGTTTGAAGAAATTAGGATGGGTTTGACGAAATTAGGATGGGTTTGATGAAACCGAACGAAAATTTATGTGGTTTGAAAATTTACCTGAGGTTTGAGCAATTTAGCATGGGTTTGAAGAAATTAGGATGGGTTTGATGAAATTAGGATGGGTTTGATGAATCCGAACGAAAATTTATGAGGTTTGAAAATTTATCTGAGGTTTGAGCAAATTAGCATGGGTTTGAAGAAATTAGGATGGGTTTGATGAAACCGAACGAAAATTTATGTGGTTTGAAAATTTATGTGAGGTTTGAGCAATTTAGCATGGGTTTGAAGAAATTAGGATGGGTTTGATGAAACCGAACGAAAATTTATGTGAGGTTTGAAAATTTATGTGAGGTTTGACATATTTAGCATGGGTTTGACGAAATTATAATGGGTTTGATGAAACCGAACGAAAATTTATGTGGTTTGAAAATTTACCTGAGGTTTGAGCAATTTAGCATGGGTTTGAAGAAATTAGGATGGGTTTGATGAAATTAGGATGGGTTTGATGAATCCGAACGAAAATTTATGAGGTTTGAAAATTTATGTGAGGTTTGAGCAATTTAGCATGGGTTTGAAGAAATTAGGATGGGTTTGATGAATCCGAACGAAAATTTATGAGGTTTGAAAATTTATCTGAGGTTTGAGCAAATTAGCATGGGTTTGAAGAAATTAGGATGGGTTTGATGAAACCGAACGAAAATTTATGTGGTTTGAAAATTTATGTGAGGTTTGAGCAATTTAGCATGGGTTTGAAGAAATTAGGATGGGTTTGATGAAACCGAACGAAAATTTATGTGGTTTGAAAATTTACCTGAGGTTTGAGCAATTTAGCATGGGTTTGAAGAAATTAGGATGGGTTTGATGAAATTAGGATGGGTTTGATGAAACCGAACGAAAATTTATGTGGTTTGAAAATTTATGTGAGGTTTGAGCAATTTAGCATGGGTTTGAAGAAATTAGGATGGGTTTGATGAAACCGAACGAAAATTTATGTGAGGTTTGAAAATTTATGTGAGGTTTGACATATTTAGCATGGGTTTGACGAAATTAGGATGGGTTTGATGAAACCGAACGAAAATTTATGTGAGGTTTGAAAATTTATGTGAGGTTTGACATATTTAGCATGGGTTTGACGAAATTATAATGGGTTTGATGAAACCGAACGAAAATTTATGTGGTTTGAAAATTTACCTGAGGTTTGAGCAATTTAGCATGGGTTTGAAGAAATTAGGATGGGTTTGATGAAATTAGGATGGGTTTGATGAATCCGAACGAAAATTTATGAGGTTTGAAAATTTATGTGAGGTTTGAGCAATTTAGCATGGGTTTGAAGAAATTAGGATGGGTTTGATGAATCCGAACGAAAATTTATGAGGTTTGAAAATTTATCTGAGGTTTGAGCAAATTAGCATGGGTTTGAAGAAATTAGGATGGGTTTGATGAAACCGAACGAAAATTTATGTGGTTTGAAAATTTATGTGAGGTTTGAGCAATTTAGCATGGGTTTGAAGAAATTAGGATGGGTTTGATGAAACCGAACGAAAATTTATGTGGTTTGAAAATTTACCTGAGGTTTGAGCAATTTAGCATGGGTTTGAAGAAATTAGGATGGGTTTGATGAAATTAGGATGGGTTTGATGAAACCGAACGAAAATTTATGTGGTTTGAAAATTTATGTGAGGTTTGAGCAATTTAGCATGGGTTTGAAGAAATTAGGATGGGTTTGATGAAACCGAACGAAAATTTATGTGAGGTTTGAAAATTTATGTGAGGTTTGACATATTTAGCATGGGTTTGACGAAATTAGGATGGGTTTGATGAAACCGAACGAAAATTTGTGGTTTGAAAATTTACCTGAGGTTTGAGCAATTTAGCATGGGTTTGAAGAAATTAGGATGGGTTTGATGAAATTAGGATGGGTTTGATGAATCCGAACGAAAATTTATTAGGTTTGAAAATTTATGTGAGGTTTGAGCAATTTAGCATGGGTTTGAAGAAATTAGGATGGGTTTGATGAATCCGAACGAAAATTTATGAGGTTTGAAAATTTATCTGAGGTTTGAGCAAATTAGCATGGGTTTGAAGAAATTAGGATGGGTTTGATGAAACCGAACGAAAATTTATGTGGTTTGAAAATTTATGTGAGGTTTGAGCAATTTAGCATGGGTTTGAAGAAATTAGGATGGGTTTGATGAAACCGAACGAAAATTTATGTGGTTTGAAAATTTATGTGAGGTTTGACATATTTAGCATGGGTTTGACGAAATTAGGATGGGTTTGATGAAACCGAACGAAAATTTATGTGGTTTGAAAATTTACCTGAGGTTTGAGCAATTTAGCATGGGTTTGAAGAAATTAGGATGGGTTTGATGAAATTAGGATGGGTTTGATGAATCCGAACGAAAATTTATGAGGTTTGAAAATTTATCTGAGGTTTGAGCAAATTAGCATGGGTTTGAAGAAATTAGGATGGGTTTGATGAAACCGAACGAAAATTTATGTGGTTTGAAAATTTATGTGAGGTTTGAGCAATTTAGCATGGGTTTGAAGAAATTAGGATGGGTTTGATGAAACCGAACGAAAATTTATGTGGTTTGAAAATTTACCTGAGGTTTGAGCAATTTAGCATGGGTTTGAAGAAATTAGGATGGGTTTGATGAAATTAGGATGGGTTTGATGAATCCGAACGAAAATTTATGAGGTTTGAAAATTTATCTGAGGTTTGAGCAAATTAGCATGGGTTTGAAGAAATTAGGATGGGTTTGATGAAACCGAACGAAAATTTATGTGGTTTGAAAATTTACCTGAGGTTTGAGCAATTTAGCATGGGTTTGAAGAAATTAGGATGGGTTTGATGAAATTAGGATGGGTTTGATGAATCCGAACGAAAATTTATGAGGTTTGAAAATTTATGTGAGATTTGAGCAATTTAGCATGGGTTTGAAGAAATTAGGATGGGTTTGATGAAACCGAACGAAAATTTATGTGGTTTGAAAATTTACCTGAGGTTTGAGCAATTTAGCATGGGTTTGAAGAAATTAGGATGGGTTTGATGAAATTAGGATGGGTTTGATGAATCCGAACGAAAATTTATGAGGTTTGAAAATTTATGTGAGGTTTGAGCAATTTAGCATGGGTTTGAAGAAATTAGGATGGGTTTGATGAATCCGAACGAAAATTTATGAGGTTTGAAAATTTATCTGAGGTTTGAGCAAATTAGCATGGGTTTGAAGAAATTAGGATGGGTTTGATGAAACCGAACGAAAATTTATGTGGTTTGAAAATTTATGTGAGGTTTGAGCAATTTAGCATGGGTTTGAAGAAATTAGGATGGGTTTGATGAAACCGAACGAAAATTTATGAGGTTTGAAAATTTATGTGAGGTTTGACATATTTAGCATGGGTTTGACGAAATTAGGATGGGTTTGATGAAACCGAACGAAAATTTATGTGGTTTGAAAATTTACCTGAGGTTTGAGCAATTTAGCATGGGTTTGAAGAAATTAGGATGGGTTTGATGAAATTAGGATGGGTTTGATGAATCCGAACGAAAATTTATGAGGTTTGAAAATTTATCTGAGGTTTGAGCAAATTAGCATGGGTTTGAAGAAATTAGGATGGGTTTGATGAAACCGAACGAAAATTTATGTGAGGTTTGAAAATTTATGTGAGGTTTGACATATTTAGCATGGGTTTGACGAAATTAGGATGGGTTTGATGAAACCGAACGAAAATTTATGTGAGGTTTGAAAATTTATGTGAGGTTTGACATATTTAGCATGGGTTTGACGAAATTTGGATGGGTTTGATGAAACCGAACGAAAATTTATGTGGTTTGAAAATTTACCTGAAGTTTGAGCAATTTAGCATGGGTTTGAAGAAATTAGGATGGGTTTGATGAAATTAGGATGGGTTTGATGAATCCGAACGAAAATTTATGAGGTTTGAAAATTTATCTGAGGTTTGAGCAAATTAGCATGGGTTTGAAGAAATTAGGATGGGTTTGATGAAACCGAACGAAAATTTATGTGGTTTGAAAATTTACCTGAGGTTTGAGCAATTTAGCATGGGTTTGAAGAAATTAGGATGGGTTTGATGAAATTAGGATGGGTTTGATGAAACCGAACGAAAATTTATGTGGTTTGAAAATTTATGTGAGGTTTGAGCAATTTAGCATGGGTTTGAAGAAATTAGGATGGGTTTGATGAAACCGAACGAAAATTTATGTGAGGTTTGAAAATTTATGTGAGGTTTGACATATTTAGCATGGGTTTGACGAAATTAGGATGGGTTTGATGAAACCGAACGAAAATTTATGTGGTTTGAAAATTTACCTGAGGTTTGAGCAATTTAGCATGGGTTTGAAGAAATTAGGATGGGTTTGACGAAATTAGGATGGGTTTGATGAAACCGAACGAAAATTTATGTGGTTTGAAAATTTACCTGAGGTTTGAGCAATTTAGCATGGGTTTGAAGAAATTAGGATGGGTTTGATGAAATTAGGATGGGTTTGATGAATCCGAACGAAAATTTATGAGGTTTGAAAATTTATCTGAGGTTTGAGCAAATTAGCATGGGTTTGAAGAAATTAGGATGGGTTTGATGAAACCGAACGAAAATTTATGTGGTTTGAAAATTTATGTGAGGTTTGAGCAATTTAGCATGGGTTTGAAGAAATTAGGATGGGTTTGATGAAACCGAACGAAAATTTATGTGAGGTTTGAAAATTTATGTGAGGTTTGACATATTTAGCATGGGTTTGACGAAATTATAATGGGTTTGATGAAACCGAACGAAAATTTATGTGGTTTGAAAATTTACCTGAGGTTTGAGCAATTTAGCATGGGTTTGAAGAAATTAGGATGGGTTTGATGAAATTAGGATGGGTTTGATGAATCCGAACGAAAATTTATGAGGTTTGAAAATTTATGTGAGGTTTGAGCAATTTAGCATGGGTTTGAAGAAATTAGGATGGGTTTGATGAATCCGAACGAAAATTTATGAGGTTTGAAAATTTATCTGAGGTTTGAGCAAATTAGCATGGGTTTGAAGAAATTAGGATGGGTTTGATGAAACCGAACGAAAATTTATGTGGTTTGAAAATTTATGTGAGGTTTGACATATTTAGCATGGGTTTGACGAAATTAGGATGGGTTTGATGAAACCGAACGAAAATTTATGTGGTTTGAAAATTTACCTGAGGTTTGAGCAATTTAGCATGGGTTTGAAGAAATTAGGATGGGTTTGATGAAATTAGGATGGGTTTGATGAATCCGAACGAAAATTTATGAGGTTTGAAAATTTATCTGAGGTTTGAGCAAATTAGCATGGGTTTGAAGAAATTAGGATGGGTTTGATGAAACCGAACGAAAATTTATGTGGTTTGAAAATTTATGTGAGGTTTGAGCAATTTAGCATGGGTTTGAAGAAATTAGGATGGGTTTGATGAAACCGAACGAAAATTTATGTGGTTTGAAAATTTACCTGAGGTTTGAGCAATTTAGCATGGGTTTGAAGAAATTAGGATGGGTTTGATGAAATTAGGATGGGTTTGATGAATCCGAACGAAAATTTATGAGGTTTGAAAATTTATGTGAGGTTTGAGCAATTTAGCATGGGTTTGAAGAAATTAGGATGGGTTTGATGAAACCGAACGAAAATTTATGTGGTTTGAAGATTTACCTGAGGTTTGAGCAATTTAGCATGGGTTTGAAGAAATTAGGATGGGTTTGATGAAATTAGGATGGGTTTGATGAATCCGAACGAAAATTTATGAGGTTTGAAAATTTATGTGAGGTTTGAGCAATTTAGCATGGGTTTGAAGAAATTAGGATGGGTTTGATGAATCCGAACGAAAATTTATGAGGTTTGAAAATTTATCTGAGGTTTGAGCAAATTAGCATGGGTTTGAAGAAATTAGGATGGGTTTGATGAAACCGAACGAAAATTTATGTGGTTTGAAAATTTATGTGAGGTTTGCGCAATTTAGCATGGGTTTGAAGAAATTAGGATGGGTTTGATGAAACCGAACGAAAATTTATGTGGTTTGAAAATTTATGTGAGGTTTGACATATTTAGCATGGGTTTGACGAAATTAGGATGGGTTTGATGAAACCGAACGAAAATTTATGTGGTTTGAAAATTTACCTGAGGTTTGAGCAATTTAGCATGGGTTTGAAGAAATTAGGATGGGTTTGATGAAATTAGGATGGGTTTGATGAATCCGAACGAAAATTTATGAGGTTTGAAAATTTATCTGAGGTTTGAGCAAATTAGCATGGGTTTGAAGAAATTAGGATGGGTTTGATGAAACCGAACGAAAATTTATGTGAGGTTTGAAAATTTATGTGAGGTTTGACATATTTAGCATGGGTTTGACGAAATTAGGATGGGTTTGATGAAACCGAACGAAAATTTATGTGAGGTTTGAAAATTTATGTGAGGTTTGACATATTTAGCATGGGTTTGACGAAATTAGGATGGGTTTGATGAAACCGAACGAAAATTTATGTGGTTTGAAAATTTACCTGAGGTTTGAGCAATTTAGCATGGGTTTGAAGAAATTAGGATGGGTTTGATGAAATTAGGATGGGTTTGATGAATCCGAACGAAAATTTATGAGGTTTGAAAATTTATCTGAGGTTTGAGCAAATTAGCATGGGTTTGAAGAAATTAGGATGGGTTTGATGAAACCGAACGAAAATTTATGTGGTTTGAAAATTTACCTGAGGTTTGAGCAATTTAGCATGGGTTTGAAGAAATTAGGATGGGTTTGATGAAATTAGGATGGGTTTGATGAAACCGAACGAAAATTTATGTGGTTTGAAAATTTATGTGAGGTTTGAGCAATTTAGCATGGGTTTGAAGAAATTAGGATGGGTTTGATGAAACCGAACGAAAATTTATGTGAGGTTTGAAAATTTATGTGAGGTTTGACATATTTAGCATGGGTTTGACGAAATTAGGATGGGTTTGATGAAACCGAACGAAAATTTATGTGGTTTGAAAATTTACCTGAGGTTTGAGCAATTTAGCATGGGTTTGAAGAAATTAGGATGGGTTTGATGAAATTAGGATGGGTTTGATGAAACCGAACGAAAATTTATGTGGTTTGAAAATTTATGTGAGGTTTGAGCAATTTAGCATGGGTTTGAAGAAATTAGGATGGGTTTGATGAAACCGAACGAAAATTTATGTGAGGTTTGAAAATTTATGTGAGGTTTGACATATTTAGCATGGGTTTGACGAAATTAGGATGGGTTTGATGAAACCGAACGAAAATTTATGTGGTTTGAAAATTTACCTGAGGTTTGAGCAATTTAGCATGGGTTTGAAGAAATTAGGATGGGTTTGATGAAATTAGGATGGGTTTGATGAATCCGAACGAAAATTTATGAGGTTTGAAAATTTATCTGAGGTTTGAGCAAATTAGCATGGGTTTGAAGAAATTAGGATGGGTTTGATGAAACCGAACGAAAATTTATGTGGTTTGAAAATTTACCTGAGGTTTAAGCAATTTAGCATGGGTTTGAAGAAATTAGGATGGGTTTGATGAAATTAGGATGGGTTTGATGAAACCGAACGAAAATTTATGTGGTTTGAAAATTTATGTGAGGTTTGAGCAATTTAGCATGGGTTTGAAGAAATTAGGATGGGTTTGATGAAACCGAACGAAAATTTATGTGAGGTTTGAAAATTTATGTGAGGTTTGACATATTTAGCATGGGTTTGACGAAATTAGGATGGGTTTGATGAAACCGAACGAAAATTTATGTGGTTTGAAAATTTACCTGAGGTTTGAGCAATTTAGCATGGGTTTGAGGAAATTAGGATGGGTTTGACGAAATTAGGATGGGTTTGATGAAACCGAACGAAAATTTATGTGGTTTGAAAATTTACCTGAGGTTTGAGCAATTTAGCATGGGTTTGAAGAAATTAGGATGGGTTTGATGAAATTAGGATGGGTTTGATGAAACCGAACGAAAATTTATGTGGTTTGAAAATTTATGTGAGGTTTGAGCAATTTAGCATGGGTTTGAAGAAATTAGGATGGGTTTGATGAAACCGAACGAAAATTTATGTGAGGTTTGAAAATTTATGTGAGGTTTGACATATTTAGCATGGGTTTGACGAAATTAGGATGGGTTTGATGAAACCGAACGAAAATTTATGTGGTTTGAAAATTTACCTGAGGTTTGAGCAATTTAGCATGGGTTTGAAGAAATTAGGATGGGTTTGATGAAATTAGGATGGGTTTGATGAATCCGAACGAAAATTTATGAGGTTTGAAAATTTATGTGAGGTTTGAGCAATTTAGCATGGGTTTGAAGAAATTAGGATGGGTTTGATGAATCCGAACGAAAATTTATGAGGTTTGAAAATTTATCTGAGGTTTGAGCAAATTAGCATGGGTTTGAAGAAATTAGGATGGGTTTGATGAAATTAGGATGGGTTTGATGAAACCGAACGAAAATTTATGTGGTTTGAAAATTTATGTGAGGTTTGAGCAATTTAGCATGGGTTTGAAGAAATTAGGATGGGTTTGATGAAACCGAACGAAAATTTATGTGAGGTTTGAAAATTTATGTGAGGTTTGACATATTTAGCATGGGTTTGACGAAATTAGGATGGGTTTGATGAAACCGAACGAAAATTTATGTGGTTTGAAAATTTACCTGAGGTTTGAGCAATTTAGCATGGGTTTGAAGAAATTAGGATGGGTTTGATGAAATTAGGATGGGTTTGATGAATCCGAACGAAAATTTATGAGGTTTGAAAATTTATGTGAGGTTTGAGCAATTTAGCATGGGTTTGAAGAAATTAGGATGGGTTTGATGAATCCGAACGAAAATTTATGAGGTTTGAAAATTTATCTGAGGTTTGAGCAAATTAGCATGGGTTTGAAGAAATTAGGATGGGTTTGATGAAACCGAACGAAAATTTATGTGGTTTGAAAATTTATGTGAGGTTTGAGCAATTTAGCATGGGTTTGAAGAAATTAGGATGGGTTTGATGAAACCGAACGAAAATTTATGTGGTTTGAAAATTTACCTGAGGTTTGAGCAATTTAGCATGGGTTTGAAGAAATTAGGATGGGTTTGATGAAATTAGGATGGGTTTGATGAATCCGAACGAAAATTTATGAGGTTTGAAAATTTATCTGAGGTTTGAGCAAATTAGCATGGGTTTGAAGAAATTAGGATGGGTTTGATGAAACCGAACGAAAATTTATGTGGTTTGAAAATTTACCTGAGGTTTGAGCAATTTAGCATGGGTTTGAAGAAATTAGGATGGGTTTGATGAAATTAGGATGGGTTTGATGAAACCGAACGAAAATTTATGTGGTTTGAAAATTTATGTGAGGTTTGAGCAATTTAGCATGGGTTTGAAGAAATTAGGATGGGTTTGATGAAACCGAACGAAAATTTATGTGAGGTTTGAAAATTTATGTGAGGTTTGACATATTTAGCATGGGTTTGACGAAATTAGGATGGGTTTGATGAAACCGAACGAAAATTTATGTGAGGTTTGAAAATTTATGTGAGGTTTGACATATTTAGCATGGGTTTGACGAAATTAGGATGGGTTTGATGAAACCGAACGAAAATTTATGTGGTTTGAAAATTTACCTGAGGTTTGAGCAATTTAGCATGGGTTTGAAGAAATTAGGATGGGTTTGATGAAATTAGGATGGGTTTGATGAAACCGAACGAAAATTTATGTGGTTTGAAAATTTATGTGAGGTTTGAGCAATTTAGCATGGGTTTGAAGAAATTAGGATGGGTTTGATGAAACCGAACGAAAATTTATGTGAGGTTTGAAAATTTATGTGAGGTTTGACATATTTAGCATGGGTTTGACGAAATTAGGATGGGTTTGATGAAACCGAACGAAAATTTATGTGGTTTGAAAATTTACCTGAGGTTTGAGCAATTTAGCATGGGTTTGAAGAAATTAGGATGGGTTTGATGAAATTAGGATGGGTTTGATGAATCCGAACGAAAATTTATGAGGTTTGAAAATTTATGTGAGGTTTGAGCAATTTAGCATGGGTTTGAAGAAATTAGGATGGGTTTGATGAATCCGAACGAAAATTTATGAGGTTTGAAAATTTATCTGAGGTTTGAGCAAATTAGCATGGGTTTGAAGAAATTAGGATGGGTTTGATGAAACCGAACGAAAATTTATGTGGTTTGAAAATTTATGTGAGGTTTGAGCAATTTAGCATGGGTTTGAAGAAATTAGGATGGGTTTGATGAAACCGAACGAAAATTTATGTGGTTTGAAAATTTACCTGAGGTTTGAGCAATTTAGCATGGGTTTGAAGAAATTAGGATGGGTTTGATGAAATTAGGATGGGTTTGATGAATCCGAACGAAAATTTATGAGGTTTGAAAATTTATCTGAGGTTTGAGCAAATTAGCATGGGTTTGAAGAAATTAGGATGGGTTTGATGAAACCGAACGAAAATTTATGTGGTTTGAAAATTTACCTGAGGTTTGAGCAATTTAGCATGGGTTTGAAGAAATTAGGATGGGTTTGATGAAATTAGGATGGGTTTGATGAAACCGAACGAAAATTTATGTGGTTTGAAAATTTATGTGAGGTTTGAGCAATTTAGCATGGGTTTGAAGAAATTAGGATGGGTTTGATGAAACCGAACGAAAATTTATGTGAGGTTTGAAAATTTATGTGAGGTTTGACATATTTAGCATGGGTTTGACGAAATTAGGATGGGTTTGATGAAACCGAACGAAAATTTATGTGAGGTTTGAAAATTTATGTGAGGTTTGACATATTTAGCATGGGTTTGACGAAATTAGGATGGGTTTGATGAAACCGAACGAAAATTTATGTGGTTTGAAAATTTACCTGAGGTTTGAGCAATTTAGCATGGGTTTGAAGAAATTAGGATGGGTTTGATGAAATTAGGATGGGTTTGATGAAACCGAACGAAAATTTATGTGGTTTGAAAATTTATGTGAGGTTTGAGCAATTTAGCATGGGTTTGAAGAAATTAGGATGGGTTTGATGAAACCGAACGAAAATTTATGTGGTTTGAAAATTTACCTGAGGTTTGAGCAATTTAGCATGGGTTTGAAGAAATTAGGATGGGTTTGATGAAATTAGGATGGGTTTGATGAAACCGAACGAAAATTTATGTGGTTTGAAAATTTATGTGAGGTTTGAGCAATTTAGCATGGGTTTGAAGAAATTAGGATGGGTTTGATGAAACCGAACGAAAATTTATGTGAGGTTTGAAAATTTATGTGAGGTTTGACATATTTAGCATGGGTTTGACGAAATTAGGATGGGTTTGATGAAACCGAACGAAAATTTATGTGGTTTGAAAATTTACCTGAGGTTTGAGCAATTTAGCATGGGTTTGAAGAAATTAGGATGGGTTTGATGAAATTAGGATGGGTTTGATGAATCCGAACGAAAATTTATGAGGTTTGAAAATTTATGTGAGGTTTGAGCAATTTAGCATGGGTTTGAAGAAATTAGGATGGGTTTGATGAATCCGAACGAAAATTTATGAGGTTTGAAAATTTATCTGAGGTTTGAGCAAATTAGCATGGGTTTGAAGAAATTAGGATGGGTTTGATGAAACCGAACGAAAATTTATGTGGTTTGAAAATTTATGTGAGGTTTGAGCAATTTAGCATGGGTTTGAAGAAATTAGGATGGGTTTGATGAAACCGAACGAAAATTTATGTGGTTTGAAAATTTATGTGAGGTTTGACATATTTAGCATGGGTTTGACGAAATTAGGATGGGTTTGATGAAACCGAACGAAAATTTATGTGGTTTGAAAATTTACCTGAGGTTTGAGCAATTTAGCATGGGTTTGAAGAAATTAGGATGGGTTTGATGAAATTAGGATGGGTTTGATGAATCCGAACGAAAATTTATGAGGTTTGAAAATTTATCTGAGGTTTGAGCAAATTAGCATGGGTTTGAAGAAATTAGGATGGGTTTGATGAAACCGAACGAAAATTTATGTGAGGTTTGAAAATTTATGTGAGGTTTGACATATTTAGCATGGGTTTGACGAAATTAGGATGGGTTTGATGAAACCGAACGAAAATTTATGTGGTTTGAAAATTTACCTGAGGTTTGAGCAATTTAGCATGGGTTTGAAGAAATTAGGATGGGTTTGATGAAATTAGGATGGGTTTGATGAATCCGAACGAAAATTTATGAGGTTTGAAAATTTATCTGAGGTTTGAGCAAATTAGCATGGGTTTGAAGAAATTAGGATGGGTTTGGTGAAACCGAACGAAAATTTATGTGGTTTGAAAATTTACCTGAGGTTTGAGCAATTTAGCATGGGTTTGAAGAAATTAGGATGGGTTTGATGAAATTAGGATGGGTTTGATGAAACCGAACGAAAATTTATGTGGTTTGAAAATTTATGTGAGGTTTGAGCAATTTAGCATGGGTTTGAAGAAATTAGGATGGGTTTGATGAAACCGAACGAAAATTTATGTGAGGTTTGAAAATTTATGTGAGGTTTGACATATTTAGCATGGGTTTGACGAAAT
Source organism: Rutpela maculata (assembly GCA_936432065.2). Lineage (NCBI taxonomy): Eukaryota > Metazoa > Arthropoda > Insecta > Coleoptera > Cerambycidae > Rutpela > Rutpela maculata. The sequence goes on from CAKZFB020000062.1 coordinate 179,148, forward strand.
TAGGATGGGTGTGATAAAACCGAACGAAAATTTATGTGAGGTTTGAAAATTTATGTGAGGTTTGACATATTTAGCATGGGTTTGACGAAATTAGGATGGGTTTGATGAAACCGAACGAAAATTTATGTGGTTTGAAAATTTACCTGAGGTTTGAGCAATTTAGCATGGGTTTGAAGAAATTAGGATGGGTTTGATGAAATTAGGATGGGTTTGATGAAACCGAACGAAAATTTATGTGGTTTGAAAATTTATGTGAGGTTTGAGCAATTTAGCATGGGTTTGAAGACATTAGGATGGGTTTGATGAAACCGAACGAAAATTTATGTGAGGTTTGAAAATTTATGTGAGGTTTGACATATTTAGCATGGGTTTGACGAAATTAGGATGGGTTTGATGAAACCGAACGAAAATTTATGTGGTTTGAAAATTTACCTGAGGTTTGAGCAATTTAGCATGGGTTTGAAGAAATTAGGATGGGTTTGATGAAATTAGGATGGGTTTGATGAAACCGAACGAAAATTTATGTGGTTTGAAAATTTATGTGAGGTTTGAGCAATTTAGCATGGGTTTGAAGAAATTAGGATGGGTTTGATGAAACCGAACGAAAATTTATGTGAGGTTTGAAAATTTATGTGAGGTTTGACATATTTAGCATGGGTTTGACGAAATTAGGATGGGTTTGATGAAACCGAACGAAAATTTATGTGGTTTGAAAATTTACCTGAGGTTTGAGCAATTTAGCATGGGTTTGAAGAAATTAGGATGGGTTTGATGAAATTAGGATGGGTTTGATGAATCCGAACGAAAATTTATTAGGTTTGAAAATTTATGTGAGGTTTGAGCAATTTAGCATGGGTTTGAAGAAATTAGGATGGGTTTGATGAATCCGAACGAAAATTTATGAGGTTTGAAAATTTATCTGAGGTTTGAGCAAATTAGCATGGGTTTGAAGAAATTAGGATGGGTTTGATGAAACCGAACGAAAATTTATGTGGTTTGAAAATTTATGTGAGGTTTGAGCAATTTAGCATGGGTTTGAAGAAATTAGGATGGGTTTGATGAAACCGAACGAAAATTTATGTGGTTTGAAAATTTATGTGAGGTTTGACATATTTAGCATGGGTTTGACGAAATTAGGATGGGTTTGATGAAACCGAACGAAAATTTATGTGGTTTGAAAATTTACCTGAGGTTTGAGCAATTTAGCATGGGTTTGAAGAAATTAGGATGGGTTTGATGAAATTAGGATGGGTTTGATGAATCCGAACGAAAATTTATGAGGTTTGAAAATTTATCTGAGGTTTGAGCAAATTAGCATGGGTTTGAAGAAATTAGGATGGGTTTGATGAAACCGAACGAAAATTTATGTGGTTTGAAAATTTATGTGAGGTTTGAGCAATTTAGCATGGGTTTGAAGAAATTAGGATGGGTTTGATGAAACCGAACGAAAATTTATGTGGTTTGAAAATTTACCTGAGGTTTGAGCAATTTAGCATGGGTTTGAAGAAATTAGGATGGGTTTGATGAAATTAGGATGGGTTTGATGAATCCGAACGAAAATTTATGAGGTTTGAAAATTTATCTGAGGTTTGAGCAAATTAGCATGGGTTTGAAGAAATTAGGATGGGTTTGATGAAACCGAACGAAAATTTATGTGGTTTGAAAATTTACCTGAGGTTTGAGCAATTTAGCATGGATTTGAAGAAATTAGGATGGGTTTGATGAAATTAGGATGGGTTTGATGAAACCGAACGAAAATTTATGTGGTTTGAAAATTTATGTGAGGTTTGAGCAATTTAGCATGGGTTTGAAGAAATTAGGATGGGTTTGATGAAACCGAACGAAAATTTATGTGAGGTTTGAAAATTTATGTGAGGTTTGACATATTTAGCATGGGTTTGACGAAATTAGGATGGGTTTGATGAAACCGAACGAAAATTTATGTGAGGTTTGAAAATTTATGTGAGGTTTGACATATTTAGCATGGGTTTGACGAAATTAGGATGGGTTTGATGAAACCGAACGAAAATTTATGTGGTTTGAAAATTTACCTGAGGTTTGAGCAATTTAGCATGGGTTTGAAGAAATTAGGATGGGTTTGATGAAATTAGGATGGGTTTGATGAATCCGAACGAAAATTTATGAGGTTTGAAAATTTATCTGAGGTTTGAGCAAATTAGCATGTGTTTGAAGAAATTAGGATGGGTTTGATGAAACCGAACGAAAATTTATGTGGTTTGAAAATTTACCTGAGGTTTGAGCAATTTAGCATGGGTTTGAAGAAATTAGGATGGGTTTGATAAAATTAGGATGGGTTTGATGAAACCGAACGAAAATTTATGTGGTTTGAAAATTTATGTGAGGTTTGAGCAATTTAGCATGGGTTTGAAGAAATTAGGATGGGTTTGATGAAACCGAACGAAAATTTATGTGAGGTTTGAAAATTTATGTGAGGTTTGACATATTTAGCATGGGTTTGACGAAATTAGGATGGGTTTGATGAAACCGAACGAAAATTTATGTGGTTTGAAAATTTACCTGAGGTTTGAGCAATTTAGCATGGGTTTGAAGAAATTAGGATGGGTTTGATGAAATTAGGATGGGTTTGATGAAACCGAACGAAAATTTATGTGGTTTGAAAATTTATGTGAGGTTTGAGCAATTTAGCATGGGTTTGAAGAAATTAGGATGGGTTTGATGAAACCGAACGAAAATTTATGTGAGGTTTGAAAATTTATGTGAGGTTTGACATATTTAGCATGGGTTTGACGAAATTAGGATGGGTTTGATGAAACCGAACGAAAATTTATGTGGTTTGAAAATTTACCTGAGGTTTGAGCAATTTAGCATGGGTTTGAAGAAATTAGGATGGGTTTGATGAATCCGAACGAAAATTTATGAGGTTTGAAAATTTATCTGAGGTTTGAGCAAATTAGCATGGGTTTGAAGAAATTAGGATGGGTTTGATGAAACCGAACGAAAATTTATGTGGTTTGAAAATTTACCTGAGGTTTGAGCAATTTAGCATGGGTTTGAAGAAATTAGGATGGGTTTGATGAAATTAGGATGGGTTTGATGAAACCGAACGAAAATTTATGTGGTTTGAAAATTTATGTGAGGTTTGAGCAATTTAGCATGGGTTTGAAGAAATTAGGATGGGTTTGATGAAACCGAACGAAAATTTATGTGAGGTTTGAAAATTTATGTGAGGTTTGACATATTTAGCATGGGTTTGACGAAATTAGGATGGGTTTGATGAAACCGAACGAAAATTTATGTGGTTTGAAAATTTACCTGAGGTTTGAGCAATTTAGCATGGGTTTGAAGAAATTAGGATGGGTTTGACGAAATTAGGATGGGTTTGATGAAACCGAACGAAAATTTATGTGGTTTGAAAATTTACCTGAGGTTTGAGCAATTTAGCATGGGTTTGAAGAAATTAGGATGGGTTTGATGAAATTAGGATGGGTTTGATGAAACCGAACGAAAATTTATGTGGTTTGAAAATTTATGTGAGGTTTGAGCAATTTAGCATGGGTTTGAAGAAATTAGGATGGGTTTGATGAAACCGAACGAAAATTTATGTGAGGTTTGAAAATTTATGTGAGGTTTGACATATTTAGCATGGGTTTGACGAAATTAGGATGGGTTTGATGAAACCGAACGAAAATTTATGTGGTTTGAAAATTTACCTGAGGTTTGAGCAATTTAGCATGGGTTTGAAGAAATTAGGATGGGTTTGATGAAATTAGGATGGGTTTGATGAATCCGAACGAAAATTTATGAGGTTTGAAAATTTATGTGAGGTTTGAGCAATTTAGCATGGGTTTGAAGAAATTAGGATGGGTTTGATGAATCCGAACGAAAATTTATGAGGTTTGAAAATTTATCTGAGGTTTGAGCAAATTAGCATGGGTTTGAAGAAATTAGGATGGGTTTGATGAAATTAGGATGGGTTTGATGAAACCGAACGAAAATTTATGTGGTTTGAAAATTTATGTGAGGTTTGAGCAATTTAGCATGGGTTTGAAGAAATTAGGATGGGTTTGATGAAACCGAACGAAAATTTATGTGAGGTTTGAAAATTTATGTGAGGTTTGACATATTTAGCATGGGTTTGACGAAATTAGGATGGGTTTGATGAAACCGAACGAAAATTTATGTGGTTTGAAAATTTACCTGAGGTTTGAGCAATTTAGCATGGGTTTGAAGAAATTAGGATGGGTTTGATGAAATTAGGATGGGTTTGATGAATCCGAACGAAAATTTATGAGGTTTGAAAATTTATGTGAGGTTTGAGCAATTTAGCATGGGTTTGAAGAAATTAGGATGGGTTTGATGAATCCGAACGAAAATTTATGAGGTTTGAAAATTTATCTGAGGTTTGAGCAAATTAGCATGGGTTTGAAGAAATTAGGATGGGTTTGATGAAACCGAACGAAAATTTATGTGGTTTGAAAATTTATGTGAGGTTTGAGCAATTTAGCATGGGTTTGAAGAAATTAGGATGGGTTTGATGAAACCGAACGAAAATTTATGTGGTTTGAAAATTTACCTGAGGTTTGAGCAATTTAGCATGGGTTTGAAGAAATTAGGATGGGTTTGATGAAATTAGGATGGGTTTGATGAATCCGAACGAAAATTTATGAGGTTTGAAAATTTATCTGAGGTTTGAGCAAATTAGCATGGGTTTGAAGAAATTAGGATGGGTTTGATGAAACCGAACGAAAATTTATGTGGTTTGAAAATTTATGTGAGGTTTGAGCAATTTAGCATGGGTTTGAAGAAATTAGGATGGGTTTGATGAAATTAGGATGGGTTTGATGAAACCGAACGAAAATTTATGTGGTTTGAAAATTTATGTGAGGTTTGAGCAATTTAGCATGGGTTTGAAGAAATTAGGATGGGTTTGATGAAGCCGAACGAAAATTTATGTGAGGTTTGAAAATTTATGTGAGGTTTGACATATTTAGCATGGGTTTGACGAAATTAGGATGGGTTTGATGAAACCGAACGAAAATTTATGTGAGGTTTGAAAATTTATGTGAGGTTTGACATATTTAGCATGGGTTTGACGAAATTAGGATGGGTTTGATGAAACCGAACGAAAATTTATGTGGTTTGAAAATTTACCTGAGGTTTGAGCAATTTAGCATGGGTTTGAAGAAATTAGGATGGGTTTGATGAAATTAGGATGGGTTTGATGAAACCGAACGAAAATTTATGTGGTTTGAAAATTTATGTGAGGTTTGAGCAATTTAGCATGGGTTTGAAGAAATTAGGATGGGTTTGATGAAACCGAACGAAAATTTATGTGAGGTTTGAAAATTTATGTGAGGTTTGACATATTTAGCATGGGTTTGACGAAATTAGGATGGGTTTGATGAAACCGAACGAAAATTTATGTGGTTTGAAAATTTACCTGAGGTTTGAGCAATTTAGCATGGGTTTGAAGAAATTAGGATGGGTTTGATGAAATTAGGATGGGTTTGATGAATCCGAACGAAAATTTATGAGGTTTGAAAATTTATGTGAGGTTTGAGCAATTTAGCATGGGTTTGAAGAAATTAGGATGGGTTTGATGAATCCGAACGAAAATTTATGAGGTTTGAAAATTTATCTGAGGTTTGAGCAAATTAGCATGGGTTTGAAGAAATTAGGATGGGTTTGATGAAACCGAACGAAAATTTATGTGGTTTGAAAATTTATGTGAGGTTTGAGCAATTTAGCATGGGTTTGAAGAAATTAGGATGGGTTTGATGAAACCGAACGAAAATTTATGTGGTTTGAAAATTTACCTGAGGTTTGAGCAATTTAGCATGGGTTTGAAGAAATTAGGATGGGTTTGATGAAATTAGGATGGGTTTGATGAATCCGAACGAAAATTTATGAGGTTTGAAAATTTATCTGAGGTTTGAGCAAATTAGCATGGGTTTGAAGAAATTAGGATGGGTTTGATGAAACCGAACGAAAATTTATGTGGTTTGAAAATTTACCTGAGGTTTGAGCAATTTAGCATGGGTTTGAAGAAATTAGGATGGGTTTGATGAAATTAGGATGGGTTTGATGAAACCGAACGAAAATTTATGTGGTTTGAAAATTTATGTGAGGTTTGAGCAATTTAGCATGGGTTTGAAGAAATTAGGATGGGTTTGATGAAACCGAACGAAAATTTATGTGAGGTTTGAAAATTTATGTGAGGTTTGACATATTTAGCATGGGTTTGACGAAATTAGGATGGGTTTGATGAAACCGAACGAAAATTTATGTGAGGTTTGAAAATTTATGTGAGGTTTGACATATTTAGCATGGGTTTGACGAAATTAGGATGGGTTTGATGAAACCGAACGAAAATTTATGTGGTTTGAAAATTTATGTGAGGTTTGAGCAATTTAGCATGGGTTTGAAGAAATTAGGATGGGTTTGATGAAACCGAACGAAAATTTATGTGGTTTGAAAATTTACCTGAGGTTTGAGCAATTTAGCATGGGTTTGAAGAAATTAGGATGGGTTTGATGAAATTAGGATGGGTTTGATGAAACCGAACGAAAATTTATGTGGTTTGAAAATTTATGTGAGGTTTGAGCAATTTAGCATTGGTTTGAAGAAATTAGGATGGGTTTGATGAAACCGAACGAAAATTTATGTGAGGTTTGAAAATTTATGTGAGGTTTGACATATTTAGCATGGGTTTGACGAAATTAGGATGGGTTTGATGAAACCGAACGAAAATTTATGTGGTTTGAAAATTTACCTGAGGTTTGAGCAATTTAGCATGGGTTTGAAGAAATTAGGATGGGTTTGATGAAATTAGGATGGGTTTGATGAATCCGAACGAAAATTTATGAGGTTTGAAAATTTATGTGAGGTTTGAGCAATTTAGCATGGGTTTGAAGAAATTAGGATGGGTTTGATGAATCCGAACGAAAATTTATGAGGTTTGAAAATTTATCTGAGGTTTGAGCAAATTAGCATGGGTTTGAAGAAATTAGGATGGGTTTGATGAAACCGAACGAAAATTTATGTGGTTTGAAAATTTATGTGAGGTTTGAGCAATTTAGCATGGGTTTGAAGAAATTAGGATGGGTTTGATGAAACCGAACGAAAATTTATGTGGTTTGAAAATTTATGTGAGGTTTGACATATTTAGCATGGGTTTGACGAAATTAGGATGGGTTTGATGAAACCGAACGAAAATTTATGTGGTTTGAAAATTTACCTGAGGTTTGAGCAATTTAGCATGGGTTTGAAGAAATTAGGATGGGTTTGATGAAATTAGGATGGGTTTGATGAATCCGAACGAAAATTTATGAGGTTTGAAAATTTATCTGAGGTTTGAGCAAATTAGCATGGGTTTGAAGAAATTAGGATGGGTTTGATGAAACCGAACGAAAATTTATGTGAGGTTTGAAAATTTATGTGAGGTTTGACATATTTAGCATGGGTTTGACGAAATTAGGATGGGTTTGATGAAACCGAACGAAAATTTATGTGGTTTGAAAATTTACCTGAGGTTTGAGCAATTTAGCATGGGTTTGAAGAAATTAGGATGGGTTTGATGAAATTAGGATGGGTTTGATGAATCCGAACGAAAATTTATGAGGTTTGAAAATTTATCTGAGGTTTGAGCAAATTAGCATGGGTTTGAAGAAATTAGGATGGGTTTGATGAAACCGAACGAAAATTTATGTGGTTTGAAAATTTACCTGAGGTTTGAGCAATTTAGCATGGGTTTGAAGAAATTAGGATGGGTTTGATGAAATTAGGATGGGTTTGATGAAACCGAACGAAAATTTATGTGGTTTGAAAATTTATGTGAGGTTTGAGCAATTTAGCATGGGTTTGAAGAAATTAGGATGGGTTTGATGAAACCGAACGAAAATTTATGTGAGGTTTGAAAATTTATGTGAGGTTTGACATATTTAGCATGGGTTTGACGAAATTAGGATGGGTTTGATAAAACCGAACGAAAATTTATGTGAGGTTTGAAAATTTATGTGAGGTTTGACATATTTAGCATGGGTTTGACGAAATTAGGATGGGTTTGATGAAACCGAACGAAAATTTATGTGGTTTGAAAATTTACCTGAGGTTTGAGCAATTTAGCATGGGTTTGAAGAAATTAGGATGGGTTTGATGAAATTAGGATGGGTTTGATGAAACCGAACGAAAATTTATGTGGTTTGAAAATTTATGTGAGGTTTGAGCAATTTAGCATGGGTTTGAAGAAATTAGGATGGGTTTGATGAAACCGAACGAAAATTTATGTGAGGTTTGAAAATTTATGTGAGGTTTGACATATTTAGCATGGGTTTGACGAAATTAGGATGGGTTTGATGAAACCGAACGAAAATTTATGTGGTTTGAAAATTTACCTGAGGTTTGAGCAATTTAGCATGGGTTTGAAGAAATTAGGATGGGTTTGATGAAATTAGGATGGGTTTGATGAATCCGAACGAAAATTTATGAGGTTTGAAAATTTATCTGAGGTTTGAGCAAATTAGCATGGGTTTGAAGAAATTAGGATGGGTTTGATGAAACCGAACGAAAATTTATGTGGTTTGAAAATTTACCTGAGGTTTGAGCAATTTAGCATGGGTTTGAAGAAATTAGGATGGGTTTGATGAAATTAGGATGGGTTTGATGAAACCGAACGAAAATTTATGTGGTTTGAAAATTTATGTGAGGTTTGAGCAATTTAGCATGGGTTTGAAGAAATTAGGATGGGTTTGATGAAACCGAACGAAAATTTATGTGAGGTTTGAAAATTTATGTGAGGTTTGACATATTTAGCATGGGTTTGACGAAATTAGGATGGGTTTGATGAAACCGAACGAAAATTTATGTGAGGTTTGAAAATTTATGTGAGGTTTGACATATTTAGCATGGGTTTGACGAAATTAGGATGGGTTTGATGAAACCGAACGAAAATTTATGTGGTTTGAAAATTTACCTGAGGTTTGAGCAATTTAGCATGGGTTTGAAGAAATTAGGATGGGTTTGATGAAATTAGGATGGGTTTGATGAAACCGAACGAAAATTTATGTGGTTTGAAAATTTATGTGAGGTTTGAGCAATTTAGCATGGGTTTGAAGAAATTAGGATGGGTTTGATGAAACCGAACGAAAATTTATGTGAGGTTTGAAAATTTATGTGAGGTTTGACATATTTAGCATGGGTTTGACGAAATTAGGATGGGTTTGATGAAACCGAACGAAAATTTATGTGGTTTGAAAATTTACCTGAGGTTTGAGCAATTTAGCATGGGTTTGAAGAAATTAGGATGGGTTTGATGAAATTAGGATGGGTTTGATGAATCCGAACGAAAATTTATTAGGTTTGAAAATTTATGTGAGGTTTGAGCAATTTAGCATGGGTTTGAAGAAATTAGGATGGGTTTGATGAATCCGAACGAAAATTTATGAGGTTTGAAAATTTATCTGAGGTTTGAGCAAATTAGCATGGGTTTGAAGAAATTAGGATGGGTTTGATGAAACCGAACGAAAATTTATGTGGTTTGAAAATTTATGTGAGGTTTGAGCAATTTAGCATGGGTTTGAAGAAATTAGGATGGGTTTGATGAAACCGAACGAAAATTTATGTGGTTTGAAAATTTATGTGAGGTTTGAGCAATTTAGCATGGGTTTGAAGAAATTAGGATGGGTTTGATGAAACCGAACGAAAATTTATGTGGTTTGAAAATTTACCTGAGGTTTGAGCAATTTAGCATGGGTTTGAAGAAATTAGGATGGGTTTGATGAAATTAGGATGGGTTTGATGAATCCGAACGAAAATTTATGAGGTTTGAAAATTTATCTGAGGTTTGAGCAAATTAGCATGGGTTTGAAGAAATTAGGATGGGTTTGATGAAACCGAACGAAAATTTATGTGGTTTGAAAATTTACCTGAGGTTTGAGCAATTTAGCATGGATTTGAAGAAATTAGGATGGGTTTGATGAAATTAGGATGGGTTTGATGAAACCGAACGAAAATTTATGTGGTTTGAAAATTTATGTGAGGTTTGAGCAATTTAGCATGGGTTTGAAGAAATTAGGATGGGTTTGATGAAACCGAACGAAAATTTATGTGAGGTTTGAAAATTTATGTGAGGTTTGACATATTTAGCATGGGTTTGACGAAATTAGGATGGGTTTGATGAAACCGAACGAAAATTTATGTGAGGTTTGAAAATTTATGTGAGGTTTGACATATTTAGCATGGGTTTGACGAAATTAGGATGGGTTTGATGAAACCGAACGAAAATTTATGTGGTTTGAAAATTTACCTGAGGTTTGAGCAATTTAGCATGGGTTTGAAGAAATTAGGATGGGTTTGATGAAATTAGGATGGGTTTGATGAAACCGAACGAAAATTTATGTGGTTTGAAAATTTATGTGAGGTTTGAGCAATTTAGCATGGGTTTGAAGAAATTAGGATGGGTTTGATGAAACCGAACGAAAATTTATGTGAGGTTTGAAAATTTATGTGAGGTTTGACATATTTAGCATGGGTTTGACGAAATTAGGATGGGTTTGATGAAACCGAACGAAAATTTATGTGGTTTGAAAATTTACCTGAGGTTTGAGCAATTTAGCATGGGTTTGAAGAAATTAGGATGGGTTTGATGAAATTAGGATGGGTTTGATGAAACCGAACGAAAATTTATGTGGTTTGAAAATTTATGTGAGGTTTGAGCAATTTAGCATGGGTTTGAAGAAATTAGGATGGGTTTGATGAAACCGAACGAAAATTTATGTGAGGTTTGAAAATTTATGTGAGGTTTGACATATTTAGCATGGGTTTGACGAAATTAGGATGGGTTTGATGAAACCGAACGAAAATTTATGTGGTTTGAAAATTTACCTGAGGTTTGAGCAATTTAGCATGGGTTTGAAGAAATTAGGATGGGTTTGATGAAATTAGGATGGGTTTGATGAATCCGAACGAAAATTTATGAGGTTTGAAAATTTATGTGAGGTTTGAGCAATTTAGCATGGGTTTGAAGAAATTAGGATGGGTTTGATGAATCCGAACGAAAATTTATGAGGTTTGAAAATTTATCTGAGGTTTGAGCAAATTAGCATGGGTTTGAAGAAATTAGGATGGGTTTGATGAAATTAGGATGGGTTTGATGAAACCGAACGAAAATTTATGTGGTTTGAAAATTTATGTGAGGTTTGAGCAATTTAGCATGGGTTTGAAGAAATTAGGATGGGTTTGATGAAACCGAACGAAAATTTATGTGAGGTTTGAAAATTTATGTGAGGTTTGACATATTTAGCATGGGTTTGACGAAATTAGGATGGGTTTGATGAAACCGAACGAAAATTTATGTGGTTTGAAAATTTACCTGAGGTTTGAGCAATTTAGCATGGGTTTGAAGAAATTAGGATGGGTTTGATGAAATTAGGATGGGTTTGATGAATCCGAACGAAAATTTATGAGGTTTGAAAATTTATGTGAGGTTTGAGCAATTTAGCATGGGTTTGAAGAAATTAGGATGGGTTTGATGAATCCGAACGAAAATTTATGAGGTTTGAAAATTTATCTGAGGTTTGAGCAAATTAGCATGGGTTTGAAGAAATTAGGATGGGTTTGATGAAACCGAACGAAAATTTATGTGGTTTGAAAATTTATGTGAGGTTTGAGCAATTTAGCATGGGTTTGAAGAAATTAGGATGGGTTTGATGAAACCGAACGAAAATTTATGTGGTTTGAAAATTTACCTGAGGTTTGAGCAATTTAGCATGGGTTTGAAGAAATTAGGATGGGTTTGATGAAATTAGGATGGGTTTGATGAATCCGAACGAAAATTTATGAGGTTTGAAAATTTATCTGAGGTTTGAGCAAATTAGCATGGGTTTGAAGAAATTAGGATGGGTTTGATGAAACCGAACGAAAATTTATGTGAGGTTTGAAAATTTATGTGAGGTTTGACATATTTAGCATGGGTTTGACGAAATTAGGATGGGTTTGATGAAACCGAACGAAAATTTATGTGAGGTTTGACATATTTAGCATGGGTTTGACGAAATTAGGATGGGTTTGATGAAACCGAACGAAAATTTATGTGGTTTGAAAATTTACCTGAGGTTTGAGCAATTTAGCATGGGTTTGAAGAAATTAGGATGGGTTTGATGAAATTAGGATGGGTTTGATGAATCCGAACGAAAATTTATGAGGTTTGAAAATTTATCTGAGGTTTGAGCAAATTAGCATGGGTTTGAAGAAATTAGGATGGGTTTGATGAAACCGAACGAAAATTTATGTGGTTTGAAAATTTACCTGAGGTTTGAGCAATTTAGCATGGGTTTGAAGAAATTAGGATGGGTTTGATGAAATTAGGATGGGTTTGATGAAACCGAACGAAAATTTATGTGGTTTGAAAATTTATGTGAGGTTTGAGCAATTTAGCATGGGTTTGAAGAAATTAGGATGGGTTTGATGAAACCGAACGAAAATTTATGTGAGGTTTGAAAATTTATGTGAGGTTTGACATATTTAGCATGGGTTTGACGAAATTAGGATGGGTTTGATGAAACCGAACGAAAATTTATGTGAGGTTTGAAAATTTATGTGAGGTTTGACATATTTAGCATGGGTTTGACGAAATTAGGATGGGTTTGATGAAACCGAACGAAAATTTATGTGGTTTGAAAATTTACCTGAGGTTTGAGCAATTTAGCATGGGTTTGAAGAAATTAGGATGGGTTTGATGAAATTAGGATGGGTTTGATGAAACCGAACGAAAATTTATGTGGTTTGAAAATTTATGTGAGGTTTGAGCAATTTAGCATGGGTTTGAAGAAATTAGGATGGGTTTGATGAAACCGAACGAAAATTTATGTGAGGTTTGAAAATTTATGTGAGGTTTGACATATTTAGCATGGGTTTGACGAAATTAGGATGGGTTTGATGAAACCGAACGAAAATTTATGTGGTTTGAAAATTTACCTGAGGTTTGAGCAATTTAGCATGGGTTTGAAGAAATTAGGATGGGTTTGATGAAATTAGGATGGGTTTGATGAATCCGAACGAAAATTTATGAGGTTTGAAAATTTATGTGAGGTTTGAGCAATTTAGCATGGGTTTGAAGAAATTAGGATGGGTTTGATGAATCCGAACGAAAATTTATGAGGTTTGAAAATTTATCTGAGGTTTGAGCAAATTAGCATGGGTTTGAAGAAATTAGGATGGGTTTGATGAAACCGAACGAAAATTTATGTGGTTTGAAAATTTACCTGAGGTTTGAGCAATTTAGCATGGGTTTGAAGAAATTAGGATGGGTTTGATGAAATTAGGATGGGTTTGATGAAACCGAACGAAAATTTATGTGGTTTGAAAATTTACCTGAGGTTTGAGCAATTTAGCATGGGTTTGAAGAAATTAGGATGGGTTTGATGAAATTAGGATGGGTTTGATGAATCCGAACGAAAATTTATGAGGTTTGAAAATTTATCTGAGGTTTGAGCAAATTAGCATGGGTTTGAAGAAATTAGGATGGGTTTGATGAAACCGAACGAAAATTTATGTGGTTTGAAAATTTACCTGAGGTTTGAGCAATTTAGCATGGGTTTGAAGAAATTAGGATGGGTTTGATGAAATTAGGATGGGTTTGATGAAACCGAACGAAAATTTATGTGGTTTGAAAATTTATGTGAGGTTTGAGCAATTTAGCATGGGTTTGAAGAAATTAGGATGGGTTTGATGAAACCGAACGAAAATTTATGTGAGGTTTGAAAATTTATGTGAGGTTTGACATATTTAGCATGGGTTTGACGAAATTAGGATGGGTTTGATGAAACCGAACGAAAATTTATGTGAGGTTTGAAAATTTATGTGAGGTTTGACATATTTAGCATGGGTTTGACGAAATTAGGATGGGTTTGATGAAACCGAACGAAAATTTATGTGGTTTGAAAATTTACCTGAGGTTTGAGCAATTTAGCATGGGTTTGAAGAAATTAGGATGGGTTTGATGAAATTAGGATGGGTTTGATGAAACCGAACGAAAATTTATGTGGTTTGAAAATTTATGTGAGGTTTGAGCAATTTAGCATGGGTTTGAAGAAATTAGGATGGGTTTGATGAAACCGAACGAAAATTTATGTGAGGTTTGAAAATTTATGTGAGGTTTGACATATTTAGCATGGGTTTGACGAAATTAGGATGGGTTTGATGAAACCGAACGAAAATTTATGTGGTTTGAAAATTTACCTGAGGTTTGAGCAATTTAGCATGGGTTTGAAGAAATTAGGATGGGTTTGATGAAATTAGGATGGGTTTGATGAATCCGAACGAAAATTTATGAGGTTTGAAAATTTATGTGAGGTTTGAGCAATTTAGCATGGGTTTGAAGAAATTAGGATGGGTTTGATGAATCCGAACGAAAATTTATGAGGTTTGAAAATTTATCTGAGGTTTGAGCAAATTAGCATGGGTTTGAAGAAATTAGGATGGGTTTGATGAAACCGAACGAAAATTTATGTGGTTTGAAAATTTATGTGAGGTTTGAGCAATTTAGCATGGGTTTGAAGAAATTAGGATGGGTTTGATGAAACCGAACGAAAATTTATGTGGTTTGAAAATTTATGTGAGGTTTGACATATTTAGCATGGGTTTGACGAAATTAGGATGGGTTTGATGAAACCGAACGAAAATTTATGTGGTTTGAAAATTTACCTGAGGTTTGAGCAATTTAGCATGGGTTTGAAGAAATTAGGATGGGTTTGATGAAATTAGGATGGGTTTGATGAATCCGAACGAAAATTTATGAGGTTTGAAAATTTATCTGAGGTTTGAGCAAATTAGCATGGGTTTGAAGAAATTAGGATGGGTTTGATGAAACCGAACGAAAATTTATGTGGTTTGAAAATTTATGTGAGGTTTGAGCAATTTAGCATGGGTTTGAAGAAATTAGGATGGGTTTGATGAAACCGAACGAAAATTTATGTGGTTTGAAAATTTACCTGAGGTTTGAGCAATTTAGCATGGGTTTGAAGAAATTAGGATGGGTTTGATGAAATTAGGATGGGTTTGATGAATCCGAACGAAAATTTATGAGGTTTGAAAATTTATCTGAGGTTTGAGCAAATTAGCATGGGTTTGAAGAAATTAGGATGGGTTTGATGAAACCGAACGAAAATTTATGTGGTTTGAAAATTTACCTGAGGTTTGAGCAATTTAGCATGGGTTTGAAGAAATTAGGATGGGTTTGATGAAATTAGGATGGGTTTGATGAAACCGAACGAAAATTTATGTGGTTTGAAAATTTATGTGAGGTTTGAGCAATTTAGCATGGGTTTGAAGAAATTAGGATGGTTTTGATGAAACCGAACGAAAATTTATGTGGTTTGAAAATTTATGTGAGGTTTGACATATTTAGCATGGGTTTGACGAAATTAGGATGGGTTTGATGAAACCGAACGAAAATTTATGTGAGGTTTGAAAATTTATGTGAGGTTTGACATATTTAGCATGGGTTTGACGAAATTAGGATGGGTTTGATGAAACCGAACGAAAATTTATGTGGTTTGAAAATTTACCTGAGGTTTGAGCAATTTAGCATGGGTTTGAAGAAATTAGGATGGGTTTGATGAAATTAGGATGGGTTTGATGAAACCGAACGAAAATTTATGTGGTTTGAAAATTTATGTGAGGTTTGAGCAATTTAGCATGGGTTTGAAGAAATTAGGATGGGTTTGATGAAACCGAACGAAAATTTATGTGAGGTTTGAAAATTTATGTGAGGTTTGACATATTTAGCATGGGTTTGACGAAATTAGGATGGGTTTGATGAAACCGAACGAAAATTTATGTGGTTTGAAAATTTACCTGAGGTTTGAGCAATTTAGCATGGGTTTGAAGAAATTAGGATGGGTTTGATGAAATTAGGATGGGTTTGATGAAACCGAACGAAAATTTATGTGGTTTGAAAATTTATGTGGTTTGAAAATTTATGTGAGGTTTGAGCAATTTAGCATGGGTTTGAAGAAATTAGGATGGGTTTGATGAAACCGAACGAAAATTTATGTGAGGTTTGAAAATTTATGTGAGGTTTGACATATTTAGCATGGGTTTGACGAAATTAGGATGGGTTTGATGAAACCGAACGAAAATTTATGTGGTTTGAAAATTTACCTGAGGTTTGAGCAATTTAGCATGGGTTTGAAGAAATTAGGATGGGTTTGATGAAATTAGGATGGGTTTGATGAATCCGAACGAAAATTTATGAGGTTTGAAAATTTATGTGAGGTTTGAGCAATTTAGCATGGGTTTGAAGAAATTAGGATGGGTTTGATGAATCCGAACGAAAATTTATGAGGTTTGAAAATTTATCTGAGGTTTGAGCAAATTAGCATGGGTTTGAAGAAATTAGGATGGGTTTGATGAAACCGAACGAAAATTTATGTGGTTTGAAAATTTATGTGAGGTTTGAGCAATTTAGCATGGGTTTGAAGAAATTAGGATGGGTTTGATGAAACCGAACGAAAATTTATGTGGTTTGAAAATTTACCTGAGGTTTGAGCAATTTAGCATGGGTTTGAAGAAATTAGGATGGGTTTGATGAAATTAGGATGGGTTTGATGAATCCGAACGAAAATTTATGAGGTTTGAAAATTTATCTGAGGTTTGAGCAAATTAGCATGGGTTTGAAGAAATTAGGATGGGTTTGATGAAACCGAACGAAAATTTATGTGGTTTGAAAATTTACCTGAGGTTTGAGCAATTTAGCATGGGTTTGAAGAAATTAGGATGGGTTTGATGAAATTAGGATGGGTTTGATGAAACCGAACGAAAATTTATGTGGTTTGAAAATTTATGTGAGGTTTGAGCAATTTAGCATGGGTTTGAAGAAATTAGGATGGGTTTGATGAAACCGAACGAAAATTTATGTGAGGTTTGAAAATTTATGTGAGGTTTGACATATTTAGCATGGGTTTGACGAAATTAGGATGGGTTTGATGAAACCGAACGAAAATTTATGTGAGGTTTGAAAATTTATGTGAGGTTTGACATATTTAGCATGGGTTTGACGAAATTAGGATGGGTTTGATGAAACCGAACGAAAATTTATGTGAGGTTTGAAAATTTATGTGAGGTTTGACATATTTAGCATGGGTTTGACGAAATTAGGATGGGTTTGATGAAACCGAACGAAAATTTATGTGGTTTGAAAATTTACCTGAGGTTTGAGCAATTTAGCATGGGTTTGAAGAAATTAGGATGGGTTTGATGAAATTAGGATGGGTTTGATGAAACCGAACGAAAATTTATGTGGTTTGAAAATTTATGTGAGGTTTGAGCAATTTAGCATGGGTTTGAAGAAATTAGGATGGGTTTGATGAAACCGAACGAAAATTTATGTGAGGTTTGAAAATTTATGTGAGGTTTGACATATTTAGCATGGGTTTGACGAAATTAGGATGGGTTTGATGAAACCGAACGAAAATTTATGTGGTTTGAAAATTTACCTGAGGTTTGAGCAATTTAGCATGGGTTTGAAGAAATTAGGATGGGTTTGATGAAATTAGGATGGGTTTGATGAATCCGAACGAAAATTTATGAGGTTTGAAAATTTATGTGAGGTTTGAGCAATTTAGCATGGGTTTGAAGAAATTAGGATGGGTTTGATGAATCCGAACGAAAATTTATGAGGTTTGAAAATTTATCTGAGGTTTGAGCAAATTAGCATGGGTTTGAAGAAATTAGGATGGGTTTGATGAAACCGAACGAAAATTTATGTGAGGTTTGAGCAATTTAGCATGGGTTTGAAGAAATTAGGATGGGTTTGATGAAACCGAACGAAAATTTATGTGGTTTGAAAATTTATGTGAGGTTTGACATATTTAGCATGGGTTTGACGAAATTAGGATGGGTTTGATGAAACCGAACGAAAATTTATGTGGTTTGAAAATTTACCTGAGGTTTGAGCAATTTAGCATGGGTTTGAAGAAATTAGGATGGGTTTGATGAAATTAGGATGGGTTTGATGAATCCGAACGAAAATTTATGAGGTTTGAAAATTTATCTGAGGTTTGAGCAAATTAGCATGGGTTTGAAGAAATTAGGATGGGTTTGATGAAACCGAACGAAAATTTATGTGGTTTGAAAATTTATGTGAGGTTTGAGCAATTTAGCATGGGTTTGAAGAAATTAGGATGGGTTTGATGAAACCGAACGAAAATTTATGTGGTTTGAAAATTTACCTGAGGTTTGAGCAATTTAGCATGGGTTTGAAGAAATTAGGATGGGTTTGATGAAATTAGGATGGGTTTGATGAATCCGAACGAAAATTTATGAGGTTTGAAAATTTATCTGAGGTTTGAGCAAATTAGCATGGGTTTGAAGAAATTAGGATGGGTTTGATGAAACCGAACGAAAATTTATGTGGTTTGAAAATTTACCTGAGGTTTGAGCAATTTAGCATGGGTTTGAAGAAATTAGGATGGGTTTGATGAAATTAGGATGGGTTTGATGAAACCGAACGAAAATTTATGTGGTTTGAAAATTTATGTGAGGTTTGAGCAATTTAGCATGGGTTTGAAGAAATTAGGATGGTTTTGATGAAACCGAACGAAAATTTATGTGAGGTTTGAAAATTTATGTGAGGTTTGACATATTTAGCATGGGTTTGACGAAATTAGGATGGGTTTGATGAAACCGAACGAAAATTTATGTGAGGTTTGAAAATTTATGTGAGGTTTGACATATTTAGCATGGGTTTGACGAAATTAGGATGGGTTTGATGAAACCGAACGAAAATTTATGTGGTTTGAAAATTTACCTGAGGTTTGAGCAATTTAGCATGGGTTTGAAGAAATTAGGATGGGTTTGATGAAATTAGGATGGGTTTGATGAAACCGAACGAAAATTTATGTGGTTTGAAAATTTATGTGAGGTTTGAGCAATTTAGCATGGGTTTGAAGAAATTAGGATGGGTTTGATGAAACCGAACGAAAATTTATGTGAGGTTTGAAAATTTATGTGAGGTTTGACATATTTAGCATGGGTTTGACGAAATTAGGATGGGTTTGATGAAACCGAACGAAAATTTATGTGGTTTGAAAATTTACCTGAGGTTTGAGCAATTTAGCATGGGTTTGAAGAAATTAGGATGGGTTTGATGAAATTAGGATGGGTTTGATGAAACCGAACGAAAATTTATGTGGTTTGAAAATTTATGTGAGGTTTGAGCAATTTAGCATGGGTTTGAAGAAATTAGGATGGGTTTGATGAAACCGAACGAAAATTTATGTGAGGTTTGAAAATTTATGTGAGGTTTGACATATTTAGCATGGGTTTGACGAAATTAGGATGGGTTTGATGAAACCGAACGAAAATTTATGTGGTTTGAAAATTTACCTGAGGTTTGAGCAATTTAGCATGGGTTTGAAGAAATTAGGATGGGTTTGATGAAATTAGGATGGGTTTGATGAATCCGAACGAAAATTTATGAGGTTTGAAAATTTATGTGAGGTTTGAGCAATTTAGCATGGGTTTGAAGAAATTAGGATGGGTTTGATGAATCCGAACGAAAATTTATGAGGTTTGAAAATTTATCTGAGGTTTGAGCAAATTAGCATGGGTTTGAAGAAATTAGGATGGGTTTGATGAAACCGAACGAAAATTTATGTGGTTTGAAAATTTATGTGAGGTTTGAGCAATTTAGCATGGGTTTGAAGAAATTAGGATGGGTTTGATGAAACCGAACGAAAATTTATGTGGTTTGAAAATTTACCTGAAGTTTGAGCAATTTAGCATGGGTTTGAAGAAATTAGGATGGGTTTGATGAAATTAGGATGGGTTTGATGAATCCGAACGAAAATTTATGAGGTTTGAAAATTTATCTGAGGTTTGAGCAAATTAGCATGGGTTTGAAGAAATTAGGATGGGTTTGATGAAACCGAACGAAAATTTATGTGGTTTGAAAATTTACCTGAGGTTTGAGCAATTTAGCATGGGTTTGAAGAAATTAGGATGGGTTTGATGAAATTAGGATGGGTTTGATGAAACCGAACGAAAATTTATGTGGTTTGAAAATTTATGTGAGGTTTGAGCAATTTAGCATGGGTTTGAAGAAATTAGGATGGGTTTGATGAAACCGAACGAAAATTTATGTGAGGTTTGAAAATTTATGTGAGGTTTGACATATTTAGCATGGGTTTGACGAAATTAGGATGGGTTTGATGAAACCGAACGAAAATTTATGTGGTTTGAAAATTTACCTGAGGTTTGAGCAATTTAGCATGGGTTTGAAGAAATTAGGATGGGTTTGATGAAATTAGGATGGGTTTGATGAAACCGAACGAAAATTTATGTGGTTTGAAAATTTATGTGAGGTTTGAGCAATTTAGCATGGGTTTGAAGAAATTAGGATGGGTTTGATGAAACCGAACGAAAATTTATGTGAGGTTTGAAAATTTATGTGAGGTTTGACATATTTAGCATGGGTTTGACGAAATTAGGATGGGTTTGATGAAACCGAACGAAAATTTATGTGGTTTGAAAATTTACCTGAGGTTTGAGCAATTTAGCATGGGTTTGAAGAAATTAGGATGGGTTTGATGAAATTAGGATGGGTTTGATGAATCCGAACGAAAATTTATGAGGTTTGAAAATTTATCTGAGGTTTGAGCAAATTAGCATGGGTTTGAAGAAATTAGGATGGGTTTGATGAAACCGAACGAAAATTTATGTGGTTTGAAAATTTATGTGAGGTTTGAGCAATTTAGCATGGGTTTGAAGAAATTAGGATGGGTTTGATGAAACCGAACGAAAATTTATGTGGTTTGAAAATTTACCTGAGGTTTGAGCAATTTAGCATGGGTTTGAAGAAATTAGGATGGGTTTGATGAAATTAGGATGGGTTTGATGAATCCGAACGAAAATTTATGAGGTTTGAAAATTTATCTGAGGTTTGAGCAAATTAGCATGGGTTTGAAGAAATTAGGATGGGTTTGATGAAACCGAACGAAAATTTATGTGGTTTGAAAATTTACCTGAGGTTTGAGCAATTTAGCATGGGTTTGAAGAAATTAGGATGGGTTTGATGAAATTAGGATGGGTTTGATGAAACCGAACGAAAATTTATGTGGTTTGAAAATTTATGTGAGGTTTGAGCAATTTAGCATGGGTTTGAAGAAATTAGGATGGGTTTGATGAAACCGAACGAAAATTTATGTGAGGTTTGAAAATTTATGTGAGGTTTGACATATTTAGCATGGGTTTGACGAAATTAGGATGGGTTTGATGAAACCGAACGAAAATTTATGTGAGGTTTGAAAATTTATGTGAGGTTTGACATATTTAGCATGGGTTTGACGAAATTAGGATGGGTTTGATGAAACCGAACGAAAATTTATGTGGTTTGAAAATTTACCTGAGGTTTGAGCAATTTAGCATGGGTTTGAAGAAATTAGGATGGGTTTGATGAAATTAGGATGGGTTTGATGAAACCGAACGAAAATTTATGTGGTTTGAAAATTTATGTGAGGTTTGAGCAATTTAGCATGGGTTTGAAGAAATTAGGATGGGTTTGATGAAACCGAACGAAAATTTATGTGAGGTTTGAAAATTTATGTGAGGTTTGACATATTTAGCATGGGTTTGACGAAATTAGGATGGGTTTGATGAAACCGAACGAAAATTTATGTGGTTTGAAAATTTACCTGAGGTTTGAGCAATTTAGCATGGGTTTGAAGAAATTAGGATGGGTTTGATGAAATTAGGATGGGTTTGATGAATCCGAACGAAAATTTATGAGGTTTGAAAATTTATGTGAGGTTTGAGCAATTTAGCATGGGTTTGAAGAAATTAGGATGGGTTTGATGAATCCGAACGAAAATTTATGAGGTTTGAAAATTTATCTGAGGTTTGAGCAAATTAGCATGGGTTTGAAGAAATTAGGATGGGTTTGATGAAACCGAACGAAAATTTATGTGGTTTGAAAATTTATGTGAGGTTTGAGCAATTTAGCATGGGTTTGAAGAAATTAGGATGGGTTTGATGAAACCGAACGAAAATTTATGTGGTTTGAAAATTTATGTGAGGTTTGACATATTTAGCATGGGTTTGACGAAATTAGGATGGGTTTGATGAAACCGAACGAAAATTTATGTGGTTTGAAAATTTACCTGAGGTTTGAGCAATTTAGCATGGGTTTGAAGAAATTAGGATGGGTTTGATGAAATTAGGATGGGTTTGATGAATCCGAACGAAAATTTATGAGGTTTGAAAATTTATCTGAGGTTTGAGCAAATTAGCATGGGTTTGAAGAAATTAGGATGGGTTTGATGAAACCGAACGAAAATTTATGTGGTTTGAAAATTTACCTGAGGTTTGAGCAATTTAGCATGGGTTTGAAGAAATTAGGATGGGTTTGATGAAATTAGGATGGGTTTGATGAATCCGAACGAAAATTTATGAGGTTTGAAAATTTATCTGAGGTTTGAGCAAATTAGCATGGGTTTGAAGAAATTAGGATGGGTTTGATGAAACCGAACGAAAATTTATGTGGTTTGAAAATTCACCTGAGGTTTGAGCAATTTAGCATGGGTTTGAAGAAATTAGGATGGGTTTGATGAAATTAGGATGGGTTTGATGAATCCGAACGAAAATTTATGAGGTTTGAAAATTTATCTGAGGTTTGAGCAAATTAGCATGGGTTTGAAGAAATTAGGATGGGTTTGATGAAACCGAACGAAAATTTATGTGGTTTGAAAATTTACCTGAGGTTTAAACAATTTAGCATGGGTTTGAAGAAATTAGGATGGGTTTGATGAAATTAGGATGGGTTTGATGAATCCGAACGAAAATTTATGAGGTTTGAAAATTTATCTGAGGTTTGAGCAAATTAGCATGGGTTTGAAGAAATTAGGATGGGTTTGATGAAACCGAACGAAAATTTATGTGGTTTGAAAATTTACCTGAGGTTTGAGCAATTTAGCATGGGTTTGAAGAAATTAGGATGGGTTTGATGAAATTAGGATGGGTTTGATGAAACCGAACGAAAATTTATGTGGTTTGAAAATTTATGTGAGGTTTGAGCAATTTAGCATGGGTTTGAAGAAATTAGGATGGGTTTGATGAAACCGAACAAAAATTTATGTGAGGTTTGAAAATTTATGTGAGGTTTGACATATTTAGCATGGGTTTGACGAAATTAGGATGGGTTTGATGAAACCGAACGAAAATTTATGTGAGGTTTGAAAATTTATGTGAGGTTTGACGTATTTAGCATGGGTTTGACGAAATTAGGATGGGTTTGATGAAACCGAACGAAAATTTATGTGGTTTGAAAATTTACCTGAGGTTTGAGCAATTTAGCATGGGTTTGAAGAAATTAGGATGGGTTTGATGAAATTAGGATGGGTTTGATGAAACCGAACGAAAATTTATGTGGTTTGAAAATTTATGTGAGGTTTGAGCAATTTAGCATGGGTTTGAAGAAATTAGGATGGGTTTGATGAAACCGAACGAAAATTTATGTGAGGTTTGAAAATTTATGTGAGGTTTGACATATTTAGCATGGGTTTGACGAAATTAGGATGGGTTTGATGAAACCGAACGAAAATTTATGTGGTTTGAAAATTTACCTGAGGTTTGAGCAATTTAGCATGGGTTTGAAGAAATTAGGATGGGTTTGATGAAATTAGGATGGGTTTGATGAATCCGAACGAAAATTTATGAGGTTTGAAAATTTATGTGAGGTTTGAGCAATTTAGCATGGGTTTGAAGAAATTAGGATGGGTTTGATGAATCCGAACGAAAATTTATGAGGTTTGAAAATTTATCTGAGGTTTGAGCAAATTAGCATGGGTTTGAAGAAATTAGGATGGGTTTGATGAAATTAGGATGGGTTTGATGAAACCGAACGAAAATTTATGTGGTTTGAAAATTTATGTGAGGTTTGAGCAATTTAGCATGGGTTTGAAGAAATTAGGATGGGTTTGATGAAACCGAACGAAAATTTATGTGAGGTTTGAAAATTTATGTGAGGTTTGACATATTTAGCATGGGTTTGACGAAATTAGGATGGGTTTGATGAAACCGAACGAAAATTTATGTGGTTTGAAAATTTACCTGAGGTTTGAGCAATTTAGCATGGGTTTGAAGAAATTAGGATGGGTTTGATGAAATTAGGATGGGTTTGATGAATCCGAACGAAAATTTATGAGGTTTGAAAATTTATGTGAGGTTTGAGCAATTTAGCATGGGTTTGAAGAAATTAGGATGGGTTTGATGAATCCGAACGAAAATTTATGAGGTTTGAAAATTTATCTGAGGTTTGAGCAAATTAGCATGGGTTTGAAGAAATTAGGATGGGTTTGATGAAACCGAACGAAAATTTATGTGGTTTGAAAATTTATGTGAGGTTTGAGCAATTTAGCATGGGTTTGAAGAAATTAGGATGGGTTTGATGAAACCGAACGAAAATTTATGTGGTTTGAAAATTTATGTGAGGTTTGACATATTTAGCATGGGTTTGACGAAATTAGGATGGGTTTGATGAAACCGAACGAAAATTTATGTGGTTTGAAAATTTACCTGAGGTTTGAGCAATTTAGCATGGGTTTGAAGAAATTAGGATGGGTTTGATGAAATTAGGATGGGTTTGATGAATCCGAACGAAAATTTATGAGGTTTGAAAATTTATCTGAGGTTTGAGCAAATTAGCATGGGTTTGAAGAAATTAGGATGGGTTTGATGAAACCGAACGAAAATTTATGTGAGGTTTGAAAATTTATGTGAGGTTTGACATATTTAGCATGGGTTTGACGAAATTAGGATGGGTTTGATGAAACCGAACGAAAATTTATGTGAGGTTTGAAAATTTATGTGAGGTTTGACATATTTAGCATGGGTTTGACGAAATTAGGATGGGTTTGATGAAACCGAACGAAAATTTATGTGGTTTGAAAATTTACCTGAGGTTTGAGCAATTTAGCATGGGTTTGAAGAAATTAGGATGGGCTTGATGAAATTAGGATGGGTTTGATGAATCCGAACGAAAATTTATGAGGTTTGAAAATTTATCTGAGGTTTGAGCAAATTAGCATGGGTTTGAAGAAATTAGGATGGGTTTGATGAAACCGAACGAAAATTTATGTGGTTTGAAAATTTACCTGAGGTTTGAGCAATTTAGCATGGGTTTGAAGAAATTAGGATGGGTTTGATGAAATTAGGATGGGTTTGATGAAACCGAACGAAAATTTATGTGGTTTGAAAATTTATGTGAGGTTTGAGCAATTTAGCATGGGTTTGAAGAAATTAGGATGGGTTTGATGAAACCGAACGAAAATTTATGTGAGGTTTGAAAATTTATGTGAGGTTTGACATATTTAGCATGGGTTTGACGAAATTAGGATGGGTTTGATGAAACCGAACGAAAATTTATGTGGTTTGAAAATTTACCTGAGGTTTGAGCAATTTAGCATGGGTTTGAAGAAATTAGGATGGGTTTGATGAAATTAGGATGGGTTTGATGAATCCGAACGAAAATTTATGAGGTTTGAAAATTTATGTGAGGTTTGAGCAATTTAGCATGGGTTTGAAGAAATTAGGATGGGTTTGATGAATCCGAACGAAAATTTATGAGGTTTGAAAATTTATCTGAGGTTTGAGCAAATTAGCATGGGTTTGAAGAAATTAGGATGGGTTTGATGAAACCGAACGAAAATTTATGTGGTTTGAAAATTTATGTGAGGTTTGAGCAATTTAGCATGGGTTTGAAGAAATTAGGATGGGTTTGATGAAACCGAACGAAAATTTATGTGGTTTGAAAATTTACCTGAGGTTTGAGCAATTTAGCATGGGTTTGAAGAAATTAGGATGGGTTTGATGAAATTAGGATGGGTTTGATGAATCCGAACGAAAATTTATGAGGTTTGAAAATTTATCTGAGGTTTGAGCAAATTAGCATGGGTTTGAAGAAATTAGGATGGGTTTGATGAAACCGAACGAAAATTTATGTGGTTTGAAAATTTACCTGAGGTTTGAGCAATTTAGCATGGGTTTGAAGAAATTAGGATGGGTTTGATGAAATTAGGATGGGTTTGATGAAACCGAACGAAAATTTATGTGGTTTGAAAATTTATGTGAGGTTTGAGCAATTTAGCATGGGTTTGAAGAAATTAGGATGGGTTTGATGAAACCGAACGAAAATTTATGTGAGGTTTGAAAATTTATGTGAGGTTTGACATATTTAGCATGGGTTTGACGAAATTAGGATGGGTTTGATGAAACCGAACGAAAATTTATGTGAGGTTTGAAAATTTATGTGAGGTTTGACATATTTAGCATGGGTTTGACGAAATTAGGATGGGTTTGATGAAACCGAACGAAAATTTATGTGGTTTGAAAATTTACCTGAGGTTTGAGCAATTTAGCATGGGTTTGAAGAAATTAGGATGGGTTTGATGAAATTAGGATGGGTTTGATGAAACCGAACGAAAATTTATGTGGTTTGAAAATTTATGTGAGGTTTGAGCAATTTAGCATGGGTTTGAAGAAATTAGGATGGGTTTGATGAAACCGAACGAAAATTTATGTGAGGTTTGAAAATTTATGTGAGGTTTGACATATTTAGCATGGGTTTGACGAAATTAGGATGGGTTTGATGAAACCGAACGAAAATTTATGTGGTTTGAAAATTTACCTGAGGTTTGAGCAATTTAGCATGGGTTTGAAGAAATTAGGATGGGTTTGATGAAATTAGGATGGGTTTGATGAATCCGAACGAAAATTTATGAGGTTTGAAAATTTATGTGAGGTTTGAGCAATTTAGCATGGGTTTGAAGAAATTAGGATGGGTTTGATGAATCCGAACGAAAATTTATGAGGTTTGAAAATTTATCTGAGGTTTGAGCAAATTAGCATGGGTTTGAAGAAATTAGGATGGGTTTGATGAAACCGAACGAAAATTTATGTGGTTTGAAAATTTATGTGAGGTTTGAGCAATTTAGCATGGGTTTGAAGAAATTAGGATGGGTTTGATGAAACCGAACGAAAATTTATGTGGTTTGAAAATTTATGTGAGGTTTGACATATTTAGCATGGGTTTGACGAAATTAGGATGGGTTTGATGAAACCGAACGAAAATTTATGTGGTTTGAAAATTTACCTGAGGTTTGAGCAATTTAGCATGGGTTTGAAGAAATTAGGATGGGTTTGATGAAATTAGGATAGGTTTGATGAATCCGAACGAAAATTTATGAGGTTTGAAAATTTATCTGAGGTTTGAGCAAATTAGCATGGGTTTGAAGAAATTAGGATGGGTTTGATGAAACCGAACGAAAATTTATGTGGTTTGAAAATTTATGTGAGGTTTGAGCAATTTAGCATGGGTTTGAAGAAATTAGGATGGGTTTGATGAAACCGAACGAAAATTTATGTGGTTTGAAAATTTATGTGAGGTTTGAGCAATTTAGCATGGGTTTGAAGAAATTAGGATGGGTTTGATGAAACCGAACGAAAATTTATGTGAGGTTTGAAAATTTATGTGAGGTTTGACATATTTAGCATGGGTTTGACGAAATTAGGATGGGTTTGATGAAACCGAACGAAAATTTATGTGGTTTGAAAATTTACCTGAGGTTTGAGCAATTTAGCATGGGTTTGAAGAAATTAGGATGGGTTTGATGAAATTAGGATGGGTTTGATGAAACCGAACGAAAATTTATGTGGTTTGAAAATTTATGTGAGGTTTGAGCAATTTAGCATGGGTTTGAAGAAATTAGGATGGGTTTGATGAAACCGAACGAAAATTTATGTGAGGTTTGAAAATTTATGTGAGGTTTGACATATTTAGCATGGGTTTGACGAAATTAGGATGGGTTTGATGAAACCGAACGAAAATTTATGTGGTTTGAAAATTTGCCTGAGGTTTGAGCAATTTAGCATGGGTTTGAAGAAATTAGGATGGGTTTGATGAAATTAGGATGGGTTTGATGAATCCGAACGAAAATTTATGAGGTTTGAAAATTTATGTGAGGTTTGAGCAATTTAGCATGGGTTTGAAGAAATTAGGATGGGTTTGATGAATCCGAACGAAAATTTATGAGGTTTGAAAATTTATCTGAGGTTTGAGCAAATTAGCATGGGTTTGAAGAAATTAGGATGGGTTTGATGAAATTAGGATGGGTTTGATGAAACCGAACGAAAATTTATGTGGTTTGAAAATTTATGTGAGGTTTGAGCAATTTAGCATGGGTTTGAAGAAATTAGGATGGGTTTGATGAAACCGAACGAAAATTTATGTGAGGTTTGAAAATTTATGTGAGGTTTGACATATTTAGCATGGGTTTGACGAAATTAGGATGGGTTTGATGAAACCGAACGAAAATTTATGTGGTTTGAAAATTTACCTGAGGTTTGAGCAATTTAGCATGGGTTTGAAGAAATTAGGATGGGTTTGATGAAATTAGGATGGGCTTGATGAATCCGAACGAAAATTTATGAGGTTTGAAAATTTATGTGAGGTTTGAGCAATTTAGCATGGGTTTGAAGAAATTAGGATGGGTTTGATGAATCCGAACGAAAATTTATGAGGTTTGAAAATTTATCTGAGGTTTGAGCAAATTAGCATGGGTTTGAAGAAATTAGGATGGGTTTGATGAAACCGAACGAAAATTTATGTGGTTTGAAAATTTATGTGAGGTTTGAGCAATTTAGCATGGGTTTGAAGAAATTAGGATGGGTTTGATGAAACCGAACGAAAATTTATGTGGTTTGAAAATTTATGTGAGGTTTGACATATTTAGCATGGGTTTGACGAAATTAGGATGGGTTTGATGAAACCGAACGAAAATTTATGTGGTTTGAAAATTTACCTGAGGTTTGAGCAATTTAGCATGGGTTTGAAGAAATTAGGATGGGTTTGATGAAATTAGGATGGGTTTGATGAATCCGAACGAAAATTTATGAGGTTTGAAAATTTATCTGAGGTTTGAGCAAATTAGCATGGGTTTGAAGAAATTAGGATGGGTTTGATGAAACCGAACGAAAATTTATGTGAGGTTTGAAAATTTATGTGAGGTTTGACATATTTAGCATGGGTTTGACGAATTTAGGATGGGTTTGATGAAACCGAACGAAAATTTATGTGAGGTTTGAAAATTTATGTGAGGTTTGACATATTTAGCATGGGTTTGACGAAATTAGGATGGGTTTGATGAAACCGAACGAAAATTTATGTGGTTTGAAAATTTACCTGAGGTTTGAGCAATTTAGCATGGGTTTGAAGAAATTAGGATGGGTTTGATGAAATTAGGATGGGTTTGATGAATCCGAACGAAAATTTATGAGGTTTGAAAATTTATCTGAGGTTTGAGCAAATTAGCATGGGTTTGAAGAAATTAGGATGGGTTTGATGAAACCGAACGAAAATTTATGTGGTTTGAAAATTTACCTGAGGTTTGAGCAATTTAGCATGGGTTTGAAGAAATTAGGATGGGTTTGATGAAATTAGGATGGGTTTGATGAAACCGAACGAAAATTTATGTGGTTTGAAAATTTATGTGAGGTTTGAGCAATTTAGCATGGGTTTGAAGAAATTAGGATGGGTTTGATGAAACCGAACGAAAATTTATGTGAGGTTTGAAAATTTATGTGAGGTTTGACATATTTAGCATGGGTTTGACGAAATTAGGATGGGTTTGATGAAACCGAACGAAAATTTATGTGAGGTTTGAAAATTTATGTGAGGTTTGACATATTTAGCATGGGTTTGACGAAATTAGGATGGGTTTGATGAAACCGAACGAAAATTTATGTGGTTTGAAAATTTACCTGAGGTTTGAGCAATTTAGCATGGGTTTGAAGAAATTAGGACGGGTTTGATGAAATTAGGATGGGTTTGATGAAACCGAACGAAAATTTATGTGGTTTGAAAATTTATGTGAGGTTTGAGCAATTTAGCATGGGTTTGAAGAAATTAGGATGGGTTTGATGAAACCGAACGAAAATTTATGTGAGGTTTGAAAATTTATGTGAGGTTTGACATATTTAGCATGGGTTTGACGAAATTAGGATGGGTTTGATGAAACCGAACGAAAATTTATGTGGTTTGAAAATTTACCTGAGGTTTGAGCAATTTAGCATGGGTTTGAAGAAATTAGGATGGGTTTGATGAAATTAGGATGGGTTTGATGAATCCGAACGAAAATTTATGAGGTTTGAAAATTTATGTGAGGTTTGAGCAATTTAGCATGGGTTTGAAGAAATTAGGATGGGTTTGATGAATCCGAACGAAAATTTATGAGGTTTGAAAATTTATCTGAGGTTTGAGCAAATTAGCATGGGTTTGAAGAAATTAGGATGGGTTTGATGAAACCGAACGAAAATTTATGTGGTTTGAAAATTTATGTGAGGTTTGAGCAATTTAGCATGGGTTTGAAGAAATTAGGATGGGTTTGATGAAACCGAACGAAAATTTATGTGGTTTGAAAATTTACCTGAGGTTTGAGCAATTTAGCATGGGTTTGAAGAAATTAGGATGGGTTTGATGAAATTAGGATGGGTTTGATGAATCCGAACGAAAATTTATGAGGTTTGAAAATTTATCTGAGGTTTGAGCAAATTAGCATGGGTTTGAAGAAATTAGGATGGGTTTGATGAAACCGAACGAAAATTTATGTGGTTTGAAAATTTACCTGAGGTTTGAGCAATTTAGCATGGGTTTGAAGAAATTAGGATGGGTTTGATGAAATTAGGATGGGTTTGATGAAACCGAACGAAAATTTATGTGGTTTGAAAATTTATGTGAGGTTTGAGCAATTTAGCATGGGTTTGAAGAAATTAGGATGGGTTTGATGAAACCGAACGAAAATTTATGTGAGGTTTGAAAATTTATGTGAGGTTTGACATATTTAGCATGGGTTTGACGAAATTAGGATGGGTTTGATGAAACCGAACGAAAATTTATGTGGTTTGAAAATTTACCTGAGGTTTGAGCAATTTAGCATGGGTTTGAAGAAATTAGGATGGGTTTGATGAAATTAGGATGGGTTTGATGAAACCGAACGAAAATTTATGTGGTTTGAAAATTTATGTGAGGTTTGAGCAATTTAGCATGGGTTTGAAGAAATTAGGATGGGTTTGATGAAACCGAACGAAAATTTATGTGAGGTTTGAAAATTTATGTGAGGTTTGACATATTTAGCATGGGTTTGACGAAATTAGGATGGGTTTGATGAAACCGAACGAAAATTTATGTGGTTTGAAAATTTACCTGAGGTTTGAGCAATTTAGCATGGGTTTGAAGAAATTAGGATGGGTTTGATGAAATTAGGATGGGTTTGATGAATCCGAACGAAAATTTATGAGGTTTGAAAATTTATGTGAGGTTTGAGCAATTTAGCATGGGTTTGAAGAAATTAGGATGGGTTTGATGAATCCGAACGAAAATTTATGAGGTTTGAAAATTTATCTGAGGTTTGAGCAAATTAGCATGGGTTTGAAGAAATTAGGATGGGTTTGATGAAACCGAACGAAAATTTATGTGGTTTGAAAATTTATGTGAGGTTTGAGCAATTTAGCATGGGTTTGAAGAAATTAGGATGGGTTTGATGAAACCGAACGAAAATTTATGTGGTTTGAAAATTTACCTGAGGTTTGAGCAATTTAGCATGGGTTTGAAGAAATTAGGATGGGTTTGATGAAATTAGGATGGGTTTGATGAATCCGAACGAAAATTTATGAGGTTTGAAAATTTATCTGAGGTTTGAGCAAATTAGCATGGGTTTGAAGAAATTAGGATGGGTTTGATGAAACCGAACGAAAATTTATGTGGTTTGAAAATTTACCTGAGGTTTGAGCAATTTAGCATGGGTTTGAAGAAATTAGGATGGGTTTGATGAAATTAGGATGGGTTTGATGAAACCGAACGAAAATTTATGTGGTTTGAAAATTTATGTGAGGTTTGAGCAATTTAGCATGGGTTTGAAGAAATTAGGATGGGTTTGATGAAACCGAACGAAAATTTATGTGAGGTTTGAAAATTTATGTGAGGTTTGACATATTTAGCATGGGTTTGACGAAATTAGGATGGGTTTGATGAAACCGAACGAAAATTTATGTGAGGTTTGAAAATTTATGTGAGGTTTGACATATTTAGCATGGGTTTGACGAAATTAGGATGGGTTTGATGAAACCGAACGAAAATTTATGTGGTTTGAAAATTTACCTGAGGTTTGAGCAATTTAGCATGGGTTTGAAGAAATTAGGATGGGTTTGATGAAATTAGGATGGGTTTGATGAAACCGAACGAAAATTTATGTGGTTTGAAAATTTATGTGAGGTTTGAGCAATTTAGCATGGGTTTGAAGAAATTAGGATGGGTTTGATGAAACCGAACGAAAATTTATGTGAGGTTTGAAAATTTATGTGAGGTTTGACATATTTAGCATGGGTTTGACGAAATTAGGATGGGTTTGATGAAACCGAACGAAAATTTATGTGGTTTGAAAATTTACCTGAGGTTTGAGCAATTTAGCATGGGTTTGAAGAAATTAGGATGGGTTTGATGAAATTAGGATGGGTTTGATGAATCCGAACGAAAATTTATGAGGTTTGAAAATTTATGTGAGGTTTGAGCAATTTAGCATGGGTTTGAAGAAATTAGGATGGGTTTGATGAATCCGAACGAAAATTTATGAGGTTTGAAAATTTATCTGAGGTTTGAGCAAATTAGCATGGGTTTGAAGAAATTAGGATGGGTTTGATGAAACCGAACGAAAATTTATGTGGTTTGAAAATTTATGTGAGGTTTGAGCAATTTAGCATGGGTTTGAAGAAATTAGGATGGGTTTGATGAAACCGAACGAAAATTTATGTGGTTTGAAAATTTACCTGAGGTTTGAGCAATTTAGCATGGGTTTGAAGAAATTAGGATGGGTTTGATGAAATTAGGATGGGTTTGATGAATCCGAACGAAAATTTATGAGGTTTGAAAATTTATCTGAGGTTTGAGCAAATTAGCATGGGTTTGAAGAAATTAGGATGGGTTTGATGAAACCGAACGAAAATTTATGTGGTTTGAAAATTTACCTGAGGTTTGAGCAATTTAGCATGGGTTTGAAGAAATTAGGATGGGTTTGATGAAATTAGGATGGGTTTGATGAAACCGAACGAAAATTTATGTGGTTTGAAAATTTATGTGAGGTTTGAGCAATTTAGCATGGGTTTGAAGAAATTAGGATGGGTTTGATGAAACCGAACGAAAATTTATGTGAGGTTTGAAAATTTATGTGAGGTTTGACATATTTAGCATGGGTTTGACGAAATTAGGATGGGTTTGATGAAACCGAACGAAAATTTATGTGAGGTTTGAAAATTTATGTGAGGTTTGACATATTTAGCATGGGTTTGACGAAATTAGGATGGGTTTGATGAAACCGAACGAAAATTTATGTGGTTTGAAAATTTACCTGAGGTTTGAGCAATTTAGCATGGGTTTGAAGAAATTAGGATGGGTTTGATGAAATTAGGATGGGTTTGATGAAACCGAACGAAAATTTATGTGGTTTGAAAATTTATGTGAGGTTTGAGCAATTTAGCATGGGTTTGAAGAAATTAGGATGGGTTTGATGAAACCGAACGAAAATTTATGTGAGGTTTGAAAATTTATGTGAGGTTTGACATATTTAGCATGGGTTTGACGAAATTAGGATGGGTTTGATGAAACCGAACGAAAATTTATGTGGTTTGAAAATTTACCTGAGGTTTGAGCAATTTAGCATGGGTTTGAAGAAATTAGGATGGGTTTGATGAAATTAGGATGGGTTTGATGAATCCGAACGAAAATTTATGAGGTTTGAAAATTTATGTGAGGTTTGAGCAATTTAGCATGGGTTTGAAGAAATTAGGATGGGTTTGATGAATCCGAACGAAAATTTATGAGGTTTGAAAATTTATCTGAGGTTTGAGCAAATTAGCATGGGTTTGAAGAAATTAGGATGGGTTTGATGAAACCGAACGAAAATTTATGTGGTTTGAAAATTTATGTGAGGTTTGAGCAATTTAGCATGGGTTTGAAGAAATTAGGATGGGTTTGATGAAACCGAACGAAAATTTATGTGGTTTGAAAATTTATGTGAGGTTTGACATATTTAGCATGGGTTTGACGAAATTAGGATGGGTTTGATGAAACCGAACGAAAATTTATGTGGTTTGAAAATTTACCTGAGGTTTGAGCAATTTAGCATGGGTTTGAAGAAATTAGGATGGGTTTGATGAAATTAGGATGGGTTTGATGAATCCGAACGAAAATTTATGAGGTTTGAAAATTTATCTGAGGTTTGAGCAAATTAGCATGGGTTTGAAGAAATTAGGATGGGTTTGATGAAACCGAACGAAAATTTATGTGGTTTGAAAATTTATGTGAGGTTTGAGCAATTTAGCATGGGTTTGAAGAAATTAGGATGGGTTTGATGAAACCGAACGAAAATTTATGTGGT
This sequence comes from Rutpela maculata, assembly GCA_936432065.2. Taxonomy (NCBI): domain Eukaryota; kingdom Metazoa; phylum Arthropoda; class Insecta; order Coleoptera; family Cerambycidae; genus Rutpela; species Rutpela maculata. The sequence continues at coordinate 213,605 of CAKZFB020000062.1, forward strand.
TTGAAAATTTATGTGAGGTTTGAGCAATTTAGCATGGGTTTGAAGAAATTAGGATGGGTTTGATGAAACCGAACGAAAATTTATGTGAGGTTTGAAAATTTATGTGAATTTTGACATATTTAGCATGGGTTTGACGAAATTAGGATGGGTTTGATGAAACCGAACGAAAATTTATGTGGTTTGAAAATTTACCTGAGGTTTGAGCAATTTAGCATGGGTTTGAAGAAATTAGGATGGGTTTGATGAAATTAGGATGGGTTTGATGAAACCGAACGAAAATTTATGTGGTTTGAAAATTTATGTGAGGTTTGAGCAATTTAGCATGGGTTTGAAGAAATTAGGATGGGTTTGATGAAACCGAACGAAAATTTATGTGAGGTTTGAAAATTTATGTGAGGTTTGACATATTTAGCATGGGTTTGACGAAATTAGGATGGGTTTGATGAAACCGAACGAAAATTTATGTGGTAACCGAACGAAAATTTATGTGGTTTGAAAATTTATGTGAGGTTTGAGCAATTTAGCATGGGTTTGAAGAAATTAGGATGGGTTTGATGAAACCGAACGAAAATTTATGTGAGGTTTGAAAATTTATGTGAGGTTTGACAAAATTAGCATGGGTTTGACGAAATTAGGATGGGTTTGATGAATCCGAACGAAAATTTATGAGGTTTGAAAATTTATCTGAGGTTTGAGCAAATTAGCATGGGTTTGAAGAAATTAGGATGGGTTTGATGAAACCGAACGAAAATTTATGTGGTTTGAAAATTTATGTGAGGTTTGACATATTTAGCATGGGTTTGACGAAATTAGGATGGGTTTGATTAAACCGAACGAAAATTTATGTGGTTTGAAAATTTATGTGAGGTTTGACATATTTAGCATGGGTTTGACGAAATTAGGATGGGTTTGATGAAACCGAACGAAAATTTATGTGGTTTGAAAATTTACCTGAGGTTTGAGCAATTTAGCATGGGTTTGAAGAAATTAGGATGGGTTTGATGAAATTAGGATGGGTTTGATGAATCCGAACGAAAATTTATGAGGTTTGAAAATTTATCTGAGGTTTGAGCAAATTAGCATGGGTTTGAAGAAATTAGGATGGGTTTGATGAAACCGAACGAAAATTTATGTGGTTTGAAAATTTATGTGAGGTTTGAGCAATTTAGCATGGGTTTGAAGAAATTAGGATGGGTTTGATGAAACCGAACGAAAATTTATGTGAGGTTTGAAAATTTATGTGAGGTTTGACATATTTAGCATGGGTTTGACGAAATTAGGATGGGTTTGATGAAACCGAACGAAAATTTATGTGGTTTGAAAATTTACCTGAGGTTTGAGCAATTTAGCATGGGTTTGAAGAAATTAGGATGGGTTTGATGAAATTAGGATGGGTTTGATGAATCCGAACGAAAATGTATGAGGTTTGAAAATTTATGTGAGGTTTGAGCAATTTAGCATGGGTTTGAAGAAATTAGGATGGGTTTGATGAAACCGAACGAAAATTTATGTGGTTTGAAAATTTATGTGAGGTTTGACATATTTAGCATGGGTTTGACGAAATTAGGATGGGTTTGATGAAACCGAACGAAAATTTATGTGGTTTGAAAATTTACCTGAGGTTTGAGCAATTTAGCATGGGTTTGAAGAAATTAGGATGGGTTTGATGAAATTAGGATGGGTTTGATGAATCCGAACGAAAATTTATGAGGTTTGAAAATTTATCTGAGGTTTGAGCAAATTAGCATGGGTTTGAAGAAATTAGGATGGGTTTGATGAAACCGAACGAAAATTTATGTGGTTTGAAAATTTATGTGAGGTTTGAGCAATTTAGCATGGGTTTGAAGAAATTAGGATGGATTTGATGAAACCGAACGAAAATTTATGTGGTTTGAAAATTTACCTGAGGTTTGAGCAATTTAGCATGGGTTTGAAGAAATTAGGATGGGTTTGATGAAATTAGGATGGGTTTGATGAATCCGAACGAAAATTTATGAGGTTTGAAAATTTATGTGAGGTTTGAGCAATTTAGCATGGGTTTGAAGAAATTAGGATGGGTTTGATGAAACCGAACGAAAATTTATGTGGTTTGAAAATTTACCTGAGGTTTGAGCAATTTAGCATGGGTTTGAAGAAATTAGGATGGGTTTGATGAAATTAGGATGGGTTTGATGAATCCGAACGAAAATTTATGAGGTTTGAAAATTTATGTGAGGTTTGAGCAATTTAGCATGGGTTTGAAGAAATTAGGATGGGTTTGATGAATCCGAACGAAAATTTATGAGGTTTGAAAATTTATCTGAGGTTTGAGCAAATTAGCATGGGTTTGAAGAAATTAGGATGGGTTTGATGAAACCGAACGAAAATTTATGTGGTTTGAAAATTTATGTGAGGTTTGAGCAATTTAGCATGGGTTTGAAGAAATTAGGATGGGTTTGATGAAACCGAACGAAAATTTATGAGGTTTGAAAATTTATGTGAGGTTTGACATATTTAGCATGGGTTTGACGAAATTAGGATGGGTTTGATGAAACCGAACGAAAATTTATGTGGTTTGAAAATTTACCTGAGGTTTGAGCAATTTAGCATGGGTTTGAAGAAATTAGGATGGGTTTGATGAAATTAGGATGGGTTTGATGAATCCGAACGAAAATTTATGAGGTTTGAAAATTTATCTGAGGTTTGAGCAAATTAGCATGGGTTTGAAGAAATTAGGATGGGTTTGATGAAACCGAACGAAAATTTATGTGAGGTTTGAAAATTTATGTGAGGTTTGACATATTTAGCATGGGTTTGACGAAATTAGGATGGGTTTGATGAAACCGAACGAAAATTTATGTGAGGTTTGACATATTTAGCATGGGTTTGACGAAATTAGGATGGGTTTGATGAAACCGAACGAAAATTTATGTGGTTTGAAAATTTACCTGAAGTTTGAGCAATTTAGCATGGGTTTGAAGAAATTAGGATGGGTTTGATGAAATTAGGATGGGTTTGATGAATCCGAACGAAAATTTATGAGGTTTGAAAATTTATCTGAGGTTTGAGCAAATTAGCATGGGTTTGAAGAAATTAGGATGGGTTTGATGAAACCGAACGAAAATTTATGTGGTTTGAAAATTTACCTGAGGTTTGAGCAATTTAGCATGGGTTTGAAGAAATTAGGATGGGTTTGATGAAATTAGGATGGGTTTGATGAAACCGAACGAAAATTTATGTGGTTTGAAAATTTATGTGAGGTTTGAGCAATTTAGCATGGGTTTGAAGAAATTAGGATGGGTTTGATGAAACCGAACGAAAATTTATGTGAGGTTTGAAAATTTATGTGAGGTTTGACATATTTAGCATGGGTTTGACGAAATTAGGATGGGTTTGATGAAACCGAACGAAAATTTATGTGGTTTGAAAATTTACCTGAGGTTTGAGCAATTTAGCATGGGTTTGAAGAAATTAGGATGGGTTTGACGAAATTAGGATGGGTTTGATGAAACCGAACGAAAATTTATGTGGTTTGAAAATTTACCTGAGGTTTGAGCAATTTAGCATGGGTTTGAAGAAATTAGGATGGGTTTGATGAAATTAGGATGGGTTTGATGAATCCGAACGAAAATTTATGAGGTTTGAAAATTTATCTGAGGTTTGAGCAAATTAGCATGGGTTTGAAGAAATTAGGATGGGTTTGATGAAACCGAACGAAAATTTATGTGGTTTGAAAATTTATGTGAGGTTTGAGCAATTTAGCATGGGTTTGAAGAAATTAGGATGGGTTTGATGAAACCGAACGAAAATTTATGTGAGGTTTGAAAATTTATGTGAGGTTTGACATATTTAGCATGGGTTTGACGAAATTATAATGGGTTTGATGAAACCGAACGAAAATTTATGTGGTTTGAAAATTTACCTGAGGTTTGAGCAATTTAGCATGGGTTTGAAGAAATTAGGATGGGTTTGATGAAATTAGGATGGGTTTGATGAATCCGAACGAAAATTTATGAGGTTTGAAAATTTATGTGAGGTTTGAGCAATTTAGCATGGGTTTGAAGAAATTAGGATGGGTTTGATGAATCCGAACGAAAATTTATGAGGTTTGAAAATTTATCTGAGGTTTGAGCAAATTAGCATGGGTTTGAAGAAATTAGGATGGGTTTGATGAAACCGAACGAAAATTTATGTGGTTTGAAAATTTATGTGAGGTTTGAGCAATTTAGCATGGGTTTGAAGAAATTAGGATGGGTTTGATGAAACCGAACGAAAATTTATGTGGTTTGAAAATTTATGTGAGGTTTGACATATTTAGCATGGGTTTGACGAAATTAGGATGGGTTTGATGAAACCGAACGAAAATTTATGTGGTTTGAAAATTTACCTGAGGTTTGAGCAATTTAGCATGGGTTTGAAGAAATTAGGATGGGTTTGATGAAATTAGGATGGGTTTGATGAATCCGAACGAAAATTTATGAGGTTTGAAAATTTATCTGAGGTTTGAGCAAATTAGCATGGGTTTGAAGAAATTAGGATGGGTTTGATGAAACCGAACGAAAATTTATGTGGTTTGAAAATTTATGTGAGGTTTGAGCAATTTAGCATGGGTTTGAAGAAATTAGGATGGGTTTGATGAAACCGAACGAAAATTTATGTGGTTTGAAAATTTACCTGAGGTTTGAGCAATTTAGCATGGGTTTGAAGAAATTAGGATGGGTTTGATGAAATTAGGATGGGTTTGATGAATCCGAACGAAAATTTATGAGGTTTGAAAATTTATGTGAGGTTTGAGCAATTTAGCATGGGTTTGAAGAAATTAGGATGGGTTTGATGAAACCGAACGAAAATTTATGTGGTTTGAAGATTTACCTGAGGTTTGAGCAATTTAGCATGGGTTTGAAGAAATTAGGATGGGTTTGATGAAATTAGGATGGGTTTGATGAATCCGAACGAAAATTTATGAGGTTTGAAAATTTATGTGAGGTTTGAGCAATTTAGCATGGGTTTGAAGAAATTAGGATGGGTTTGATGAATCCGAACGAAAATTTATGAGGTTTGAAAATTTATCTGAGGTTTGAGCAAATTAGCATGGGTTTGAAGAAATTAGGATGGGTTTGATGAAACCGAACGAAAATTTATGTGGTTTGAAAATTTATGTGAGGTTTGCGCAATTTAGCATGGGTTTGAAGAAATTAGGATGGGTTTGATGAAACCGAACGAAAATTTATGTGGTTTGAAAATTTATGTGAGGTTTGACATATTTAGCATGGGTTTGACGAAATTAGGATGGGTTTGATGAAACCGAACGAAAATTTATGTGGTTTGAAAATTTACCTGAGGTTTGAGCAATTTAGCATGGGTTTGAAGAAATTAGGATGGGTTTGATGAAATTAGGATGGGTTTGATGAATCCGAACGAAAATTTATGAGGTTTGAAAATTTATCTGAGGTTTGAGCAAATTAGCATGGGTTTGAAGAAATTAGGATGGGTTTGATGAAACCGAACGAAAATTTATGTGAGGTTTGAAAATTTATGTGAGGTTTGACATATTTAGCATGGGTTTGACGAAATTAGGATGGGTTTGATGAAACCGAACGAAAATTTATGTGAGGTTTGAAAATTTATGTGAGGTTTGACATATTTAGCATGGGTTTGACGAAATTAGGATGGGTTTGATGAAACCGAACGAAAATTTATGTGGTTTGAAAATTTACCTGAGGTTTGAGCAATTTAGCATGGGTTTGAAGAAATTAGGATGGGTTTGATGAAATTAGGATGGGTTTGATGAATCCGAACGAAAATTTATGAGGTTTGAAAATTTATCTGAGGTTTGAGCAAATTAGCATGGGTTTGAAGAAATTAGGATGGGTTTGATGAAACCGAACGAAAATTTATGTGGTTTGAAAATTTACCTGAGGTTTGAGCAATTTAGCATGGGTTTGAAGAAATTAGGATGGGTTTGATGAAATTAGGATGGGTTTGATGAAACCGAACGAAAATTTATGTGGTTTGAAAATTTATGTGAGGTTTGAGCAATTTAGCATGGGTTTGAAGAAATTAGGATGGGTTTGATGAAACCGAACGAAAATTTATGTGAGGTTTGAAAATTTATGTGAGGTTTGACATATTTAGCATGGGTTTGACGAAATTAGGATGGGTTTGATGAAACCGAACGAAAATTTATGTGGTTTGAAAATTTACCTGAGGTTTGAGCAATTTAGCATGGGTTTGAAGAAATTAGGATGGGTTTGATGAAATTAGGATGGGTTTGATGAAACCGAACGAAAATTTATGTGGTTTGAAAATTTATGTGAGGTTTGAGCAATTTAGCATGGGTTTGAAGAAATTAGGATGGGTTTGATGAAACCGAACGAAAATTTATGTGAGGTTTGAAAATTTATGTGAGGTTTGACATATTTAGCATGGGTTTGACGAATTTAGGATGGGTTTGATGAAACCGAACGAAAATTTATGTGGTTTGAAAATTTACCTGAGGTTTGAGCAATTTAGCATGGGTTTGAAGAAATTAGGATGGGTTTGATGAAATTAGGATGGGTTTGATGAATCCGAACGAAAATTTATGAGGTTTGAAAATTTATGTGAGGTTTGAGCAATTTAGCATGGGTTTGAAGAAATTAGGATGGGTTTGATGAATCCGAACGAAAATTTATGAGGTTTGAAAATTTATCTGAGGTTTGAGCAAATTAGCATGGGTTTGAAGAAATTAGGATGGGTTTGATGAAATTAGGATGGGTTTGATGAAACCGAACGAAAATTTATGTGGTTTGAAAATTTATGTGAGGTTTGAGCAATTTAGCATGGGTTTGAAGAAATTAGGATGGGTTTGATGAAACCGAACGAAAATTTATGTGAGGTTCGAAAATTTATGTGAGGTTTGACATATTTAGCATGGGTTTGACGAAATTAGGATGGGTTTGATGAAACCGAACGAAAATTTATGTGGTTTGAAAATTTACCTGAGGTTTGAGCAATTTAGCATGGGTTTGAAGAAATTAGGATGGGTTTGATGAAATTAGGATGGGTTTGATGAATCCGAACGAAAATTTATGAGGTTTGAAAATTTATGTGAGGTTTGAGCAATTTAGCATGGGTTTGAAGAAATTAGGATGGGTTTGATGAATCCGAACGAAAATTTATGAGGTTTGAAAATTTATCTGAGGTTTGAGCAAATTAGCATGGGTTTGAAGAAATTAGGATGGGTTTGATGAAACCGAACGAAAATTTATGTGGTTTGAAAATTTATGTGAGGTTTGAGCAATTTAGCATGGGTTTGAAGAAATTAGGATGGGTTTGATGAAACCGAACGAAAATTTATGTGGTTTGAAAATTTACCTGAGGTTTGAGCAATTTAGCATGGGTTTGAAGAAATTAGGATGGGTTTGATGAAATTAGGATGGGTTTGATGAATCCGAACGAAAATTTATGAGGTTTGAAAATTTATCTGAGGTTTGAGCAAATTAGCATGGGTTTGAAGAAATTAGGATGGGTTTGATGAAACCGAACGAAAATTTATGTGGTTTGAAAATTTACCTGAGGTTTGAGCAATTTAGCATGGGTTTGAAGAAATTAGGATGGGTTTGATGAAATTAGGATGGGTTTGATGAAACCGAACGAAAATTTATGTGGTTTGAAAATTTATGTGAGGTTTGAGCAATTTAGCATGGGTTTGAAGAAATTAGGATGGGTTTGATGAAACCGAACGAAAATTTATGTGAGGTTTGAAAATTTATGTGAGGTTTGACATATTTAGCATGGGTTTGACGAAATTAGGATGGGTTTGATGAAACCGAACGAAAATTTATGTGAGGTTTGAAAATTTATGTGAGGTTTGACATATTTAGCATGGGTTTGACGAAATTAGGATGGGTTTGATGAAACCGAACGAAAATTTATGTGGTTTGAAAATTTACCTGAGGTTTGAGCAATTTAGCATGGGTTTGAAGAAATTAGGATGGGTTTGATGAAATTAGGATGGGTTTGATGAAACCGAACGAAAATTTATGTGGTTTGAAAATTTATGTGAGGTTTGAGCAATTTAGCATGGGTTTGAAGAAATTAGGATGGGTTTGATGAAACCGAACGAAAATTTATGTGAGGTTTGAAAATTTATGTGAGGTTTGACATATTTAGCATGGGTTTGACGAAATTAGGATGGGTTTGATGAAACCGAACGAAAATTTATGTGGTTTGAAAATTTACCTGAGGTTTGAGCAATTTAGCATGGGTTTGAAGAAATTAGGATGGGTTTGATGAAATTAGGATGGGTTTGATGAATCCGAACGAAAATTTATGAGGTTTGAAAATTTATGTGAGGTTTGAGCAATTTAGCATGGGTTTGAAGAAATTAGGATGGGTTTGATGAATCCGAACGAAAATTTATGAGGTTTGAAAATTTATCTGAGGTTTGAGCAAATTAGCATGGGTTTGAAGAAATTAGGATGGGTTTGATGAAACCGAACGAAAATTTATGTGGTTTGAAAATTTATGTGAGGTTTGAGCAATTTAGCATGGGTTTGAAGAAATTAGGATGGGTTTGATGAAACCGAACGAAAATTTATGTGGTTTGAAAATTTACCTGAGGTTTGAGCAATTTAGCATGGGTTTGAAGAAATTAGGATGGGTTTGATGAAATTAGGATGGGTTTGATGAATCCGAACGAAAATTTATGAGGTTTGAAAATTTATCTGAGGTTTGAGCAAATTAGCATGGGTTTGAAGAAATTAGGATGGGTTTGATGAAACCGAACGAAAATTTATGTGGTTTGAAAATTTACCTGAGGTTTGAGCAATTTAGCATGGGTTTGAAGAAATTAGGATGGGTTTGATGAAATTAGGATGGGTTTGATGAAACCGAACGAAAATTTATGTGGTTTGAAAATTTATGTGAGGTTTGAGCAATTTAGCATGGGTTTGAAGAAATTAGGATGGGTTTGATGAAACCGAACGAAAATTTATGTGAGGTTTGAAAATTTATGTGAGGTTTGACATATTTAGCATGGGTTTGACGAAATTAGGATGGGTTTGATGAAACCGAACGAAAATTTATGTGAGGTTTGAAAATTTATGTGAGGTTTGACATATTTAGCATGGGTTTGACGAAATTAGGATGGGTTTGATGAAACCGAACGAAAATTTATGTGGTTTGAAAATTTACCTGAGGTTTGAGCAATTTAGCATGGGTTTGAAGAAATTAGGATGGGTTTGATGAAATTAGGATGGGTTTGATGAAACCGAACGAAAATTTATGTGGTTTGAAAATTTATGTGAGGTTTGAGCAATTTAGCATGGGTTTGAAGAAATTAGGATGGGTTTGATGAAACCGAACGAAAATTTATGTGGTTTGAAAATTTACCTGAGGTTTGAGCAATTTAGCATGGGTTTGAAGAAATTAGGATGGGTTTGATGAAATTAGGATGGGTTTGATGAAACCGAACGAAAATTTATGTGGTTTGAAAATTTATGTGAGGTTTGAGCAATTTAGCATGGGTTTGAAGAAATTAGGATGGGTTTGATGAAACCGAACGAAAATTTATGTGAGGTTTGAAAATTTATGTGAGGTTTGACATATTTAGCATGGGTTTGACGAAATTAGGATGGGTTTGATGAAACCGAACGAAAATTTATGTGGTTTGAAAATTTACCTGAGGTTTGAGCAATTTAGCATGGGTTTGAAGAAATTAGGATGGGTTTGATGAAATTAGGATGGGTTTGATGAATCCGAACGAAAATTTATGAGGTTTGAAAATTTATGTGAGGTTTGAGCAATTTAGCATGGGTTTGAAGAAATTAGGATGGGTTTGATGAATCCGAACGAAAATTTATGAGGTTTGAAAATTTATCTGAGGTTTGAGCAAATTAGCATGGGTTTGAAGAAATTAGGATGGGTTTGATGAAACCGAACGAAAATTTATGTGGTTTGAAAATTTATGTGAGGTTTGAGCAATTTAGCATGGGTTTGAAGAAATTAGGATGGGTTTGATGAAACCGAACGAAAATTTATGTGGTTTGAAAATTTATGTGAGGTTTGACATATTTAGCATGGGTTTGACGAAATTAGGATGGGTTTGATGAAACCGAACGAAAATTTATGTGGTTTGAAAATTTACCTGAGGTTTGAGCAATTTAGCATGGGTTTGAAGAAATTAGGATGGGTTTGATGAAATTAGGATGGGTTTGATGAATCCGAACGAAAATTTATGAGGTTTGAAAATTTATCTGAGGTTTGAGCAAATTAGCATGGGTTTGAAGAAATTAGGATGGGTTTGATGAAACCGAACGAAAATTTATGTGAGGTTTGAAAATTTATGTGAGGTTTGACATATTTAGCATGGGTTTGACGAAATTAGGATGGGTTTGATGAAACCGAACGAAAATTTATGTGGTTTGAAAATTTACCTGAGGTTTGAGCAATTTAGCATGGGTTTGAAGAAATTAGGATGGGTTTGATGAAATTAGGATGGGTTTGATGAATCCGAACGAAAATTTATGAGGTTTGAAAATTTATCTGAGGTTTGAGCAAATTAGCATGGGTTTGAAGAAATTAGGATGGGTTTGATGAAACCGAACGAAAATTTATGTGGTTTGAAAATTTACCTGAGGTTTGAGCAATTTAGCATGGGTTTGAAGAAATTAGGATGGGTTTGATGAAATTAGGATGGGTTTGATGAAACCGAACGAAAATTTATGTGGTTTGAAAATTTATGTGAGGTTTGAGCAATTTAGCATGGGTTTGAAGAAATTAGGATGGGTTTGATGAAACCGAACGAAAATTTATGTGAGGTTTGAAAATTTATGTGAGGTTTGACATATTTAGCATGGGTTTGACGAAATTAGGATGGGTTTGATAAAACCGAACGAAAATTTATGTGAGGTTTGAAAATTTATGTGAGGTTTGACATATTTAGCATGGGTTTGACGAAATTAGGATGGGTTTGATGAAACCGAACGAAAATTTATGTGGTTTGAAAATTTACCTGAGGTTTGAGCAATTTAGCATGGGTTTGAAGAAATTAGGACGGGTTTGATGAAATTAGGATGGGTTTGATGAAACCGAACGAAAATTTATGTGGTTTGAAAATTTATGTGAGGTTTGAGCAATTTAGCATGGGTTTGAAGACATTAGGATGGGTTTGATGAAACCGAACGAAAATTTATGTGAGGTTTGAAAATTTATGTGAGGTTTGACATATTTAGCATGGGTTTGACGAAATTAGGATGGGTTTGATGAAACCGAACGAAAATTTATGTGGTTTGAAAATTTACCTGAGGTTTGAGCAATTTAGCATGGGTTTGAAGAAATTAGGATGGGTTTGATGAAATTAGGATGGGTTTGATGAATCCGAACGAAAATTTATGAGGTTTGAAAATTTATCTGAGGTTTGAGCAAATTAGCATGGGTTTGAAGAAATTAGGATGGGTTTGATGAAACCGAACGAAAATTTATGTGGTTTGAAAATTTACCTGAGGTTTGAGCAATTTAGCATGGGTTTGAAGAAATTAGGATGGGTTTGATGAAATTAGGATGGGTTTGATGAAACCGAACGAAAATTTATGTGGTTTGAAAATTTATGTGAGGTTTGAGCAATTTAGCATGGGTTTGAAGAAATTAGGATGGGTTTGATGAAACCGAACGAAAATTTATGTGAGGTTTGAAAATTTATGTGAGGTTTGACATATTTAGCATGGGTTTGACGAAATTAGGATGGGTTTGATGAAACCGAACGAAAATTTATGTGGTTTGAAAATTTGCCTGAGGTTTGAGCAATTTAGCATGGGTTTGAAGAAATTAGGATGGGTTTGATGAAATTAGGATGGGTTTGATGAATCCGAACGAAAATTTATGAGGTTTGAAAATTTATGTGAGGTTTGAGCAATTTAGCATGGGTTTGAAGAAATTAGGATGGGTTTGATGAATCCGAACGAAAATTTATGAGGTTTGAAAATTTATCTGAGGTTTGAGCAAATTAGCATGGGTTTGAAGAAATTAGGATGGGTTTGATGAAATTAGGATGGGTTTGATGAAACCGAACGAAAATTTATGTGGTTTGAAAATTTATGTGAGGTTTGAGCAATTTAGCATGGGTTTGAAGAAATTAGGATGGGTTTGATGAAACCGAACGAAAATTTATGTGAGGTTTGAAAATTTATGTGAGGTTTGACATATTTAGCATGGGTTTGACGAAATTAGGATGGGTTTGATGAAACCGAACGAAAATTTATGTGGTTTGAAAATTTACCTGAGGTTTGAGCAATTTAGCATGGGTTTGAAGAAATTAGGATGGGTTTGATGAAATTAGGATGGGCTTGATGAATCCGAACGAAAATTTATGAGGTTTGAAAATTTATGTGAGGTTTGAGCAATTTAGCATGGGTTTGAAGAAATTAGGATGGGTTTGATGAATCCGAACGAAAATTTATGAGGTTTGAAAATTTATCTGAGGTTTGAGCAAATTAGCATGGGTTTGAAGAAATTAGGATGGGTTTGATGAAACCGAACGAAAATTTATGTGGTTTGAAAATTTATGTGAGGTTTGAGCAATTTAGCATGGGTTTGAAGAAATTAGGATGGGTTTGATGAAACCGAACGAAAATTTATGTGGTTTGAAAATTTATGTGAGGTTTGACATATTTAGCATGGGTTTGACGAAATTAGGATGGGTTTGATGAAACCGAACGAAAATTTATGTGGTTTGAAAATTTACCTGAGGTTTGAGCAATTTAGCATGGGTTTGAAGAAATTAGGATGGGTTTGATGAAATTAGGATGGGTTTGATGAATCCGAACGAAAATTTATGAGGTTTGAAAATTTATCTGAGGTTTGAGCAAATTAGCATGGGTTTGAAGAAATTAGGATGGGTTTGATGAAACCGAACGAAAATTTATGTGAGGTTTGAAAATTTATGTGAGGTTTGACATATTTAGCATGGGTTTGACGAATTTAGGATGGGTTTGATGAAACCGAACGAAAATTTATGTGAGGTTTGAAAATTTATGTGAGGTTTGACATATTTAGCATGGGTTTGACGAAATTAGGATGGGTTTGATGAAACCGAACGAAAATTTATGTGGTTTGAAAATTTACCTGAGGTTTGAGCAATTTAGCATGGGTTTGAAGAAATTAGGATGGGTTTGATGAAATTAGGATGGGTTTGATGAATCCGAACGAAAATTTATGAGGTTTGAAAATTTATCTGAGGTTTGAGCAAATTAGCATGGGTTTGAAGAAATTAGGATGGGTTTGATGAAACCGAACGAAAATTTATGTGGTTTGAAAATTTACCTGAGGTTTGAGCAATTTAGCATGGGTTTGAAGAAATTAGGATGGGTTTGATGAATCCGAACGAAAATTTATGAGGTTTGAAAATTTATCTGAGGTTTGAGCAAATTAGCATGGGTTTGAAGAAATTAGGATGGGTTTGATGAAACCGAACGAAAATTTATGTGGTTTGAAAATTTATGTGAGGTTTGAGCAATTTAGCATGGGTTTGAAGAAATTAGGATGGGTTTGATGAAACCGAACGAAAATTTATGTGAGGTTTGAAAATTTATGTGAGGTTTGACATATTTAGCATGGGTTTGACGAAATTAGGATGGGTTTGATGAAACCGAACGAAAATTTATGTGGTTTGAAAATTTACCTGAGGTTTGAGCAATTTAGCATGGGTTTGAAGAAATTAGGATGGGTTTGATGAAATTAGGATGGGTTTGATGAAACCGAACGAAAATTTATGTGGTTTGAAAATTTATGTGAGGTTTGACATATTTAGCATGGGTTTGACGAAATTAGGATGGGTTTGATGAAACCGAACGAAAATTTATGTGAGGTTTGAAAATTTATGTGAGGTTTGACATATTTAGCATGGGTTTGACGAAATTAGGATGGGTTTGATGAAACCGAACGAAAATTTATGTGGTTTGAAAATTTACCTGAGGTTTGAGCAATTTAGCATGGGTTTGAAGAAATTAGGATGGGTTTGATGAAATTAGGATGGGTTTGATGAAACCGAACGAAAATTTATGTGGTTTGAAAATTTATGTGAGGTTTGAGCAATTTAGCATGGGTTTGAAGAAATTAGGATGGGTTTGATGAAACCGAACGAAAATTTATGTGAGGTTTGAAAATTTATGTGAGGTTTGACATATTTAGCATGGGTTTGACGAAATTAGGATGGGTTTGATGAAACCGAACGAAAATTTATGTGGTTTGAAAATTTACCTGAGGTTTGAGCAATTTAGCATGGGTTTGAAGAAATTAGGATGGGTTTGATGAAATTAGGATGGGTTTGATGAATCCGAACGAAAATTTATGAGGTTTGAAAATTTATGTGAGGTTTGAGCAATTTAGCATGGGTTTGAAGAAATTAGGATGGGTTTGATGAATCCGAACGAAAATTTATGAGGTTTGAAAATTTATCTGAGGTTTGAGCAAATTAGCATGGGTTTGAAGAAATTAGGATGGGTTTGATGAAACCGAATGAAAATTTATGTGGTTTGAAAATTTATGTGAGGTTTGAGCAATTTAGCATGGGTTTGAAGAAATTAGGATGGGTTTGATGAAACCGAACGAAAATTTATGTGGTTTGAAAATTTACCTGAGGTTTGAGCAATTTAGCATGGGTTTGAAGAAATTAGGATGGGTTTGATGAAATTAGGATGGGTTTGATGAATCCGAACGAAAATTTATGAGGTTTGAAAATTTATCTGAGGTTTGAGCAAATTAGCATGGGTTTGAAGAAATTAGGATGGGTTTGATGAAACCGAACGAAAATTTATGTGGTTTGAAAATTTACCTGAGGTTTGAGCAATTTAGCATGGGTTTGAAGAAATTAGGATGGGTTTGATGAAATTAGGATGGGTTTGATGAAACCGAACGAAAATTTATGTGGTTTGAAAATTTATGTGAGGTTTGAGCAATTTAGCATGGGTTTGAAGAAATTAGGATGGGTTTGATGAAACCGAACGAAAATTTATGTGAGGTTTGAAAATTTATGTGAGGTTTGACATATTTAGCATGGGTTTGACGAAATTAGGATGGGTTTGATGAAACCGAACGAAAATTTATGTGAGGTTTGAAAATTTATGTGAGGTTTGACATATTTAGCATGGGTTTGACGAAATTAGGATGGGTTTGATGAAACCGAACGAAAATTTATGTGAGGTTTGAAAATTTATGTGAGGTTTGACATATTTAGCATGGGTTTGACGAAATTAGGATGGGTTTGATGAAACCGAACGAAAATTTATGTGGTTTGAAAATTTACCTGAGGTTTGAGCAATTTAGCATGGGTTTGAAGAAATTAGGATGGGTTTGATGAAATTAGGATGGGTTTGATGAATCCGAACGAAAATTTATGAGGTTTGAAAATTTATCTGAGGTTTGAGCAAATTAGCATGGGTTTGAAGAAATTAGGATGGGTTTGATGAAACCGAACGAAAATTTATGTGGTTTGAAAATTTACCTGAGGTTTGAGCAATTTAGCATGGGTTTGAAGAAATTAGGATGGGTTTGATGAAATTAGGATGGGTTTGATGAAACCGAACGAAAATTTATGTGGTTTGAAAATTTATGTGAGGTTTGAGCAATTTAGCATGGGTTTGAAGAAATTAGGATGGGTTTGATGAAACCGAACGAAAATTTATGTGAGGTTTGAAAATTTATGTGAGGTTTGACATATTTAGCATGGGTTTGACGAAATTAGGATGGGTTTGATGAAACCGAACGAAAATTTATGTGGTTTGAAAATTTACCTGAGGTTTGAGCAATTTAGCATGGGTTTGAAGAAATTAGGATGGGTTTGATGAAATTAGGATGGGTTTGATGAAACCGAACGAAAATTTATGTGGTTTGAAAATTTATGTGAGGTTTGAGCAATTTAGCATGGGTTTGAAGAAATTAGGATGGGTTTGATGAAACCGAACGAAAATTTATGTGAGGTTTGAAAATTTATGTGAGGTTTGACATATTTAGCATGGGTTTGACGAAATTAGGATGGGTTTGATGAAACCGAACGAAAATTTATGTGGTTTGAAAATTTACCTGAGGTTTGAGCAATTTAGCATGGGTTTGAAGAAATTAGGATGGGTTTGATGAAATTAGGATGGGTTTGATGAATCCGAACGAAAATTTATGAGGTTTGAAAATTTATGTGAGGTTTGAGCAATTTAGCATGGGTTTGAAGAAATTAGGATGGGTTTGATGAATCCGAACGAAAATTTATGAGGTTTGAAAATTTATCTGAGGTTTGAGCAAATTAGCATGGGTTTGAAGAAATTAGGATGGGTTTGATGAAATTAGGATGGGTTTGATGAAACCGAACGAAAATTTATGTGGTTTGAAAATTTATGTGAGGTTTGAGCAATTTAGCATGGGTTTGAAGAAATTAGGATGGGTTTGATGAAACCGAACGAAAATTTATGTGAGGTTCGAAAATTTATGTGAGGTTTGACATATTTAGCATGGGTTTGACGAAATTAGGATGGGTTTGATGAAACCGAACGAAAATTTATGTGGTTTGAAAATTTACCTGAGGTTTGAGCAATTTAGCATGGGTTTGAAGAAATTAGGATGGGTTTGATGAAATTAGGATGGGTTTGATGAATCCGAACGAAAATTTATGAGGTTTGAAAATTTATGTGAGGTTTGAGCAATTTAGCATGGGTTTGAAGAAATTAGGATGGGTTTGATGAATCCGAACGAAAATTTATGAGGTTTGAAAATTTATCTGAGGTTTGAGCAAATTAGCATGGGTTTGAAGAAATTAGGATGGGTTTGATGAAACCGAACGAAAATTTATGTGGTTTGAAAATTTATGTGAGGTTTGAGCAATTTAGCATGGGTTTGAAGAAATTAGGATGGGTTTGATGAAACCGAACGAAAATTTATGTGGTTTGAAAATTTACCTGAGGTTTGAGCAATTTAGCATGGGTTTGAAGAAATTAGGATGGGTTTGATGAAATTAGGATGGGTTTGATGAATCCGAACGAAAATTTATGAGGTTTGAAAATTTATCTGAGGTTTGAGTAAATTAGCATGGGTTTGAAGAAATTAGGATGGGTTTGATGAAACCGAACGAAAATTTATGTGGTTTGAAAATTTACCTGAGGTTTGAGCAATTTAGCATGGGTTTGAAGAAATTAGGATGGGTTTGATGAAATTAGGATGGGTTTGATGAAACCGAACGAAAATTTATGTGGTTTGAAAATTTATGTGAGGTTTGAGCAATTTAGCATGGGTTTGAAGAAATTAGGATGGGTTTGATGAAACCGAACGAAAATTTATGTGAGGTTTGAAAATTTATGTGAGGTTTGACATATTTAGCATGGGTTTGACGAAATTAGGATGGGTTTGATGAAACCGAACGAAAATTTATGTGAGGTTTGAAAATTTATGTGAGGTTTGACATATTTAGCATGGATTTGACGAAATTAGGATGGGTTTGATGAAACCGAACGAAAATTTATGTGGTTTGAAAATTTACCTGAGGTTTGAGCAATTTAGCATGGGTTTGAAGAAATTAGGATGGGTTTGATGAAATTAGGATGGGTTTGATGAAACCGAACGAAAATTTATGTGGTTTGAAAATTTATGTGAGGTTTGAGCAATTTAGCATGGGTTTGAAGAAATTAGGATGGGTTTGATGAAACCGAACGAAAATTTATGTGAGGTTTGAAAATTTATGTGAGGTTTGACATATTTAGCATGGGTTTGACGAAATTAGGATGGGTTTGATGAAACCGAACGAAAATTTATGTGGTTTGAAAATTTACCTGAGGTTTGAGCAATTTAGCATGGGTTTGAAGAAATTAGGATGGGTTTGATGAAATTAGGATGGGTTTGATGAATCCGAACGAAAATTTATGAGGTTTGAAAATTTATGTGAGGTTTGAGCAATTTAGCATGGGTTTGAAGAAATTAGGATGGGTTTGATGAATCCGAACGAAAATTTATGAGGTTTGAAAATTTATCTGAGGTTTGAGCAAATTAGCATGGGTTTGAAGAAATTAGGATGGGTTTGATGAAACCGAACGAAAATTTATGTGGTTTGAAAATTTATGTGAGGTTTGAGCAATTTAGCATGGGTTTGAAGAAATTAGGATGGGTTTGATGAAACCGAACGAAAATTTATGTGGTTTGAAAATTTACCTGAGGTTTGAGCAATTTAGCATGGGTTTGAAGAAATTAGGATGGGTTTGATGAAATTAGGATGGGTTTGATGAATCCGAACGAAAATTTATGAGGTTTGAAAATTTATCTGAGGTTTGAGCAAATTAGCATGGGTTTGAAGAAATTAGGATGGGTTTGATGAAACCGAACGAAAATTTATGTGGTTTGAAAATTTACCTGAGGTTTGAGCAATTTAGCATGGGTTTGAAGAAATTAGGATGGGTTTGATGAAATTAGGATGGGTTTGATGAAACCGAACGAAAATTTATGTGGTTTGAAAATTTATGTGAGGTTTGAGCAATTTAGCATGGGTTTGAAGAAATTAGGATGGGTTTGATGAAACCGAACGAAAATTTATGTGAGGTTTGAAAATTTATGTGAGGTTTGACATATTTAGCATGGGTTTGACGAAATTAGGATGGGTTTGATGAAACCGAACGAAAATTTATGTGAGGTTTGAAAATTTATGTGAGGTTTGACATATTTAGCATGGGTTTGACGAAATTAGGATGGGTTTGATGAAACCGAACGAAAATTTATGTGGTTTGAAAATTTACCTGAGGTTTGAGCAATTTAGCATGGGTTTGAAGAAATTAGGATGGGTTTGATGAAATTAGGATGGGTTTGATGAAACCGAACGAAAATTTATGTGGTTTGAAAATTTATGTGAGGTTTGAGCAATTTAGCATGGGTTTGAAGAAATTAGGATGGGTTTGATGAAACCGAACGAAAATTTATGTGGTTTGAAAATTTACCTGAGGTTTGAGCAATTTAGCATGGGTTTGAAGAAATTAGGATGGGTTTGATGAAATTAGGATGGGTTTGATGAAACCGAACGAAAATTTATGTGGTTTGAAAATTTATGTGAGGTTTGAGCAATTTAGCATGGGTTTGAAGAAATTAGGATGGGTTTGATGAAACCGAACGAAAATTTATGTGAGGTTTGAAAATTTATGTGAGGTTTGACATATTTAGCATGGGTTTGACGAAATTAGGATGGGTTTGATGAAACCGAACGAAAATTTATGTGGTTTGAAAATTTACCTGAGGTTTGAGCAATTTAGCATGGGTTTGAAGAAATTAGGATGGGTTTGATGAAATTAGGATGGGTTTGATGAATCCGAACGAAAATTTATGAGGTTTGAAAATTTATGTGAGGTTTGAGCAATTTAGCATGGGTTTGAAGAAATTAGGATGGGTTTGATGAATCCGAACGAAAATTTATGAGGTTTGAAAATTTATCTGAGGTTTGAGCAAATTAGCATGGGTTTGAAGAAATTAGGATGGGTTTGATGAAACCGAACGAAAATTTATGTGGTTTGAAAATTTATGTGAGGTTTGAGCAATTTAGCATGGGTTTGAAGAAATTAGGATGGGTTTGATGAAACCGAACGAAAATTTATGTGGTTTGAAAATTTATGTGAGGTTTGACATATTTAGCATGGGTTTGACGAAATTAGGATGGGTTTGATGAAACCGAACGAAAATTTATGTGGTTTGAAAATTTACCTGAGGTTTGAGCAATTTAGCATGGGTTTGAAGAAATTAGGATGGGTTTGATGAAATTAGGATGGGTTTGATGAATCCGAACGAAAATTTATGAGGTTTGAAAATTTATCTGAGGTTTGAGCAAATTAGCATGGGTTTGAAGAAATTAGGATGGGTTTGATGAAACCGAACGAAAATTTATGTGAGGTTTGAAAATTTATGTGAGGTTTGACATATTTAGCATGGGTTTGACGAAATTAGGATGGGTTTGATGAAACCGAACGAAAATTTATGTGGTTTGAAAATTTACCTGAGGTTTGAGCAATTTAGCATGGGTTTGAAGAAATTAGGATGGGTTTGATGAAATTAGGATGGGTTTGATGAATCCGAACGAAAATTTATGAGGTTTGAAAATTTATCTGAGGTTTGAGCAAATTAGCATGGGTTTGAAGAAATTAGGATGGGTTTGATGAAACCGAACGAAAATTTATGTGGTTTGAAAATTTACCTGAGGTTTGAGCAATTTAGCATGGGTTTGAAGAAATTAGGATGGGTTTGATGAAATTAGGATGGGTTTGATGAAACCGAACGAAAATTTATGTGGTTTGAAAATTTATGTGAGGTTTGAGCAATTTAGCATGGGTTTGAAGAAATTAGGATGGGTTTGATGAAACCGAACGAAAATTTATGTGAGGTTTGAAAATTTATGTGAGGTTTGACATATTTAGCATGGGTTTGACGAAATTAGGATGGGTTTGATAAAACCGAACGAAAATTTATGTGAGGTTTGAAAATTTATGTGAGGTTTGACATATTTAGCATGGGTTTGACGAAATTAGGATGGGTTTGATGAAACCGAACGAAAATTTATGTGGTTTGAAAATTTACCTGAGGTTTGAGCAATTTAGCATGGGTTTGAAGAAATTAGGATGGGTTTGATGAAATTAGGATGGGTTTGATGAAACCGAACGAAAATTTATGTGGTTTGAAAATTTATGTGAGGTTTGAGCAATTTAGCATGGGTTTGAAGAAATTAGGATGGGTTTGATGAAACCGAACGAAAATTTATGTGAGGTTTGAAAATTTATGTGAGGTTTGACATATTTAGCATGGGTTTGACGAAATTAGGATGGGTTGATGAAACCGAACGAAAATTTATGTGGTTTGAAAATTTACCTGAGGTTTGAGCAATTTAGCATGGGTTTGAAGAAATTAGGATGGGTTTGATGAAATTAGGATGGGTTTGATGAAACCGAACGAAAATTTATGTGGTTTGAAAATTTATGTGAGGTTTGAGCAATTTAGCATGGGTTTGAAGAAATTAGGATGGGTTTGATGAAACCGAACGAAAATTTATGTGAGGTTTGAAAATTTATGTGAGGTTTGACATATTTAGCATGGGTTTGACGAAATTAGGATGGGTTTGATGAAACCGAACGAAAATTTATGTGAGGTTTGAAAATTTATGTGAGGTTTGACATATTTAGCATGGGTTTGACGAAATTAGGATGGGTTTGATGAAACCGAACGAAAATTTATGTGGTTTGAAAATTCACCTGAGGTTTGAGCAATTTAGCATGGGTTTGAAGAAATTAGGATGGGTTTGATGAAATTAGGATGGGTTTGATGAAACCGAACGAAAATTTATGTGGTTTGAAAATTTATGTGAGGTTTGAGCAATTTAGCATGGGTTTGAAGAAATTAGGATGGGTTTGATGAAACCGAACGAAAATTTATGTGAGGTTTGAAAATTTATGTGAGGTTTGACATATTTAGCATGGGTTTGACGAAATTAGGATGGGTTTGATGAAACCGAACGAAAATTTATGTGGTTTGAAAATTTACCTGAGGTTTGAGCAATTTAGCATGGGTTTGAAGAAATTAGGATGGGTGTGATGAAATTAGGATGGGTTTGATGAATCCGAACGAAAATTTATTAGGTTTGAAAATTTATGTGAGGTTTGAGCAATTTAGCATGGGTTTGAAGAAATTAGGATGGGTTTGATGAATCCGAACGAAAATTTATGAGGTTTGAAAATTTATCTGAGGTTTGAGCAAATTAGCATGGGTTTGAAGAAATTAGGATGGGTTTGATGAAACCGAACGAAAATTTATGTGGTTTGAAAATTTATGTGAGGTTTGAGCAATTTAGCATGGGTTTGAAGAAATTAGGATGGGTTTGATGAAACCGAACGAAAATTTATGTGGTTTGAAAATTTATGTGAGGTTTGACATATTTAGCATGGGTTTGACGAAATTAGGATGGGTTTGATGAAACCGAACGAAAATTTATGTGGTTTGAAAATTTACCTGAGGTTTGAGCAATTTAGCATGGGTTTGAAGAAATTAGGATGGGTTTGATGAAATTAGGATGGGTTTGATGAATCCGAACGAAAATTTATGAGGTTTGAAAATTTATCTGAGGTTTGAGCAAATTAGCATGGGTTTGAAGAAATTAGGATGGGTTTGATGAAACCGAACGAAAATTTATGTGGTTTGAAAATTTATGTGAGGTTTGAGCAATTTAGCATGGGTTTGAAGAAATTAGGATGGGTTTGATGAAACCGAACGAAAATTTATGTGGTTTGAAAATTTACCTGAGGTTTGAGCAATTTAGCATGGGTTTGAAGAAATTAGGATGGGTTTGATGAAATTAGGATGGGTTTGATGAATCCGAACGAAAATTTATGAGGTTTGAAAATTTATCTGAGGTTTGAGCAAATTAGCATGGGTTTGAAGAAATTAGGATGGGTTTGATGAAACCGAACGAAAATTTATGTGGTTTGAAAATTTACCTGAGGTTTGAGCAATTTAGCATGGATTTGAAGAAATTAGGATGGGTTTGATGAAATTAGGATGGGTTTGATGAAACCGAACGAAAATTTATGTGGTTTGAAAATTTATGTGAGGTTTGAGCAATTTAGCATGGGTTTGAAGAAATTAGGATGGGTTTGATGAAACCGAACGAAAATTTATGTGAGGTTTGAAAATTTATGTGAGGTTTGACATATTTAGCATGGGTTTGACGAAATTAGGATGGGTTTGATGAAACCGAACGAAAATTTATGTGAGGTTTGAAAATTTATGTGAGGTTTGACATATTTAGCATGGGTTTGACGAAATTAGGATGGGTTTGATGAAACCGAACGAAAATTTATGTGGTTTGAAAATTTACCTGAGGTTTGAGCAATTTAGCATGGGTTTGAAGAAATTAGGATGGGTTTGATGAAATTAGGATGGGTTTGATGAAACCGAACGAAAATTTATGTGGTTTGAAAATTTATGTGAGGTTTGAGCAATTTAGCATGGGTTTGAAGAAATTAGGATGGGTTTGATGAAACCGAACGAAAATTTATGTGAGGTTTGAAAATTTATGTGAGGTTTGACATATTTAGCATGGGTTTGACGAAATTAGGATGGGTTTGATGAAACCGAACGAAAATTTATGTGGTTTGAAAATTTACCTGAGGTTTGAGCAATTTAGCATGGGTTTGAAGAAATTAGGATGGGTTTGATGAAATTAGGATGGGTTTGATGAAACCGAACGAAAATTTATGTGGTTTGAAAATTTATGTGAGGTTTGAGCAATTTAGCATGGGTTTGAAGAAATTAGGATGGGTTTGATGAAACCGAACGAAAATTTATGTGAGGTTTGAAAATTTATGTGAGGTTTGACATATTTAGCATGGGTTTGACGAAATTAGGATGGGTTTGATGAAACCGAACGAAAATTTATGTGGTTTGAAAATTTACCTGAGGTTTGAGCAATTTAGCATGGGTTTGAAGAAATTAGGATGGGTTTGATGAAATTAGGATGGGTTTGATGAATCCGAACGAAAATTTATGAGGTTTGAAAATTTATGTGAGGTTTGAGCAATTTAGCATGGGTTTGAAGAAATTAGGATGGGTTTGATGAATCCGAACGAAAATTTATGAGGTTTGAAAATTTATCTGAGGTTTGAGCAAATTAGCATGGGTTTGAAGAAATTAGGATGGGTTTGATGAAATTAGGATGGGTTTGATGAAACCGAACGAAAATTTATGTGGTTTGAAAATTTATGTGAGGTTTGAGCAATTTAGCATGGGTTTGAAGAAATTAGGATGGGTTTGATGAAACCGAACGAAAATTTATGTGAGGTTTGAAAATTTATGTGAGGTTTGACATATTTAGCATGGGTTTGACGAAATTAGGATGGGTTTGATGAAACCGAACGAAAATTTATGTGGTTTGAAAATTTACCTGAGGTTTGAGCAATTTAGCATGGGTTTGAAGAAATTAGGATGGGTTTGATGAAATTAGGATGGGTTTGATGAATCCGAACGAAAATTTATGAGGTTTGAAAATTTATGTGAGGTTTGAGCAATTTAGCATGGGTTTGAAGAAATTAGGATGGGTTTGATGAATCCGAACGAAAATTTATGAGGTTTGAAAATTTATCTGAGGTTTGAGCAAATTAGCATGGGTTTGAAGAAATTAGGATGGGTTTGATGAAACCGAACGAAAATTTATGTGGTTTGAAAATTTATGTGAGGTTTGAGCAATTTAGCATGGGTTTGAAGAAATTAGGATGGGTTTGATGAAACCGAACGAAAATTTATGTGGTTTGAAAATTTACCTGAGGTTTGAGCAATTTAGCATGGGTTTGAAGAAATTAGGATGGGTTTGATGAAATTAGGATGGGTTTGATGAATCCGAACGAAAATTTATGAGGTTTGAAAATTTATCTGAGGTTTGAGCAAATTAGCATGGGTTTGAAGAAATTAGGATGGGTTTGATGAAACCGAACGAAAATTTATGTGAGGTTTGAAAATTTATGTGAGGTTTGACATATTTAGCATGGGTTTGACGAAATTAGGATGGGTTTGATGAAACCGAACGAAAATTTATGTGAGGTTTGAAAATTTATGTGAGGTTTGACATATTTAGCATGGGTTTGACGAAATTAGGATGGGTTTGATGAAACCGAACGAAAATTTATGTGGTTTGAAAATTTACCTGAGGTTTGAGCAATTTAGCATGGGTTTGAAGAAATTAGGATGGGTTTGATGAAATTAGGATGGGTTTGATGAAACCGAACGAAAATTTATGTGGTTTGAAAATTTATGTGAGGTTTGAGCAATTTAGCATGGGTTTGAAGAAATTAGGATGGGTTTGATGAAACCGAACGAAAATTTATGTGAGGTTTGAAAATTTATGTGAGGTTTGACATATTTAGCATGGGTTTGACGAAATTAGGATGGGTTTGATGAAACCGAACGAAAATTTATGTGGTTTGAAAATTTACCTGAGGTTTGAGCAATTTAGCATGGGTTTGAAGAAATTAGGATGGGTTTGATGAAATTAGGATGGGTTTGATGAATCCGAACGAAAATTTATTAGGTTTGAAAATTTATGTGAGGTTTGAGCAATTTAGCATGGGTTTGAAGAAATTAGGATGGGTTTGATGAATCCGAACGAAAATTTATGAGGTTTGAAAATTTATCTGAGGTTTGAGCAAATTAGCATGGGTTTGAAGAAATTAGGATGGGTTTGATGAAACCGAACGAAAATTTATGTGGTTTGAAAATTTATGTGAGGTTTGAGCAATTTAGCATGGGTTTGAAGAAATTAGGATGGGTTTGATGAAACCGAACGAAAATTTATGTGGTTTGAAAATTTATGTGAGGTTTGACATATTTAGCATGGGTTTGACGAAATTAGGATGGGTTTGATGAAACCGAACGAAAATTTATGTGGTTTGAAAATTTACCTGAGGTTTGAGCAATTTAGCATGGGTTTGAAGAAATTAGGATGGGTTTGATGAAATTAGGATGGGTTTGATGAATCCGAACGAAAATTTATGAGGTTTGAAAATTTATCTGAGGTTTGAGCAAATTAGCATGGGTTTGAAGAAATTAGGATGGGTTTGATGAAACCGAACGAAAATTTATGTGGTTTGAAAATTTATGTGAGGTTTGAGCAATTTAGCATGGGTTTGAAGAAATTAGGATGGGTTTGATGAAACCGAACGAAAATTTATGTGGTTTGAAAATTTACCTGAGGTTTGAGCAATTTAGCATGGGTTTGAAGAAATTAGGATGGGTTTGATGAAATTAGGATGGGTTTGATGAATCCGAACGAAAATTTATGAGGTTTGAAAATTTATCTGAGGTTTGAGCAAATTAGCATGGGTTTGAAGAAATTAGGATGGGTTTGATGAAACCGAACGAAAATTTATGTGGTTTGAAAAT
Organism: Rutpela maculata; assembly: GCA_936432065.2. NCBI lineage: Eukaryota > Metazoa > Arthropoda > Insecta > Coleoptera > Cerambycidae > Rutpela > Rutpela maculata. The sequence goes on from CAKZFB020000062.1 coordinate 239,489, forward strand.
TTACCTGAGGTTTGAGCAATTTAGCATGGATTTGAAGAAATTAGGATGAGTTTGATGAAATTAGGATGGGTTTGATGAAACCGAACGAAAATTTATGTGGTTTGAAAATTTATGTGAGGTTTGAGCAATTTAGCATGGGTTTGAAGAAATTAGGATGGGTTTGATGAAACCGAACGAAAATTTATGTGAGGTTTGAAAATTTATGTGAGGTTTGACATATTTAGCATGGGTTTGACGAAATTAGGATGGGTTTGATGAAACCGAACGAAAATTTATGTGAGGTTTGAAAATTTATGTGAGGTTTGACATATTTAGCATGGGTTTGACGAAATTAGGATGGGTTTGATGAAACCGAACGAAAATTTATGTGGTTTGAAAATTTACCTGAGGTTTGAGCAATTTAGCATGGGTTTGAAGAAATTAGGATGGGTTTGATGAAATTAGGATGGGTTTGATGAAACCGAACGAAAATTTATGTGGTTTGAAAATTTATGTGAGGTTTGAGCAATTTAGCATGGGTTTGAAGAAATTAGGATGGGTTTGATGAAACCGAACGAAAATTTATGTGAGGTTTGAAAATTTATGTGAGGTTTGACATATTTAGCATGGGTTTGACGAAATTAGGATGGGTTTGATGAAACCGAACGAAAATTTATGTGGTTTGAAAATTTACCTGAGGTTTGAGCAATTTAGCATGGGTTTGAAGAAATTAGGATGGGTTTGATGAAATTAGGATGGGTTTGATGAAACCGAACGAAAATTTATGTGGTTTGAAAATTTATGTGAGGTTTGAGCAATTTAGCATGGGTTTGAAGAAATTAGGATGGGTTTGATGAAACCGAACGAAAATTTATGTGGTTTGAAAATTTACCTGAGGTTTGAGCAATTTAGCATGGGTTTGAAGAAATTAGGATGGGTTTGATGAAATTAGGATGGGTTTGATGAATCCGAACGAAAATTTATGAGGTTTGAAAATTTATCTGAGGTTTGAGCAAATTAGCATGGGTTTGAAGAAATTAGGATGGGTTTGATGAAACCGAACGAAAATTTATGTGGTTTGAAAATTTACCTGAGGTTTGAGCAATTTAGCATGGATTTGAAGAAATTAGGATGGGTTTGATGAAATTAGGATGGGTTTGATGAAACCGAACGAAAATTTATGTGGTTTGAAAATTTATGTGAGGTTTGAGCAATTTAGCATGGGTTTGAAGAAATTAGGATGGGTTTGATGAAACCGAACGAAAATTTATGTGAGGTTTGAAAATTTATGTGAGGTTTGACATATTTAGCATGGGTTTGACGAAATTAGGATGGGTTTGATGAAACCGAACGAAAATTTATGTGAGGTTTGAAAATTTATGTGAGGTTTGACATATTTAGCATGGGTTTGACGAAATTAGGATGGGTTTGATGAAACCGAACGAAAATTTATGTGGTTTGAAAATTTACCTGAGGTTTGAGCAATTTAGCATGGGTTTGAAGAAATTAGGATGGGTTTGATGAAATTAGGATGGGTTTGATGAAACCGAACGAAAATTTATGTGGTTTGAAAATTTATGTGAGGTTTGAGCAATTTAGCATGGGTTTGAAGAAATTAGGATGGGTTTGATGAAACCGAACGAAAATTTATGTGAGGTTTGAAAATTTATGTGAGGTTTGACATATTTAGCATGGGTTTGACGAAATTAGGATGGGTTTGATGAAACCGATCGAAAATTTATGTGGTTTGAAAATTTACCTGAGGTTTGAGCAATTTAGCATGGGTTTGAAGAAATTAGGATGGGTTTGATGAAATTAGGATGGGTTTGATGAAACCGAACGAAAATTTATGTGGTTTGAAAATTTATGTGAGGTTTGAGCAATTTAGCATGGGTTTGAAGAAATTAGGATGGGTTTGATGAAACCGAACGAAAATTTATGTGAGGTTTGAAAATTTATGTGAGGTTTGACATATTTAGCATGGGTTTGACGAAATTAGGATGGGTTTGATGAAACCGAACGAAAATTTATGTGGTTTGAAAATTTACCTGAGGTTTGAGCAATTTAGCATGGGTTTGAAGAAATTAGGATGGGTTTGATGAAATTAGGATGGGTTTGATGAATCCGAACGAAAATTTATGAGGTTTGAAAATTTATGTGAGGTTTGAGCAATTTAGCATGGGTTTGAAGAAATTAGGATGGGTTTGATGAATCCGAACGAAAATTTATGAGGTTTGAAAATTTATCTGAGGTTTGAGCAAATTAGCATGGGTTTGAAGAAATTAGGATGGGTTTGATGAAATTAGGATGGGTTTGATGAAACCGAACGAAAATTTATGTGGTTTGAAAATTTATGTGAGGTTTGAGCAATTTAGCATGGGTTTGAAGAAATTAGGATGGGTTTGATGAAACCGAACGAAAATTTATGTGAGGTTTGAAAATTTATGTGAGGTTTGACATATTTAGCATGGGTTTGACGAAATTAGGATGGGTTTGATGAAACCGAACGAAAATTTATGTGGTTTGAAAATTTACCTGAGGTTTGAGCAATTTAGCATGGGTTTGAAGAAATTAGGATGGGTTTGATGAAATTAGGATGGGTTTGATGAATCCGAACGAAAATTTATGAGGTTTGAAAATTTATGTGAGGTTTGAGCAATTTAGCATGGGTTTGAAGAAATTAGGATGGGTTTGATGAATCCGAACGAAAATTTATGAGGTTTGAAAATTTATCTGAGGTTTGAGCAAATTAGCATGGGTTTGAAGAAATTAGGATGGGTTTGATGAAACCGAACGAAAATTTATGTGGTTTGAAAATTTATGTGAGGTTTGAGCAATTTAGCATGGGTTTGAAGAAATTAGGATGGGTTTGATGAAACCGAACGAAAATTTATGTGGTTTGAAAATTTACCTGAGGTTTGAGCAATTTAGCATGGGTTTGAAGAAATTAGGATGGGTTTGATGAAATTAGGATGGGTTTGATGAATCCGAACGAAAATTTATGAGGTTTGAAAATTTATCTGAGGTTTGAGCAAATTAGCATGGGTTTGAAGAAATTAGGATGGGTTTGATGAAACCGAACGAAAATTTATGTGAGGTTTGAAAATTTATGTGAGGTTTGACATATTTAGCATGGGTTTGACGAAATTAGGATGGGTTTGATGAAACCGAACGAAAATTTATGTGAGGTTTGAAAATTTATGTGAGGTTTGACATATTTAGCATGGGTTTGACGAAATTAGGATGGGTTTGATGAAACCGAACGAAAATTTATGTGGTTTGAAAATTTACCTGAGGTTTGAGCAATTTAGCATGGGTTTGAAGAAATTAGGATGGGTTTGATGAAATTAGGATGGGTTTGATGAATCCGAACGAAAATTTATGAGGTTTGAAAATTTATCTGAGGTTTGAGCAAATTAGCATGGGTTTGAAGAAATTAGGATGGGTTTGATGAAACCGAACGAAAATTTATGTGGTTTGAAAATTTATGTGAGGTTTGAGCAATTTAGCATGGGTTTGAAGAAATTAGGATGGGTTTGATGAAACCGAACGAAAATTTATGTGGTTTGAAAATTTACCTGAGGTTTGAGCAATTTAGCATGGGTTTGAAGAAATTAGGATGGGTTTGATGAAATTAGGATGGGTTTGATGAATCCGAACGAAAATTTATGAGGTTTGAAAATTTATCTGAGGTTTGAGCAAATTAGCATGGGTTTGAAGAAATTAGGATGGGTTTGATGAAACCGAACGAAAATTTATGTGGTTTGAAAATTTACCTGAGGTTTGAGCAAATTAGCATGGGTTTGAAGAAATTAGGATGGGTTTGATGAAACCGAACGAAAATTTATGTGGTTTGAAAATTTATGTGAGGTTTGACATATTTAGCATGGGTTTGACGAAATTAGGATGGGTTTGATGAAACCGAACGAAAATTTATGTGAGGTTTGAAAATTTATGTGAGGTTTGACATATTTAGCATGGGTTTGACGAAATTAGGATGGGTTTGATGAAACCGAACGAAAATTTATGTGGTTTGAAAATTTACCTGAGGTTTGAGCAATTTAGCATGGGTTTGAAGAAATTAGGATGGGTTTGATGAAATTAGGATGGGTTTGATGAATCCGAACGAAAATTTATGAGGTTTGAAAATTTATCTGAGGTTTGAGCAAATTAGCATGGGTTTGAAGAAATTAGGATGGGTTTGATGAAACCGAACGAAAATTTATGTGGTTTGAAAATTTACCTGAGGTTTGAGCAATTTAGCATGGGTTTGAAGAAATTAGGATGGGTTTGATGAAATTAGGATGGGTTTGATGAAACCGAACGAAAATTTATGTGGTTTGAAAATTTATGTGAGGTTTGAGCAATTTAGCATGGGTTTGAAGAAATTAGGATGGGTTTGATGAAACCGAACGAAAATTTATGTGAGGTTTGAAAATTTATGTGAGGTTTGACATATTTAGCATGGGTTTGACGAAATTAGGATGGGTTTGATAAAACCGAACGAAAATTTATGTGAGGTTTGAAAATTTATGTGAGGTTTGACATATTTAGCATGGGTTTGACGAAATTAGGATGGGTTTGATGAAACCGAACGAAAATTTATGTGGTTTGAAAATTTACCTGAGGTTTGAGCAATTTAGCATGGGTTTGAAGAAATTAGGATGGGTTTGATGAAATTAGGATGGGTTTGATGAAACCGAACGAAAATTTATGTGGTTTGAAAATTTATGTGAGGTTTGAGCAATTTAGCATGGGTTTGAAGAAATTAGGATGGGTTTGATGAAACCGAACGAAAATTTATGTGAGGTTTGAAAATTTATGTGAGGTTTGACATATTTAGCATGGGTTTGACGAAATTAGGATGGGTTGATGAAACCGAACGAAAATTTATGTGGTTTGAAAATTTACCTGAGGTTTGAGCAATTTAGCATGGGTTTGAAGAAATTAGGATGGGTTTGATGAAATTAGGATGGGTTTGATGAATCCGAACGAAAATTTATGAGGTTTGAAAATTTATCTGAGGTTTGAGCAAATTAGCATGGGTTTGAAGAAATTAGGATGGGTTTGATGAAACCGAACGAAAATTTATGTGGTTTGAAAATTTACCTGAGGTTTGAGCAATTTAGCATGGGTTTGAAGAAATTAGGATGGGTTTGATGAAATTAGGATGGGTTTGATGAAACCGAACGAAAATTTATGTGGTTTGAAAATTTATGTGAGGTTTGAGCAATTTAGCATGGGTTTGAAGAAATTAGGATGGGTTTGATGAAACCGAACGAAAATTTATGTGAGGTTTGAAAATTTATGTGAGGTTTGACATATTTAGCATGGGTTTGACGAAATTAGGATGGGTTTGATGAAACCGAACGAAAATTTATGTGAGGTTTGAAAATTTATGTGAGGTTTGACATATTTAGCATGGGTTTGACGAAATTAGGATGGGTTTGATGAAACCGAACGAAAATTTATGTGGTTTGAAAATTTACCTGAGGTTTGAGCAATTTAGCATGGGTTTGAAGAAATTAGGATGGGTTTGATGAAATTAGGATGGGTTTGATGAAACCGAACGAAAATTTATGTGGTTTGAAAATTTATGTGAGGTTTGAGCAATTTAGCATGGGTTTGAAGAAATTAGGATGGGTTTGATGAAACCGAACGAAAATTTATGTGAGGTTTGAAAATTTATGTGAGGTTTGACATATTTAGCATGGGTTTGACGAAATTAGGATGGGTTTGATGAAACCGAACGAAAATTTATGTGGTTTGAAAATTTACCTGAGGTTTGAGCAATTTAGCATGGGTTTGAAGAAATTAGGATGGGTGTGATGAAATTAGGATGGGTTTGATGAATCCGAACGAAAATTTATTAGGTTTGAAAATTTATGTGAGGTTTGAGCAATTTAGCATGGGTTTGAAGAAATTAGGATGGGTTTGATGAATCCGAACGAAAATTTATGAGGTTTGAAAATTTATCTGAGGTTTGAGCAAATTAGCATGGGTTTGAAGAAATTAGGATGGGTTTGATGAAACCGAACGAAAATTTATGTGGTTTGAAAATTTATGTGAGGTTTGAGCAATTTAGCATGGGTTTGAAGAAATTAGGATGGGTTTGATGAAACCGAACGAAAATTTATGTGGTTTGAAAATTTATGTGAGGTTTGACATATTTAGCATGGGTTTGACGAAATTAGGATGGGTTTGATGAAACCGAACGAAAATTTATGTGGTTTGAAAATTTACCTGAGGTTTGAGCAATTTAGCATGGGTTTGAAGAAATTAGGATGGGTTTGATGAAATTAGGATGGGTTTGATGAATCCGAACGAAAATTTATGAGGTTTGAAAATTTATCTGAGGTTTGAGCAAATTAGCATGGGTTTGAAGAAATTAGGATGGGTTTGATGAAACCGAACGAAAATTTATGTGGTTTGAAAATTTATGTGAGGTTTGAGCAATTTAGCATGGGTTTGAAGAAATTAGGATGGGTTTGATGAAACCGAACGAAAATTTATGTGGTTTGAAAATTTACCTGAGGTTTGAGCAATTTAGCATGGGTTTGAAGAAATTAGGATGGGTTTGATGAAATTAGGATGGGTTTGATGAATCCGAACGAAAATTTATGAGGTTTGAAAATTTATCTGAGGTTTGAGCAAATTAGCATGGGTTTGAAGAAATTAGGATGGGTTTGATGAAACCGAACGAAAATTTATGTGGTTTGAAAATTTACCTGAGGTTTGAGCAATTTAGCATGGATTTGAAGAAATTAGGATGGGTTTGATGAAATTAGGATGGGTTTGATGAAACCGAACGAAAATTTATGTGGTTTGAAAATTTATGTGAGGTTTGAGCAATTTAGCATGGGTTTGAAGAAATTAGGATGGGTTTGATGAAACCGAACGAAAATTTATGTGAGGTTTGAAAATTTATGTGAGGTTTGACATATTTAGCATGGGTTTGACGAAATTAGGATGGGTTTGATGAAACCGAACGAAAATTTATGTGAGGTTTGAAAATTTATGTGAGGTTTGACATATTTAGCATGGGTTTGACGAAATTAGGATGGGTTTGATGAAACCGAACGAAAATTTATGTGGTTTGAAAATTTACCTGAGGTTTGAGCAATTTAGCATGGGTTTGAAGAAATTAGGATGGGTTTGATGAAATTAGGATGGGTTTGATGAAACCGAACGAAAATTTATGTGGTTTGAAAATTTATGTGAGGTTTGAGCAATTTAGCATGGGTTTGAAGAAATTAGGATGGGTTTGATGAAACCGAACGAAAATTTATGTGAGGTTTGAAAATTTATGTGAGGTTTGACATATTTAGCATGGGTTTGACGAAATTAGGATGGGTTTGATGAAACCGAACGAAAATTTATGTGGTTTGAAAATTTACCTGAGGTTTGAGCAATTTAGCATGGGTTTGAAGAAATTAGGATGGGTGTGATGAAATTAGGATGGGTTTGATGAATCCGAACGAAAATTTATTAGGTTTGAAAATTTATGTGAGGTTTGAGCAATTTAGCATGGGTTTGAAGAAATTAGGATGGGTTTGATGAATCCGAACGAAAATTTATGAGGTTTGAAAATTTATCTGAGGTTTGAGCAAATTAGCATGGGTTTGAAGAAATTAGGATGGGTTTGATGAAACCGAACGAAAATTTATGTGGTTTGAAAATTTATGTGAGGTTTGAGCAATTTAGCATGGGTTTGAAGAAATTAGGATGGGTTTGATGAAACCGAACGAAAATTTATGTGGTTTGAAAATTTATGTGAGGTTTGACATATTTAGCATGGGTTTGACGAAATTAGGATGGGTTTGATGAAACCGAACGAAAATTTATGTGGTTTGAAAATTTACCTGAGGTTTGAGCAATTTAGCATGGGTTTGAAGAAATTAGGATGGGTTTGATGAAATTAGGATGGGTTTGATGAATCCGAACGAAAATTTATGAGGTTTGAAAATTTATCTGAGGTTTGAGCAAATTAGCATGGGTTTGAAGAAATTAGGATGGGTTTGATGAAACCGAACGAAAATTTATGTGGTTTGAAAATTTATGTGAGGTTTGAGCAATTTAGCATGGGTTTGAAGAAATTAGGATGGGTTTGATGAAACCGAACGAAAATTTATGTGGTTTGAAAATTTACCTGAGGTTTGAGCAATTTAGCATGGGTTTGAAGAAATTAGGATGGGTTTGATGAAATTAGGATGGGTTTGATGAATCCGAACGAAAATTTATGAGGTTTGAAAATTTATCTGAGGTTTGAGCAAATTAGCATGGGTTTGAAGAAATTAGGATGGGTTTGATGAAACCGAACGAAAATTTATGTGGTTTGAAAATTTACCTGAGGTTTGAGCAATTTAGCATGGATTTGAAGAAATTAGGATGGGTTTGATGAAATTAGGATGGGTTTGATGAAACCGAACGAAAATTTATGTGGTTTGAAAATTTATGTGAGGTTTGAGCAATTTAGCATGGGTTTGAAGAAATTAGGATGGGTTTGATGAAACCGAACGAAAATTTATGTGAGGTTTGAAAATTTATGTGAGGTTTGACATATTTAGCATGGGTTTGACGAAATTAGGATGGGTTTGATGAAACCGAACGAAAATTTATGTGAGGTTTGAAAATTTATGTGAGGTTTGACATATTTAGCATGGGTTTGACGAAATTAGGATGGGTTTGATGAAACCGAACGAAAATTTATGTGGTTTGAAAATTTACCTGAGGTTTGAGCAATTTAGCATGGGTTTGAAGAAATTAGGATGGGTTTGATGAAATTAGGATGGGTTTGATGAAACCGAACGAAAATTTATGTGGTTTGAAAATTTATGTGAGGTTTGAGCAATTTAGCATGGGTTTGAAGAAATTAGGATGGGTTTGATGAAACCGAACGAAAATTTATGTGAGGTTTGAAAATTTATGTGAGGTTTGACATATTTAGCATGGGTTTGACGAAATTAGGATGGGTTTGATGAAACCGAACGAAAATTTATGTGGTTTGAAAATTTACCTGAGGTTTGAGCAATTTAGCATGGGTTTGAAGAAATTAGGATGGGTTTGATGAAATTAGGATGGGTTTGATGAAACCGAACGAAAATTTATGTGGTTTGAAAATTTATGTGAGGTTTGAGCAATTTAGCATGGGTTTGAAGAAATTAGGATGGGTTTGATGAAACCGAACGAAAATTTATGTGAGGTTTGAAAATTTATGTGAGGTTTGACATATTTAGCATGGGTTTGACGAAATTAGGATGGGTTTGATGAAACCGAACGAAAATTTATGTGGTTTGAAAATTTACCTGAGGTTTGAGCAATTTAGCATGGGTTTGAAGAAATTAGGATGGGTTTGATGAAATTAGGATGGGTTTGATGAATCCGAACGAAAATTTATGAGGTTTGAAAATTTATGTGAGGTTTGAGCAATTTAGCATGGGTTTGAAGAAATTAGGATGGGTTTGATGAATCCGAACGAAAATTTATGAGGTTTGAAAATTTATCTGAGGTTTGAGCAAATTAGCATGGGTTTGAAGAAATTAGGATGGGTTTGATGAAATTAGGATGGGTTTGATGAAACCGAACGAAAATTTATGTGGTTTGAAAATTTATGTGAGGTTTGAGCAATTTAGCATGGGTTTGAAGAAATTAGGATGGGTTTGATGAAACCGAACGAAAATTTATGTGAGGTTTGAAAATTTATGTGAGGTTTGACATATTTAGCATGGGTTTGACGAAATTAGGATGGGTTTGATGAAACCGAACGAAAATTTATGTGGTTTGAAAATTTACCTGAGGTTTGAGCAATTTAGCATGGGTTTGAAGAAATTAGGATGGGTTTGATGAAATTAGGATGGGTTTGATGAATCCGAACGAAAATTTATGAGGTTTGAAAATTTATGTGAGGTTTGAGCAATTTAGCATGGGTTTGAAGAAATTAGGATGGGTTTGATGAATCCGAACGAAAATTTATGAGGTTTGAAAATTTATCTGAGGTTTGAGCAAATTAGCATGGGTTTGAAGAAATTAGGATGGGTTTGATGAAACCGAACGAAAATTTATGTGGTTTGAAAATTTATGTGAGGTTTGAGCAATTTAGCATGGGTTTGAAGAAATTAGGATGGGTTTGATGAAACCGAACGAAAATTTATGTGGTTTGAAAATTTACCTGAGGTTTGAGCAATTTAGCATGGGTTTGAAGAAATTAGGATGGGTTTGATGAAATTAGGATGGGTTTGATGAATCCGAACGAAAATTTATGAGGTTTGAAAATTTATCTGAGGTTTGAGCAAATTAGCATGGGTTTGAAGAAATTAGGATGGGTTTGATGAAACCGAACGAAAATTTATGTGAGGTTTGAAAATTTATGTGAGGTTTGACATATTTAGCATGGGTTTGACGAAATTAGGATGGGTTTGATGAAACCGAACGAAAATTTATGTGAGGTTTGAAAATTTATGTGAGGTTTGACATATTTAGCATGGGTTTGACGAAATTAGGATGGGTTTGATGAAACCGAACGAAAATTTATGTGGTTTGAAAATTTACCTGAGGTTTGAGCAATTTAGCATGGGTTTGAAGAAATTAGGATGGGTTTGATGAAATTAGGATGGGTTTGATGAAACCGAACGAAAATTTATGTGGTTTGAAAATTTATGTGAGGTTTGAGCAATTTAGCATGGGTTTGAAGAAATTAGGATGGGTTTGATGAAACCGAACGAAAATTTATGTGAGGTTTGAAAATTTATGTGAGGTTTGACATATTTAGCATGGGTTTGACGAAATTAGGATGGGTTTGATGAAACCGAACGAAAATTTATGTGGTTTGAAAATTTACCTGAGGTTTGAGCAATTTAGCATGGGTTTGAAGAAATTAGGATGGGTTTGATGAAATTAGGATGGGTTTGATGAATCCGAACGAAAATTTATTAGGTTTGAAAATTTATGTGAGGTTTGAGCAATTTAGCATGGGTTTGAAGAAATTAGGATGGGTTTGATGAATCCGAACGAAAATTTATGAGGTTTGAAAATTTATCTGAGGTTTGAGCAAATTAGCATGGGTTTGAAGAAATTAGGATGGGTTTGATGAAACCGAACGAAAATTTATGTGGTTTGAAAATTTATGTGAGGTTTGAGCAATTTAGCATGGGTTTGAAGAAATTAGGATGGGTTTGATGAAACCGAACGAAAATTTATGTGGTTTGAAAATTTATGTGAGGTTTGACATATTTAGCATGGGTTTGACGAAATTAGGATGGGTTTGATGAAACCGAACGAAAATTTATGTGGTTTGAAAATTTACCTGAGGTTTGAGCAATTTAGCATGGGTTTGAAGAAATTAGGATGGGTTTGATGAAATTAGGATGGGTTTGATGAATCCGAACGAAAATTTATGAGGTTTGAAAATTTATCTGAGGTTTGAGCAAATTAGCATGGGTTTGAAGAAATTAGGATGGGTTTGATGAAACCGAACGAAAATTTATGTGGTTTGAAAATTTATGTGAGGTTTGAGCAATTTAGCATGGGTTTGAAGAAATTAGGATGGGTTTGATGAAACCGAACGAAAATTTATGTGGTTTGAAAATTTACCTGAGGTTTGAGCAATTTAGCATGGGTTTGAAGAAATTAGGATGGGTTTGATGAAATTAGGATGGGTTTGATGAATCCGAACGAAAATTTATGAGGTTTGAAAATTTATCTGAGGTTTGAGCAAATTAGCATGGGTTTGAAGAAATTAGGATGGGTTTGATGAAACCGAACGAAAATTTATGTGGTTTGAAAATTTACCTGAGGTTTGAGCAATTTAGCATGGATTTGAAGAAATTAGGATGGGTTTGATGAAATTAGGATGGGTTTGATGAAACCGAACGAAAATTTATGTGGTTTGAAAATTTATGTGAGGTTTGAGCAATTTAGCATGGGTTTGAAGAAATTAGGATGGGTTTGATGAAACCGAACGAAAATTTATGTGAGGTTTGAAAATTTATGTGAGGTTTGACATATTTAGCATGGGTTTGACGAAATTAGGATGGGTTTGATGAAACCGAACGAAAATTTATGTGAGGTTTGAAAATTTATGTGAGGTTTGACATATTTAGCATGGGTTTGACGAAATTAGGATGGGTTTGATGAAACCGAACGAAAATTTATGTGGTTTGAAAATTTACCTGAGGTTTGAGCAATTTAGCATGGGTTTGAAGAAATTAGGATGGGTTTGATGAAATTAGGATGGGTTTGATGAAACCGAACGAAAATTTATGTGGTTTGAAAATTTATGTGAGGTTTGAGCAATTTAGCATGGGTTTGAAGAAATTAGGATGGGTTTGATGAAACCGAACGAAAATTTATGTGAGGTTTGAAAATTTATGTGAGGTTTGACATATTTAGCATGGGTTTGACGAAATTAGGATGGGTTTGATGAAACCGAACGAAAATTTATGTGGTTTGAAAATTTACCTGAGGTTTGAGCAATTTAGCATGGGTTTGAAGAAATTAGGATGGGTTTGATGAAATTAGGATGGGTTTGATGAAACCGAACGAAAATTTATGTGGTTTGAAAATTTATGTGAGGTTTGAGCAATTTAGCATGGGTTTGAAGAAATTAGGATGGGTTTGATGAAACCGAACGAAAATTTATGTGAGGTTTGAAAATTTATGTGAGGTTTGACATATTTAGCATGGGTTTGACGAAATTAGGATGGGTTTGATGAAACCGAACGAAAATTTATGTGGTTTGAAAATTTACCTGAGGTTTGAGCAATTTAGCATGGGTTTGAAGAAATTAGGATGGGTTTGATGAAATTAGGATGGGTTTGATGAATCCGAACGAAAATTTATGAGGTTTGAAAATTTATGTGAGGTTTGAGCAATTTAGCATGGGTTTGAAGAAATTAGGATGGGTTTGATGAATCCGAACGAAAATTTATGAGGTTTGAAAATTTATCTGAGGTTTGAGCAAATTAGCATGGGTTTGAAGAAATTAGGATGGGTTTGATGAAATTAGGATGGGTTTGATGAAACCGAACGAAAATTTATGTGGTTTGAAAATTTATGTGAGGTTTGAGCAATTTAGCATGGGTTTGAAGAAATTAGGATGGGTTTGATGAAACCGAACGAAAATTTATGTGAGGTTTGAAAATTTATGTGAGGTTTGACATATTTAGCATGGGTTTGACGAAATTAGGATGGGTTTGATGAAACCGAACGAAAATTTATGTGGTTTGAAAATTTACCTGAGGTTTGAGCAATTTAGCATGGGTTTGAAGAAATTAGGATGGGTTTGATGAAATTAGGATGGGTTTGATGAATCCGAACGAAAATTTATGAGGTTTGAAAATTTATGTGAGGTTTGAGCAATTTAGCATGGGTTTGAAGAAATTAGGATGGGTTTGATGAAATTAGGATGGGTTTGATGAAACCGAACGAAAATTTATGTGGTTTGAAAATTTATGTGAGGTTTGAGCAATTTAGCATGGGTTTGAAGAAATTAGGATGGGTTTGATGAAACCGAACGAAAATTTATGTGAGGTTTGAAAATTTATGTGAGGTTTGACATATTTAGCATGGGTTTGACGAAATTAGGATGGGTTTGATGAAACCGAACGAAAATTTATGTGAGGTTTGAAACTTTATGTGAGGTTTGACATATTTAGCATGGGTTTGACGAAATTAGGATGGGTTTGATGAAACCGAACGAAAATTTATGTGGTTTGAAAATTTACCTGAGGTTTGAGCAATTTAGCATGGGTTTGAAGAAATTAGGATGGGTTTGACGAAATTAGGATGGGTTTGATGAAACCGAACGAAAATTTATGTGGTTTGAAAATTTACCTGAGGTTTGAGCAATTTAGCATGGGTTTGAAGAAATTAGGATGGGTTTGATGAAACCGAACGAAAATTTATGTGAGGTTTGAAAATTTATGTGAGGTTTGACATATTTAGCATGGGTTTGACGAAATTAGGATGGGTTTGATGAAACCGAACGAAAATTTATGTGAGGTTTGAAAATTTATGTGAGGTTTGACATATTTAGCATGGGTTTGACGAAATTAGGATGGGTTTGATGAAACCGAACGAAAATTTATGTGGTTTGAAAATTTACCTGAGGTTTGAGCAATTTAGCATGGGTTTGAAGAAATTAGGATGGGTTTGATGAAATTAGGATGGGTTTGATGAAACCGAACGAAAATTTATGTGGTTTGAAAATTTATGTGAGGTTTGAGCAATTTAGCATGGGTTTGAAGAAATTAGGATGGGTTTGATGAAACCGAACGAAAATTTATGTGAGGTTTGAAAATTTATGTGAGGTTTGACATATTTAGCATGGGTTTGACGAAATTAGGATGGGTTTGATGAAACCGAACGAAAATTTATGTGGTTTGAAAATTTACCTGAGGTTTGAGCAATTTAGCATGGGTTTGAAGAAATTAGGATGGGTGTGATGAAATTAGGATGGGTTTGATGAATCCGAACGAAAATTTATTAGGTTTGAAAATTTATGTGAGGTTTGAGCAATTTAGCATGGGTTTGAAGAAATTAGGATGGGTTTGATGAATCCGAACGAAAATTTATGTGAGGTTTGAAAATTTATGTGAGGTTTGACATATTTAGCATGGGTTTGACGAAATTAGGATGGGTTTGATGAAACCGAACGAAAATTTATGTGGTTTGAAAATTTACCTGAGGTTTGAGCAATTTAGCATGGGTTTGAAGAAATTAGGATGGGTTTGATGAAATTAGGATGGGTTTGATGAATCCGAACGAAAATTTATGAGGTTTGAAAATTTATGTGAGGTTTGAGCAATTTAGCATGGGTTTGAAGAAATTAGGATGGGTTTGATGAAACCGAACGAAAATTTATGTGGTTTGAAAATTTACCTGAGGTTTGAGCAATTTAGCATGGGTTTGAAGAAATTAGGATGGGTTTGATGAAATTAGGATGGGTTTGATGAAACCGAACGAAAATTTATGTGGTTTGAAAATTTATGTGAGGTTTGAGCAATTTAGCATGGGTTTGAAGAAATTAGGATGGGTTTGATGAAACCGAACGAAAATTTATGTGAGGTTTGAAAATTTATGTGAGGTTTGACATATTTAGCATGGGTTTGACGAAATTAGGATGGGTTTGATGAAACCGAACGAAAATTTATGTGGTTTGAAAATTTACCTGAGGTTTGAGCAATTTAGCATGGGTTTGAAGAAATTAGGATGGGTTTGATGAAATTAGGATGGGTTTGATGAAACCGAACGAAAATTTATGTGGTTTGAAAATTTATGTGAGGTTTGAGCAATTTAGCATGGGTTTGAAGAAATTAGGATGGGTTTGATGAAACCGAACGAAAATTTATGTGAGGTTTGAAAATTTATGTGAGGTTTGACATATTTAGCATGGGTTTGACGAAATTAGGATGGGTTTGATGAAACCGAACGAAAATTTATGTGGTTTGAAAATTTACCTGAGGTTTGAGCAATTTAGCATGGGTTTGAAGAAATTAGGATGGGTGTGATGAAATTAGGATGGGTTTGATGAATCCGAACGAAAATTTATTAGGTTTGAAAATTTATGTGAGGTTTGAGCAATTTAGCATGGGTTTGAAGAAATTAGGATGGGTTTGATGAATCCGAACGAAAATTTATGTGAGGTTTGAAAATTTATGTGAGGTTTGACATATTTAGCATGGGTTTGACGAAATTAGGATGGGTTTGATGAAACCGAACGAAAATTTATGTGGTTTGAAAATTTACCTGAGGTTTGAGCAATTTAGCATGGGTTTGAAGAAATTAGGATGGGTTTGATGAAATTAGGATGGGTTTGATGAATCCGAACGAAAATTTATGAGGTTTGAAAATTTATGTGAGGTTTGAGCAATTTAGCATGGGTTTGAAGAAATTAGGATGGGTTTGATGAATCCGAACGAAAATTTATGAGGTTTGAAAATTTATCTGAGGTTTGAGCAAATTAGCATGGGTTTGAAGAAATTAGGATGGGTTTGATGAAATTAGGATGGGTTTGATGAAACCGAACGAAAATTTATGTGGTTTGAAAATTTATGTGAGGTTTGAGCAATTTAGCATGGGTTTGAAGAAATTAGGATGGGTTTGATGAAACCGAACGAAAATTTATGTGAGGTTTGAAAATTTATGTGAGGTTTGACATATTTAGCATGGGTTTGACGAAATTAGGATGGGTTTGATGAAACCGAACGAAAATTTATGTGGTTTGAAAATTTACCTGAGGTTTGAGCAATTTAGCATGGGTTTGAAGAAATTAGGATGGGTTTGATGAAATTAGGATGGGTTTGATGAATCCGAACGAAAATTTATGAGGTTTGAAAATTTATGTGAGGTTTGAGCAATTTAGCATGGGTTTGAAGAAATTAGGATGGGTTTGATGAATCCGAACGAAAATTTATGAGGTTTGAAAATTTATCTGAGGTTTGAGCAAATTAGCATGGGTTTGAAGAAATTAGGATGGGTTTGATGAAACCGAACGAAAATTTATGTGGTTTGAAAATTTATGTGAGGTTTGAGCAATTTAGCATGGGTTTGAAGAAATTAGGATGGGTTTGATGAAACCGAACGAAAATTTATGTGGTTTGAAAATTTACCTGAGGTTTGAGCAATTTAGCATGGGTTTGAAGAAATTAGGATGGGTTTGATGAAATTAGGATGGGTTTGATGAATCCGAACGAAAATTTATGAGGTTTGAAAATTTATCTGAGGTTTGAGCAAATTAGCATGGGTTTGAAGAAATTAGGATGGGTTTGATGAAACCGAACGAAAATTTATGTGAGGTTTGAAAATTTATGTGAGGTTTGACATATTTAGCATGGGTTTGACGAAATTAGGATGGGTTTGATGAAACCGAACGAAAATTTATGTGAGGTTTGAAAATTTATGTGAGGTTTGACATATTTAGCATGGGTTTGACGAAATTAGGATGGGTTTGATGAAACCGAACGAAAATTTATGTGGTTTGAAAATTTACCTGAGGTTTGAGCAATTTAGCATGGGTTTGAAGAAATTAGGATGGGTTTGATGAAATTAGGATGGGTTTGATGAAACCGAACGAAAATTTATGTGGTTTGAAAATTTATGTGAGGTTTGAGCAATTTAGCATGGGTTTGAAGAAATTAGGATGGGTTTGATGAAACCGAACGAAAATTTATGTGAGGTTTGAAAATTTATGTGAGGTTTGACATATTTAGCATGGGTTTGACGAAATTAGGATGGGTTTGATGAAACCGAACGAAAATTTATGTGGTTTGAAAATTTACCTGAGGTTTGAGCAATTTAGCATGGGTTTGAAGAAATTAGGATGGGTTTGATGAAATTAGGATGGGTTTGATGAATCCGAACGAAAATTTATTAGGTTTGAAAATTTATGTGAGGTTTGAGCAATTTAGCATGGGTTTGAAGAAATTAGGATGGGTTTGATGAATCCGAACGAAAATTTATGAGGTTTGAAAATTTATCTGAGGTTTGAGCAAATTAGCATGGGTTTGAAGAAATTAGGATGGGTTTGATGAAACCGAACGAAAATTTATGTGGTTTGAAAATTTATGTGAGGTTTGAGCAATTTAGCATGGGTTTGAAGAAATTAGGATGGGTTTGATGAAACCGAACGAAAATTTATGTGGTTTGAAAATTTATGTGAGGTTTGACATATTTAGCATGGGTTTGACGAAATTAGGATGGGTTTGATGAAACCGAACGAAAATTTATGTGGTTTGAAAATTTACCTGAGGTTTGAGCAATTTAGCATGGGTTTGAAGAAATTAGGATGGGTTTGATGAAATTAGGATGGGTTTGATGAATCCGAACGAAAATTTATGAGGTTTGAAAATTTATCTGAGGTTTGAGCAAATTAGCATGGGTTTGAAGAAATTAGGATGGGTTTGATGAAACCGAACGAAAATTTATGTGGTTTGAAAATTTATGTGAGGTTTGAGCAATTTAGCATGGGTTTGAAGAAATTAGGATGGGTTTGATGAAACCGAACGAAAATTTATGTGGTTTGAAAATTTACCTGAGGTTTGAGCAATTTAGCATGGGTTTGAAGAAATTAGGATGGGTTTGATGAAATTAGGATGGGTTTGATGAATCCGAACGAAAATTTATGAGGTTTGAAAATTTATCTGAGGTTTGAGCAAATTAGCATGGGTTTGAAGAAATTAGGATGGGTTTGATGAAACCGAACGAAAATTTATGTGGTTTGAAAATTTACCTGAGGTTTGAGCAATTTAGCATGGATTTGAAGAAATTAGGATGAGTTTGATGAAATTAGGATGGGTTTGATGAAACCGAACGAAAATTTATGTGGTTTGAAAATTTATGTGAGGTTTGAGCAATTTAGCATGGGTTTGAAGAAATTAGGATGGGTTTGATGAAACCGAACGAAAATTTATGTGAGGTTTGAAAATTTATGTGAGGTTTGACATATTTAGCATGGGTTTGACGAAATTAGGATGGGTTTGATGAAACCGAACGAAAATTTATGTGAGGTTTGAAAATTTATGTGAGGTTTGACATATTTAGCATGGGTTTGACGAAATTAGGATGGGTTTGATGAAACCGAACGAAAATTTATGTGGTTTGAAAATTTACCTGAGGTTTGAGCAATTTAGCATGGGTTTGAAGAAATTAGGATGGGTTTGATGAAATTAGGATGGGTTTGATGAAACCGAACGAAAATTTATGTGGTTTGAAAATTTATGTGAGGTTTGAGCAATTTAGCATGGGTTTGAAGAAATTAGGATGGGTTTGATGAAACCGAACGAAAATTTATGTGAGGTTTGAAAATTTATGTGAGGTTTGACATATTTAGCATGGGTTTGACGAAATTAGGATGGGTTTGATGAAACCGAACGAAAATTTATGTGGTTTGAAAATTTACCTGAGGTTTGAGCAATTTAGCATGGGTTTGAAGAAATTAGGATGGGTTTGATGAAATTAGGATGGGTTTGATGAAACCGAACGAAAATTTATGTGGTTTGAAAATTTATGTGAGGTTTGAGCAATTTAGCATGGGTTTGAAGAAATTAGGATGGGTTTGATGAAACCGAACGAAAATTTATGTGAGGTTTGAAAATTTATGTGAGGTTTGACATATTTAGCATGGGTTTGACGAAATTAGGATGGGTTTGATGAAACCGAACGAAAATTTATGTGGTTTGAAAATTTACCTGAGGTTTGAGCAATTTAGCATGGGTTTGAAGAAATTAGGATGGGTTTGATGAAATTAGGATGGGTTTGATGAATCCGAACGAAAATTTATGAGGTTTGAAAATTTATGTGAGGTTTGAGCAATTTAGCATGGGTTTGAAGAAATTAGGATGGGTTTGATGAATCCGAACGAAAATTTATGAGGTTTGAAAATTTATCTGAGGTTTGAGCAAATTAGCATGGGTTTGAAGAAATTAGGATGGGTTTGATGAAACTAGGATGGGTTTGATGAAACCGAACGAAAATTTATGTGGTTTGAAAATTTATGTGAGGTTTGAGCAATTTAGCATGGGTTTGAAGAAATTAGGATGGGTTTGATGAAACCGAACGAAAATTTATGTGGTTTGAAAATTTATGTGAGGTTTGAGCAATTTAGCATGGGTTTGAAGAAATTAGGATGGGTTTGATGAAACCGAACGAAAATTTATGTGAGGTTTGAAAATTTATGTGAGGTTTGACATATTTAGCATGGGCTTGACGAAATTAGGATGGGTTTGATGAAACCGAACGAAAATTTATGTGGTTTGAAAATTTACCTGAGGTTTGAGCAATTTAGCATGGGTTTGAAGAAATTAGGATGGGTTTGATGAAATTAGGATGGGTTTGATGAATCCGAACGAAAATTTATGAGGTTTGAAAATTTATGTGAGGTTTGAGCAATTTAGCATGGGTTTGAAGAAATTAGGATGGGTTTGATGAATCCGAACGAAAATTTATGAGGTTTGAAAATTTATCTGAGGTTTGAGCAAATTAGCATGGGTTTGAAGAAATTAGGATGGGTTTGATGAAACCGAACGAAAATTTATGTGGTTTGAAAATTTATGTGAGGTTTGAGCAATTTAGCATGGGTTTGAAGAAATTAGGATGGGTTTGATGAAACCGAACGAAAATTTATGTGGTTTGAAAATTTACCTGAGGTTTGAGCAATTTAGCATGGGTTTGAAGAAATTAGGATGGGTTTGATGAAATTAGGATGGGTTTGATGAATCCGAACGAAAATTTATGAGGTTTGAAAATTTATCTGAGGTTTGAGCAAATTAGCATGGGTTTGAAGAAATTAGGATGGGTTTGATGAAACCGAACGAAAATTTATGTGGTTTGAAAATTTACCTGAGGTTTGAGCAATTTAGCATGGGTTTGAAGAAATTAGGATGGGTTTGATGAAATTAGGATGGGTTTGATGAAACCGAACGAAAATTTATGTGGTTTGAAAATTTATGTGAGGTTTGAGCAATTTAGCATGGGTTTGAAGAAATTAGGATGGGTTTGATGAAACCGAACGAAAATTTATGTGAGGTTTGAAAATTTATGTGAGGTTTGACATATTTAGCATGGGTTTGACGAAATTAGGATGGGTTTGATGAAACCGAACGAAAATTTATGTGAGGTTTGAAAATTTATGTGAGGTTTGACATATTTAGCATGGGTTTGACGAAATTAGGATGGGTTTGATGAAACCGAACGAAAATTTATGTGGTTTGAAAATTTACCTGAGGTTTGAGCAATTTAGCATGGGTTTGAAGAAATTAGGATGGGTTTGATGAAATTAGGATGGGTTTGATGAAACCGAACGAAAATTTATGTGGTTTGAAAATTTATGTGAGGTTTGAGCAATTTAGCATGGGTTTGAAGAAATTAGGATGGGTTTGATGAAACCGAACGAAAATTTATGTGAGGTTTGAAAATTTATGTGAGGTTTGACATATTTAGCATGGGTTTGACGAAATTAGGATGGGTTTGATGAAACCGAACGAAAATTTATGTGGTTTGAAAATTTACCTGAGGTTTGAGCAATTTAGCATGGGTTTGAAGAAATTAGGATGGGTTTGATGAAATTAGGATGGGTTTGATGAATCCGAACGAAAATTAATGAGGTTTGAAAATTTATGTGAGGTTTGAGCAATTTAGCATGGGTTTGAAGAAATTAGGATGGGTTTGATGAATCCGAACGAAAATTTATGAGGTTTGAAAATTTATCTGAGGTTTGAGCAAATTAGCATGGGTTTGAAGAAATTAGGATGGGTTTGATGAAACCGAACGAAAATTTATGTGGTTTGAAAATTTATGTGAGGTTTGAGCAATTTAGCATGGGTTTGAAGAAATTAGGATGGGTTTGATGAAACCGAACGAAAATTTATGTGGTTTGAAAATTTACCTGAGGTTTGAGCAATTTAGCATGGGTTTGAAGAAATTAGGATGGGTTTGATGAAATTAGGATGGGTTTGATGAATCCGAACGAAAATTTATGAGGTTTGAAAATTTATCTGAGGTTTGAGCAAATTAGCATGGGTTTGAAGAAATTAGGATGGGTTTGATGAAACCGAACGAAAATTTATGTGGTTTGAAAATTTACCTGAGGTTTGAGCAATTTAGCATGGGTTTGAAGAAATTAGGATGGGTTTGATGAAATTAGGATGGGTTTGATGAAACCGAACGAAAATTTATGTGGTTTGAAAATTTATGTGAGGTTTGAGCAATTTAGCATGGGTTTGAAGAAATTAGGATGGGTTTGATGAAACCGAACGAAAATTTATGTGAGGTTTGAAAATTTATGTGAGGTTTGACATATTTAGCATGGGTTTGACGAAATTAGGATGGGTTTGATGAAACCGAACGAAAATTTATGTGAGGTTTGAAAATTTATGTGAGGTTTGACATATTTAGCATGGGTTTGACGAAATTAGGATGGGTTTGATGAAACCGAACGAAAATTTATGTGGTTTGAAAATTTACCTGAGGTTTGAGCAATTTAGCATGGGTTTGAAGAAATTAGGATGGGTTTGATGAAATTAGGATGGGTTTGATGAAACCGAACGAAAATTTATGTGGTTTGAAAATTTATGTGAGGTTTGAGCAATTTAGCATGGGTTTGAAGAAATTAGGATGGGTTTGATGAAACCGAACGAAAATTTATGTGGTTTGAAAATTTACCTGAGGTTTGAGCAATTTAGCATGGGTTTGAAGAAATTAGGATGGGTTTGATGAAATTAGGATGGGTTTGATGAAACCGAACGAAAATTTATGTGGTTTGAAAATTTATGTGAGGTTTGAGCAATTTAGCATGGGTTTGAAGAAATTAGGATGGGTTTGATGAAACCGAACGAAAATTTATGTGAGGTTTGAAAATTTATGTGAGGTTTGACATATTTAGCATGGGTTTGACGAAATTAGGATGGGTTTGATGAAACCGAACGAAAATTTATGTGGTTTGAAAATTTACCTGAGGTTTGAGCAATTTAGCATGGGTTTGAAGAAATTAGGATGGGTTTGATGAAATTAGGATGGGTTTGATGAATCCGAACGAAAATTTATGAGGTTTGAAAATTTATGTGAGGTTTGAGCAATTTAGCATGGGTTTGAAGAAATTAGGATGGGTTTGATGAATCCGAACGAAAATTTATGAGGTTTGAAAATTTATCTGAGGTTTGAGCAAATTAGCATGGGTTTGAAGAAATTAGGATGGGTTTGATGAAACCGAACGAAAATTTATGTGGTTTGAAAATTTATGTGAGGTTTGAGCAATTTAGCATGGGTTTGAAGAAATTAGGATGGGTTTGATGAAACCGAACGAAAATTTATGTGGTTTGAAAATTTATGTGAGGTTTGACATATTTAGCATGGGTTTGACGAAATTAGGATGGGTTTGATGAAACCGAACGAAAATTTATGTGGTTTGAAAATTTACCTGAGGTTTGAGCAATTTAGCATGGGTTTGAAGAAATTAGGATGGGTTTGATGAAATTAGGATGGGTTTGATGAATCCGAACGAAAATTTATGAGGTTTGAAAATTTATCTGAGGTTTGAGCAAATTAGCATGGGTTTGAAGAAATTAGGATGGGTTTGATGAAACCGAACGAAAATTTATGTGAGGTTTGAAAATTTATGTGAGGTTTGACATATTTAGCATGGGTTTGACGAAATTAGGATGGGTTTGATGAAACCGAACGAAAATTTATGTGGTTTGAAAATTTACCTGAGGTTTGAGCAATTTAGCATGGGTTTGAAGAAATTAGGATGGGTTTGATGAAATTAGGATGGGTTTGATGAATCCGAACGAAAATTTATGAGGTTTGAAAATTGATCTGAGGTTTGAGCAAATTAGCATGGGTTTGAAGAAATTAGGATGGGTTTGATGAAACCGAACGAAAATTTATGTGGTTTGAAAATTTACCTGAGGTTTGAGCAATTTAGCATGGGTTTGAAGAAATTAGGATGGGTTTGATGAAATTAGGATGGGTTTGATGAAACCGAACGAAAATTTATGTGGTTTGAAAATTTATGTGAGGTTTGAGCAATTTAGCATGGGTTTGAAGAAATTAGGATGGGTTTGATGAAACCGAACGAAAA
The DNA here is from genome assembly GCA_936432065.2 of Rutpela maculata. Lineage (NCBI taxonomy): Eukaryota > Metazoa > Arthropoda > Insecta > Coleoptera > Cerambycidae > Rutpela > Rutpela maculata. Next base: position 263,040 of record CAKZFB020000062.1, read on the forward strand.
TTTATGTGAGGTTTGAAAATTTATGTGAGGTTTGACATATTTAGCATGGGTTTGACGAAATTAGGATGGGTTTGATAAAACCGAACGAAAATTTATGTGAGGTTTGAAAATTTATGTGAGGTTTGACATATTTAGCATGGGTTTGACGAAATTAGGATGGGTTTGATGAAACCGAACGAAAATTTATGTGGTTTGAAAATTTACCTGAGGTTTGAGCAATTTAGCATGGGTTTGAAGAAATTAGGATGGGTTTGATGAAATTAGGATGGGTTTGATGAAACCGAACGAAAATTTATGTGGTTTGAAAATTTATGTGAGGTTTGAGCAATTTAGCATGGGTTTGAAGAAATTAGGATGGGTTTGATGAAACCGAACGAAAATTTATGTGAGGTTTGAAAATTTATGTGAGGTTTGACATATTTAGCATGGGTTTGACGAAATTAGGATGGGTTTGATGAAACCGAACGAAAATTTATGTGGTTTGAAAATTTACCTGAGGTTTGAGCAATTTAGCATGGGTTTGAAGAAATTAGGATGGGTTTGATGAAATTAGGATGGGTTTGATGAATCCGAACGAAAATTTATGAGGTTTGAAAATTGATCTGAGGTTTGAGCAAATTAGCATGGGTTTGAAGAAATTAGGATGGGTTTGATGAAACCGAACGAAAATTTATGTGGTTTGAAAATTTACCTGAGGTTTGAGCAATTTAGCATGGGTTTGAAGAAATTAGGATGGGTTTGATGAAATTAGGATGGGTTTGATGAAACCGAACGAAAATTTATGTGGTTTGAAAATTTATGTGAGGTTTGAGCAATTTAGCATGGGTTTGAAGAAATTAGGATGGGTTTGATGAAACCGAACGAAAATTTATGTGAGGTTTGAAAATTTATGTGAGGTTTGACATATTTAGCATGGGTTTGACGAAATTAGGATGGGTTTGATAAAACCGAACGAAAATTTATGTGAGGTTTGAAAATTTATGTGAGGTTTGACATATTTAGCATGGGTTTGACGAAATTAGGATGGGTTTGATGAAACCGAACGAAAATTTATGTGGTTTGAAAATTTACCTGAGGTTTGAGCAATTTAGCATGGGTTTGAAGAAATTAGGATGGGTTTGATGAAATTAGGATGGGTTTGATGAAACCGAACGAAAATTTATGTGGTTTGAAAATTTATGTGAGGTTTGAGCAATTTAGCATGGGTTTGAAGAAATTAGGATGGGTTTGATGAAACCGAACGAAAATTTATGTGAGGTTTGAAAATTTATGTGAGGTTTGACATATTTAGCATGGGTTTGACGAAATTAGGATGGGTTTGATGAAACCGAACGAAAATTTATGTGGTTTGAAAATTTATGTGAGGTTTGAGCAATTTAGCATGGGTTTGAAGAAATTAGGATGGGTTTGATGAAACCGAACGAAAATTTATGTGAGGTTTGAAAATTTATGTGAGGTTTGACATATTTAGCATGGGTTTGACGAAATTAGGATGGGTTTGATGAAACCGAACGAAAATTTATGTGAGGTTTGAAAATTTATGTGAGGTTTGACATATTTAGCATGGGTTTGACGAAATTAGGATGGGTTTGATGAAACCGAACGAAAATTTATGTGGTTTGAAAATTTACCTGAGGTTTGAGCAATTTAGCATGGGTTTGAAGAAATTAGGATGGGTTTGATGAAATTAGGATGGGTTTGATGAAACCGAACGAAAATTTATGTGGTTTGAAAATTTATGTGAGGTTTGAGCAATTTAGCATGGGTTTGAAGAAATTAGGATGGGTTTGATGAAACCGAACGAAAATTTATGTGAGGTTTGAAAATTTATGTGAGGTTTGACATATTTAGCATGGGTTTGACGAAATTAGGATGGGTTTGATGAAACCGAACGAAAATTTATGTGAGGTTTGAAAATTTATGTGAGGTTTGACATATTTAGCATGGGTTTGACGAAATTAGGATGGGTTTGATGAAACCGAACGAAAATTTATGTGGTTTGAAAATTTACCTGAGGTTTGAGCAATTTAGCATGGGTTTGAAGAAATTAGGATGGGTTTGATGAAATTAGGATGGGTTTGATGAAACCGAACGAAAATTTATGTGGTTTGAAAATTTATGTGAGGTTTGAGCAATTTAGCATGGGTTTGAAGAAATTAGGATGGGTTTGATGAAACCGAACGAAAATTTATGTGAGGTTTGAAAATTTATGTGAGGTTTGACATATTTAGCATGGGTTTGACGAAATTAGGATGGGTTTGATGAAACCGAACGAAAATTTATGTGGTTTGAAAATTTACCTGAGGTTTGAGCAATTTAGCATGGGTTTGAAGAAATTAGGATGGGTTTGATGAAATTAGGATGGGTTTGATGAAACCGAACGAAAATTTATGTGGTTTGAAAATTTATGTGAGGTTTGAGCAATTTAGCATGGGTTTGAAGAAATTAGGATGGGTTTGATGAAACCGAACGAAAATTTATGTGAGGTTTGAAAATTTATGTGAGGTTTGACATATTTAGCATGGGTTTGACGAAATTAGGATGGGTTTGATGAAACCGAACGAAAATTTATGTGGTTTGAAAATTTACCTGAGGTTTGAGCAATTTAGCATGGGTTTGAAGAAATTAGGATGGGTTTGATGAAATTAGGATGGGTTTGATGAATCCGAACGAAAATTTATGAGGTTTGAAAATTTATGTGAGGTTTGAGCAATTTAGCATGGGTTTGAAGAAATTAGGATGGGTTTGATGAATCCGAACGAAAATTTATGAGGTTTGAAAATTTATCTGAGGTTTGAGCAAATTAGCATGGGTTTGAAGAAATTAGGATGGGTTTGATGAAATTAGGATGGGTTTGATGAAACCGAACGAAAATTTATGTGGTTTGAAAATTTATGTGAGGTTTGAGCAATTTAGCATGGGTTTGAAGAAATTAGGATGGGTTTGATGAAACCGAACGAAAATTTATGTGAGGTTTGAAAATTTATGTGAGGTTTGACATATTTAGCATGGGTTTGACGAAATTAGGATGGGTTTGATGAAACCGAACGAAAATTTATGTGGTTTGAAAATTTACCTGAGGTTTGAGCAATTTAGCATGGGTTTGAAGAAATTAGGATGGGTTTGATGAAATTAGGATGGGTTTGATGAATCCGAACGAAAATTTATGAGGTTTGAAAATTTATGTGAGGTTTGAGCAATTTAGCATGGGTTTGAAGAAATTAGGATGGGTTTGATGAATCCGAACGAAAATTTATGAGGTTTGAAAATTTATCTGAGGTTTGAGCAAATTAGCATGGGTTTGAAGAAATTAGGATGGGTTTGATGAAACCGAACGAAAATTTATGTGGTTTGAAAATTTATGTGAGGTTTGAGCAATTTAGCATGGGTTTGAAGAAATTAGGATGGGTTTGATGAAACCGAACGAAAATTTATGTGGTTTGAAAATTTACCTGAGGTTTGAGCAATTTAGCATGGGTTTGAAGAAATTAGGATGGGTTTGATGAAATTAGGATGGGTTTGATGAATCCGAACGAAAATTTATGAGGTTTGAAAATTTATCTGAGGTTTGAGCAAATTAGCATGGGTTTGAAGAAATTAGGATGGGTTTGATGAAACCGAACGAAAATTTATGTGAGGTTTGAAAATTTATGTGAGGTTTGACATATTTAGCATGGGTTTGACGAAATTAGGATGGGTTTGATGAAACCGAACGAAAATTTATGTGAGGTTTGAAAATTTATGTGAGGTTTGACATATTTAGCATGGGTTTGACGAAATTAGGATGGGTTTGATGAAACCGAACGAAAATTTATGTGGTTTGAAAATTTACCTGAGGTTTGAGCAATTTAGCATGGGTTTGAAGAAATTAGGATGGGTTTGATGAAATTAGGATGGGTTTGATGAAACCGAACGAAAATTTATGTGGTTTGAAAATTTATGTGAGGTTTGAGCAATTTAGCATGGGTTTGAAGAAATTAGGATGGGTTTGATGAAACCGAACGAAAATTTATGTGAGGTTTGAAAATTTATGTGAGGTTTGACATATTTAGCATGGGTTTGACGAAATTAGGATGGGTTTGATGAAACCGAACGAAAATTTATGTGGTTTGAAAATTTACCTGAGGTTTGAGCAATTTAGCATGGGTTTGAAGAAATTAGGATGGGTTTGATGAAATTAGGATGGGTTTGATGAATCCGAACGAAAATTTATTAGGTTTGAAAATTTATGTGAGGTTTGAGCAATTTAGCATGGGTTTGAAGAAATTAGGATGGGTTTGATGAATCCGAACGAAAATTTATGAGGTTTGAAAATTTATCTGAGGTTTGAGCAAATTAGCATGGGTTTGAAGAAATTAGGATGGGTTTGATGAAACCGAACGAAAATTTATGTGGTTTGAAAATTTATGTGAGGTTTGAGCAATTTAGCATGGGTTTGAAGAAATTAGGATGGGTTTGATGAAACCGAACGAAAATTTATGTGGTTTGAAAATTTATGTGAGGTTTGACATATTTAGCATGGGTTTGACGAAATTAGGATGGGTTTGATGAAACCGAACGAAAATTTATGTGGTTTGAAAATTTACCTGAGGTTTGAGCAATTTAGCATGGGTTTGAAGAAATTAGGATGGGTTTGATGAAATTAGGATGGGTTTGATGAATCCGAACGAAAATTTATGAGGTTTGAAAATTTATCTGAGGTTTGAGCAAATTAGCATGGGTTTGAAGAAATTAGGATGGGTTTGATGAAACCGAACGAAAATTTATGTGGTTTGAAAATTTATGTGAGGTTTGAGCAATTTAGCATGGGTTTGAAGAAATTAGGATGGGTTTGATGAAACCGAACGAAAATTTATGTGGTTTGAAAATTTACCTGAGGTTTGAGCAATTTAGCATGGGTTTGAAGAAATTAGGATGGGTTTGATGAAATTAGGATGGGTTTGATGAATCCGAACGAAAATTTATGAGGTTTGAAAATTTATCTGAGGTTTGAGCAAATTAGCATGGGTTTGAAGAAATTAGGATGGGTTTGATGAAACCGAACGAAAATTTATGTGGTTTGAAAATTTACCTGAGGTTTGAGCAATTTAGCATGGATTTGAAGAAATTAGGATGGGTTTGATGAAATTAGGATGGGTTTGATGAAACCGAACGAAAATTTATGTGGTTTGAAAATTTATGTGAGGTTTGAGCAATTTAGCATGGGTTTGAAGAAATTAGGATGGGTTTGATGAAACCGAACGAAAATTTATGTGAGGTTTGAAAATTTATGTGAGGTTTGACATATTTAGCATGGGTTTGACGAAATTAGGATGGGTTTGATGAAACCGAACGAAAATTTATGTGAGGTTTGAAAATTTATGTGAGGTTTGACATATTTAGCATGGGTTTGACGAAATTAGGATGGGTTTGATGAAACCGAACGAAAATTTATGTGGTTTGAAAATTTACCTGAGGTTTGAGCAATTTAGCATGGGTTTGAAGAAATTAGGATGGGTTTGATGAAATTAGGATGGGTTTGATGAAACCGAACGAAAATTTATGTGGTTTGAAAATTTATGTGAGGTTTGAGCAATTTAGCATGGGTTTGAAGAAATTAGGATGGGTTTGATGAAACCGAACGAAAATTTATGTGAGGTTTGAAAATTTATGTGAGGTTTGACATATTTAGCATGGGTTTGACGAAATTAGGATGGGTTTGATGAAACCGAACGAAAATTTATGTGGTTTGAAAATTTACCTGAGGTTTGAGCAATTTAGCATGGGTTTGAAGAAATTAGGATGGGTTTGATGAAATTAGGATGGGTTTGATGAAACCGAACGAAAATTTATGTGGTTTGAAAATTTATGTGAGGTTTGAGCAATTTAGCATGGGTTTGAAGAAATTAGGATGGGTTTGATGAAACCGAACGAAAATTTATGTGAGGTTTGAAAATTTATGTGAGGTTTGACATATTTAGCATGGGTTTGACGAAATTAGGATGGGTTTGATGAAACCGAACGAAAATTTATGTGGTTTGAAAATTTACCTGAGGTTTGAGCAATTTAGCATGGGTTTGAAGAAATTAGGATGGGTTTGATGAAATTAGGATGGGTTTGATGAATCCGAACGAAAATTTATGAGGTTTGAAAATTTATGTGAGGTTTGAGCAATTTAGCATGGGTTTGAAGAAATTAGGATGGGTTTGATGAATCCGAACGAAAATTTATGAGGTTTGAAAATTTATCTGAGGTTTGAGCAAATTAGCATGGGTTTGAAGAAATTAGGATGGGTTTGATGAAATTAGGATGGGTTTGATGAAACCGAACGAAAATTTATGTGGTTTGAAAATTTATGTGAGGTTTGAGCAATTTAGCATGGGTTTGAAGAAATTAGGATGGGTTTGATGAAACCGAACGAAAATTTATGTGAGGTTTGAAAATTTATGTGAGGTTTGACATATTTAGCATGGGTTTGACGAAATTAGGATGGGTTTGATGAAACCGAACGAAAATTTATGTGGTTTGAAAATTTACCTGAGGTTTGAGCAATTTAGCATGGGTTTGAAGAAATTAGGATGGGTTTGATGAAATTAGGATGGGTTTGATGAATCCGAACGAAAATTTATGAGGTTTGAAAATTTATGTGAGGTTTGAGCAATTTAGCATGGGTTTGAAGAAATTAGGATGGGTTTGATGAAATTAGGATGGGTTTGATGAAACCGAACGAAAATTTATGTGGTTTGAAAATTTATGTGAGGTTTGAGCAATTTAGCATGGGTTTGAAGAAATTAGGATGGGTTTGATGAATCCGAACGAAAATTTATGAGGTTTGAAAATTTATCTGAGGTTTGAGCAAATTAGCATGGGTTTGAAGAAATTAGGATGGGTTTGATGAAACCGAACGAAAATTTATGTGGTTTGAAAATTTATGTGAGGTTTGAGCAATTTAGCATGGGTTTGAAGAAATTAGGATGGGTTTGATGAAACCGAACGAAAATTTATGTGGTTTGAAAATTTACCTGAGGTTTGAGCAATTTAGCATGGGTTTGAAGAAATTAGGATGGGTTTGATGAAATTAGGATGGGTTTGATGAATCCGAACGAAAATTTATGAGGTTTGAAAATTTATCTGAGGTTTGAGCAAATTAGCATGGGTTTGAAGAAATTAGGATGGGTTTGATGAAACCGAACGAAAATTTATGTGAGGTTTGAAAATTTATGTGAGGTTTGACATATTTAGCATGGGTTTGACGAAATTAGGATGGGTTTGATGAAACCGAACGAAAATTTATGTGAGGTTTGAAAATTTATGTGAGGTTTGACATATTTAGCATGGGTTTGACGAAATTAGGATGGGTTTGATGAAACCGAACGAAAATTTATGTGGTTTGAAAATTTACCTGAGGTTTGAGCAATTTAGCATGGGTTTGAAGAAATTAGGATGGGTTTGATGAAATTAGGATGGGTTTGATGAAACCGAACGAAAATTTATGTGGTTTGAAAATTTATGTGAGGTTTGAGCAATTTAGCATGGGTTTGAAGAAATTAGGATGGGTTTGATGAAACCGAACGAAAATTTATGTGAGGTTTGAAAATTTATGTGAGGTTTGACATATTTAGCATGGGTTTGACGAAATTAGGATGGGTTTGATGAAACCGAACGAAAATTTATGTGGTTTGAAAATTTACCTGAGGTTTGAGCAATTTAGCATGGGTTTGAAGAAATTAGGATGGGTTTGATGAAATTAGGATGGGTTTGATGAATCCGAACGAAAATTTATTAGGTTTGAAAATTTATGTGAGGTTTGAGCAATTTAGCATGGGTTTGAAGAAATTAGGATGGGTTTGATGAATCCGAACGAAAATTTATGAGGTTTGAAAATTTATCTGAGGTTTGAGCAAATTAGCATGGGTTTGAAGAAATTAGGATGGGTTTGATGAAACCGAACGAAAATTTATGTGGTTTGAAAATTTATGTGAGGTTTGAGCAATTTAGCATGGGTTTGAAGAAATTAGGATGGGTTTGATGAAACCGAACGAAAATTTATGTGGTTTGAAAATTTATGTGAGGTTTGACATATTTAGCATGGGTTTGACGAAATTAGGATGGGTTTGATGAAACCGAACGAAAATTTATGTGGTTTGAAAATTTACCTGAGGTTTGAGCAATTTAGCATGGGTTTGAAGAAATTAGGATGGGTTTGATGAAATTAGGATGGGTTTGATGAATCCGAACGAAAATTTATGAGGTTTGAAAATTTATCTGAGGTTTGAGCAAATTAGCATGGGTTTGAAGAAATTAGGATGGGTTTGATGAAACCGAACGAAAATTTATGTGGTTTGAAAATTTATGTGAGGTTTGAGCAATTTAGCATGGGTTTGAAGAAATTAGGATGGGTTTGATGAAACCGAACGAAAATTTATGTGGTTTGAAAATTTACCTGAGGTTTGAGCAATTTAGCATGGGTTTGAAGAAATTAGGATGGGTTTGATGAAATTAGGATGGGTTTGATGAATCCGAACGAAAATTTATGAGGTTTGAAAATTTATCTGAGGTTTGAGCAAATTAGCATGGGTTTGAAGAAATTAGGATGGGTTTGATGAAACCGAACGAAAATTTATGTGGTTTGAAAATTTACCTGAGGTTTGAGCAATTTAGCATGGATTTGAAGAAATTAGGATGGGTTTGATGAAATTAGGATGGGTTTGATGAAACCGAACGAAAATTTATGTGGTTTGAAAATTTATGTGAGGTTTGAGCAATTTAGCATGGGTTTGAAGAAATTAGGATGGGTTTGATGAAACCGAACGAAAATTTATGTGAGGTTTGAAAATTTATGTGAGGTTTGACATATTTAGCATGGGTTTGACGAAATTAGGATGGGTTTGATGAAACCGAACGAAAATTTATGTGAGGTTTGAAAATTTATGTGAGGTTTGACATATTTAGCATGGGTTTGACGAAATTAGGATGGGTTTGATGAAACCGAACGAAAATTTATGTGGTTTGAAAATTTACCTGAGGTTTGAGCAATTTAGCATGGGTTTGAAGAAATTAGGATGGGTTTGATGAAATTAGGATGGGTTTGATGAAACCGAACGAAAATTTATGTGGTTTGAAAATTTATGTGAGGTTTGAGCAATTTAGCATGGGTTTGAAGAAATTAGGATGGGTTTGATGAAACCGAACGAAAATTTATGTGAGGTTTGAAAATTTATGTGAGGTTTGACATATTTAGCATGGGTTTGACGAAATTAGGATGGGTTTGATGAAACCGAACGAAAATTTATGTGGTTTGAAAATTTACCTGAGGTTTGAGCAATTTAGCATGGGTTTGAAGAAATTAGGATGGGTTTGATGAAATTAGGATGGGTTTGATGAAACCGAACGAAAATTTATGTGGTTTGAAAATTTATGTGAGGTTTGAGCAATTTAGCATGGGTTTGAAGAAATTAGGATGGGTTTGATGAAACCGAACGAAAATTTATGTGAGGTTTGAAAATTTATGTGAGGTTTGACATATTTAGCATGGGTTTGACGAAATTAGGATGGGTTTGATGAAACCGAACGAAAATTTATGTGGTTTGAAAATTTACCTGAGGTTTGAGCAATTTAGCATGGGTTTGAAGAAATTAGGATGGGTTTGATGAAATTAGGATGGGTTTGATGAATCCGAACGAAAATTTATGAGGTTTGAAAATTTATGTGAGGTTTGAGCAATTTAGCATGGGTTTGAAGAAATTAGGATGGGTTTGATGAATCCGAACGAAAATTTATGAGGTTTGAAAATTTATCTGAGGTTTGAGCAAATTAGCATGGGTTTGAAGAAATTAGGATGGGTTTGATGAAATTAGGATGGGTTTGATGAAACCGAACGAAAATTTATGTGGTTTGAAAATTTATGTGAGGTTTGAGCAATTTAGCATGGGTTTGAAGAAATTAGGATGGGTTTGATGAAACCGAACGAAAATTTATGTGAGGTTTGAAAATTTATGTGAGGTTTGACATATTTAGCATGGGTTTGACGAAATTAGGATGGGTTTGATGAAACCGAACGAAAATTTATGTGGTTTGAAAATTTACCTGAGGTTTGAGCAATTTAGCATGGGTTTGAAGAAATTAGGATGGGTTTGATGAAATTAGGATGGGTTTGATGAATCCGAACGAAAATTTATGAGGTTTGAAAATTTATGTGAGGTTTGAGCAATTTAGCATGGGTTTGAAGAAATTAGGATGGGTTTGATGAAATTAGGATGGGTTTGATGAAACCGAACGAAAATTTATGTGGTTTGAAAATTTATGTGAGGTTTGAGCAATTTAGCATGGGTTTGAAGAAATTAGGATGGGTTTGATGAAACCGAACGAAAATTTATGTGAGGTTTGAAAATTTATGTGAGGTTTGACATATTTAGCATGGGTTTGACGAAATTAGGATGGGTTTGATGAAACCGAACGAAAATTTATGTGAGGTTTGAAAATTTATGTGAGGTTTGACATATTTAGCATGGGTTTGACGAAATTAGGATGGGTTTGATGAAACCGAACGAAAATTTATGTGGTTTGAAAATTTACCTGAGGTTTGAGCAATTTAGCATGGGTTTGAAGAAATTAGGATGGGTTTGACGAAATTAGGATGGGTTTGATGAAACCGAACGAAAATTTATGTGGTTTGAAAATTTACCTGAGGTTTGAGCAATTTAGCATGGGTTTGAAGAAATTAGGATGGGTTTGATGAAATTAGGATGGGTTTGATAAAACCGAACGAAAATTTATGTGGTTTGAAAATTTATGTGAGGTTTGAGCAATTTAGCATGGGTTTGAAGAAATTAGGATGGGTTTGATGAAACCGAACGAAAATTTATGTGAGGTTTGAAAATTTATGTGAGGTTTGACATATTTAGCATGGGTTTGACGAAATTAGGATGGGTTTGATGAAACCGAACGAAAATTTATGTGGTTTGAAAATTTACCTGAGGTTTGAGCAATTTAGCATGGGTTTGAAGAAATTAGGATGGGTTTGATGAAATTAGGATGGGTTTGATGAATCCGAACGAAAATTTATGAGGTTTGAAAATTTATGTGAGGTTTGAGCAATTTAGCATGGGTTTGAAGAAATTAGGATGGGTTTGATGAATCCGAACGAAAATTTATGAGGTTTGAAAATTTATCTGAGGTTTGAGCAAATTAGCATGGGTTTGAAGAAATTAGGATGGGTTTGATGAAATTAGGATGGGTTTGATGAAACCGAACGAAAATTTATGTGGTTTGAAAATTTATGTGAGGTTTGAGCAATTTAGCATGGGTTTGAAGAAATTAGGATGGGTTTGATGAAACCGAACGAAAATTTATGTGAGGTTTGAAAATTTATGTGAGGTTTGACATATTTAGCATGGGCTTGACGAAATTAGGATGGGTTTGATGAAACCGAACGAAAATTTATGTGGTTTGAAAATTTACCTGAGGTTTGAGCAATTTAGCATGGGTTTGAAGAAATTAGGATGGGTTTGATGAAATTAGGATGGGTTTGATGAATCCGAACGAAAATTTATGAGGTTTGAAAATTTATGTGAGGTTTGAGCAATTTAGCATGGGTTTGAAGAAATTAGGATGGGTTTGATGAATCCGAACGAAAATTTATGAGGTTTGAAAATTTATCTGAGGTTTGAGCAAATTAGCATGGGTTTGAAGAAATTAGGATGGGTTTGATGAAACCGAACGAAAATTTATGTGGTTTGAAAATTTATGTGAGGTTTGAGCAATTTAGCATGGGTTTGAAGAAATTAGGATGGGTTTGATGAAACCGAACGAAAATTTATGTGGTTTGAAAATTTACCTGAGGTTTGAGCAATTTAGCATGGGTTTGAAGAAATTAGGATGGGTTTGATGAAATTAGGATGGGTTTGATGAATCCGAACGAAAATTTATGAGGTTTGAAAATTTATCTGAGGTTTGAGCAAATTAGCATGGGTTTGAAGAAATTAGGATGGGTTTGATGAAACCGAACGAAAATTTATGTGGTTTGAAAATTTACCTGAGGTTTGAGCAATTTAGCATGGGTTTGAAGAAATTAGGATGGGTTTGATGAAATTAGGATGGGTTTGATGAAACCGAACGAAAATTTATGTGGTTTGAAAATTTATGTGAGGTTTGAGCAATTTAGCATGGGTTTGAAGAAATTAGGATGGGTTTGATGAAACCGAACGAAAATTTATGTGAGGTTTGAAAATTTATGTGAGGTTTGACATATTTAGCATGGGTTTGACGAAATTAGGATGGGTTTGATGAAACCGAACGAAAATTTATGTGAGGTTTGAAAATTTATGTGAGGTTTGACATATTTAGCATGGGTTTGACGAAATTAGGATGGGTTTGATGAAACCGAACGAAAATTTATGTGGTTTGAAAATTTACCTGAGGTTTGAGCAATTTAGCATGGGTTTGAAGAAATTAGGATGGGTTTGATGAAATTAGGATGGGTTTGATGAAACCGAACGAAAATTTATGTGGTTTGAAAATTTATGTGAGGTTTGAGCAATTTAGCATGGGTTTGAAGAAATTAGGATGGGTTTGATGAAACCGAACGAAAATTTATGTGAGGTTTGAAAATTTATGTGAGGTTTGACATATTTAGCATGGGTTTGACGAAATTAGGATGGGTTTGATGAAACCGAACGAAAATTTATGTGGTTTGAAAATTTACCTGAGGTTTGAGCAATTTAGCATGGGTTTGAAGAAATTAGGATGGGTTTGATGAAATTAGGATGGGTTTGATGAATCCGAACGAAAATTTATGAGGTTTGAAAATTTATGTGAGGTTTGAGCAATTTAGCATGGGTTTGAAGAAATTAGGATGGGTTTGATGAATCCGAACGAAAATTTATGAGGTTTGAAAATTTATCTGAGGTTTGAGCAAATTAGCATGGGTTTGAAGAAATTAGGATGGGTTTGATGAAACCGAACGAAAATTTATGTGGTTTGAAAATTTATGTGAGGTTTGAGCAATTTAGCATGGGTTTGAAGAAATTAGGATGGGTTTGATGAAACCGAACGAAAATTTATGTGGTTTGAAAATTTACCTGAGGTTTGAGCAATTTAGCATGGGTTTGAAGAAATTAGGATGGGTTTGATGAAATTAGGATGGGTTTGATGAATCCGAACGAAAATTTATGAGGTTTGAAAATTTATCTGAGGTTTGAGCAAATTAGCATGGGTTTGAAGAAATTAGGATGGGTTTGATGAAACCGAACGAAAATTTATGTGGTTTGAAAATTTACCTGAGGTTGGAGCAATTTAGCATGGGTTTGAAGAAATTAGGATGGGTTTGATGAAATTAGGATGGGTTTGATGAAACCGAACGAAAATTTATGTGGTTTGAAAATTTATGTGAGGTTTGAGCAATTTAGCATGGGTTTGAAGAAATTAGGATGGGTTTGATGAAACCGAACGAAAATTTATGTGAGGTTTGAAAATTTATGTGAGGTTTGACATATTTAGCATGGGTTTGACGAAATTAGGATGGGTTTGATGAAACCGAACGAAAATTTATGTGAGGTTTGAAAATTTATGTGAGGTTTGACATATTTAGCATGGGTTTGACGAAATTAGGATGGGTTTGATGAAACCGAACGAAAATTTATGTGGTTTGAAAATTTACCTGAGGTTTGAGCAATTTAGCATGGGTTTGAAGAAATTAGGATGGGTTTGATGAAATTAGGATGGGTTTGATGAAACCGAACGAAAATTTATGTGGTTTGAAAATTTATGTGAGGTTTGAGCAATTTAGCATGGGTTTGAAGAAATTAGGATGGGTTTGATGAAACCGAACGAAAATTTATGTGGTTTGAAAATTTACCTGAGGTTTGAGCAATTTAGCATGGGTTTGAAGAAATTAGGATGGGTTTGATGAAATTAGGATGGGTTTGATGAAACCGAACGAAAATTTATGTGGTTTGAAAATTTACCTGAGGTTTGAGCAATTTAGCATGGGTTTGAAGAAATTAGGATGGGTTTGATGAAATTAGGATGGGTTTGATGAAACCGAACGAAAATTTATGTGGTTTGAAAATTTATGTGAGGTTTGAGCAATTTAGCATGGGTTTGAAGAAATTAGGATGGGTTTGATGAAACCGAACGAAAATTTATGTGAGGTTTGAAAATTTATGTGAGGTTTGACATATTTAGCATGGGTTTGACGAAATTAGGATGGGTTTGATGAAACCGAACGAAAATTTATGTGGTTTGAAAATTTACCTGAGGTTTGAGCAATTTAGCATGGGTTTGAAGAAATTAGGATGGGTTTGATGAAATTAGGATGGGTTTGATGAATCCGAACGAAAATTTATGAGGTTTGAAAATTTATGTGAGGTTTGAGCAATTTAGCATGGGTTTGAAGAAATTAGGATGGGTTTGATGAATCCGAACGAAAATTTATGAGGTTTGAAAATTTATCTGAGGTTTGAGCAAATTAGCATGGGTTTGAAGAAATTAGGATGGGTTTGATGAAACCGAACGAAAATTTATGTGGTTTGAAAATTTATGTGAGGTTTGAGCAATTTAGCATGGGTTTGAAGAAATTAGGATGGGTTTGATGAAACCGAACGAAAATTTATGTGGTTTGAAAATTTATGTGAGGTTTGACATATTTAGCATGGGTTTGACGAAATTAGGATGGGTTTGATGAAACCGAACGAAAATTTATGTGGTTTGAAAATTTACCTGAGGTTTGAGCAATTTAGCATGGGTTTGAAGAAATTAGGATGGGTTTGATGAAATTAGGATGGGTTTGATGAATCCGAACGAAAATTTATGAGGTTTGAAAATTTATCTGAGGTTTGAGCAAATTAGCATGGGTTTGAAGAAATTAGGATGGGTTTGATGAAACCGAACGAAAATTTATGTGAGGTTTGAAAATTTATGTGAGGTTTGACATATTTAGCATGGGTTTGACGAAATTAGGATGGGTTTGATGAAACCGAACGAAAATTTATGTGGTTTGAAAATTTACCTGAGGTTTGAGCAATTTAGCATGGGTTTGAAGAAATTAGGATGGGTTTGATGAAATTAGGATGGGTTTGATGAATCCGAACGAAAATTTATGAGGTTTGAAAATTGATCTGAGGTTTGAGCAAATTAGCATGGGTTTGAAGAAATTAGGATGGGTTTGATGAAACCGAACGAAAATTTATGTGGTTTGAAAATTTACCTGAGGTTTGAGCAATTTAGCATGGGTTTGAAGAAATTAGGATGGGTTTGATGAAATTAGGATGGGTTTGATGAAACCGAACGAAAATTTATGTGGTTTGAAAATTTATGTGAGGTTTGAGCAATTTAGCATGGGTTTGAAGAAATTAGGATGGGTTTGATGAAACCGAACGAAAATTTATGTGAGGTTTGAAAATTTATGTGAGGTTTGACATATTTAGCATGGGTTTGACGAAATTAGGATGGGTTTGATAAAACCGAACGAAAATTTATGTGAGGTTTGAAAATTTATGTGAGGTTTGACATATTTAGCATGGGTTTGACGAAATTAGGATGGGTTTGATGAAACCGAACGAAAATTTATGTGGTTTGAAAATTTACCTGAGGTTTGAGCAATTTAGCATGGGTTTGAAGAAATTAGGATGGGTTTGATGAAATTAGGATGGGTTTGATGAAACCGAACGAAAATTTATGTGGTTTGAAAATTTATGTGAGGTTTGAGCAATTTAGCATGGGTTTGAAGAAATTAGGATGGGTTTGATGAAACCGAACGAAAATTTATGTGAGGTTTGAAAATTTATGTGAGGTTTGACATATTTAGCATGGGTTTGACGAAATTAGGATGGGTTTGATGAAACCGAACGAAAATTTATGTGGTTTGAAAATTTACCTGAGGTTTGAGCAATTTAGCATGGGTTTGAAGAAATTAGGATGGGTTTGATGAAATTAGGATGGGTTTGATGAATCCGAACGAAAATTTATGAGGTTTGAAAATTTATCTGAGGTTTGAGCAAATTAGCATGGGTTTGAAGAAATTAGGATGGGTTTGATGAAACCGAACGAAAATTTATGTGGTTTGAAAATTTACCTGAGGTTTGAGCAATTTAGCATGGGTTTGAAGAAATTAGGATGGGTTTGATGAAATTAGGATGGGTTTGATGAAACCGAACGAAAATTTATGTGGTTTGAAAATTTATGTGAGGTTTGAGCAATTTAGCATGGGTTTGAAGAAATTAGGATGGGTTTGATGAAACCGAACGAAAATTTATGTGAGGTTTGAAAATTTATGTGAGGTTTGACATATTTAGCATGGGTTTGACGAAATTAGGATGGGTTTGATGAAACCGAACGAAAATTTATGTGAGGTTTGAAAATTTATGTGAGGTTTGACATATTTAGCATGGGTTTGACGAAATTAGGATGGGTTTGATGAAACCGAACGAAAATTTATGTGGTTTGAAAATTTACCTGAGGTTTGAGCAATTTAGCATGGGTTTGAAGAAATTAGGATGGGTTTGATGAAATTAGGATGGGTTTGATGAAACCGAACGAAAATTTATGTGGTTTGAAAATTTAAGTGAGGTTTGAGCAATTTAGCATGGGTTTGAAGAAATTAGGATGGGTTTGATGAAACCGAACGAAAATTTATGTGAGGTTTGAAAATTTATGTGAGGTTTGACATATTTAGCATGGGTTTGACGAAATTAGGATGGGTTTGATGAAACCGAACGAAAATTTATGTGGTTTGAAAATTTACCTGAGGTTTGAGCAATTTAGCATGGGTTTGAAGAAATTAGGATGGGTTTGATGAAATTAGGATGGGTTTGATGAATCCGAACGAAAATTTATTAGGTTTGAAAATTTATGTGAGGTTTGAGCAATTTAGCATGGGTTTGAAGAAATTAGGATGGGTTTGATGAATCCGAACGAAAATTTATGAGGTTTGAAAATTTATCTGAGGTTTGAGCAAATTAGCATGGGTTTGAAGAAATTAGGATGGGTTTGATGAAACCGAACGAAAATTTATGTGGTTTGAAAATTTATGTGAGGTTTGAGCAATTTAGCATGGGTTTGAAGAAATTAGGATGGGTTTGATGAAACCGAACGAAAATTTATGTGGTTTGAAAATTTATGTGAGGTTTGACATATTTAGCATGGGTTTGACGAAATTAGGATGGGTTTGATGAAACCGAACGAAAATTTATGTGGTTTGAAAATTTACCTGAGGTTTGAGCAATTTAGCATGGGTTTGAAGAAATTAGGATGGGTTTGATGAAATTAGGATGGGTTTGATGAATCCGAACGAAAATTTATGAGGTTTGAAAATTTATCTGAGGTTTGAGCAAATTAGCATGGGTTTGAAGAAATTAGGATGGGTTTGATGAAACCGAACGAAAATTTATGTGGTTTGAAAATTTATGTGAGGTTTGAGCAATTTAGCATGGGTTTGAAGAAATTAGGATGGGTTTGATGAAACCGAACGAAAATTTATGTGGTTTGAAAATTTACCTGAGGTTTGAGCAATTTAGCATGGGTTTGAAGAAATTAGGATGGGTTTGATGAAATTAGGATGGGTTTGATGAATCCGAACGAAAATTTATGAGGTTTGAAAATTTATCTGAGGTTTGAGCAAATTAGCATGGGTTTGAAGAAATTAGGATGGGTTTGATGAAACCGAACGAAAATTTATGTGGTTTGAAAATTTACCTGAGGTTTGAGCAATTTAGCATGGATTTGAAGAAATTAGGATGGGTTTGATGAAATTAGGATGGGTTTGATGAAACCGAACGAAAATTTATGTGGTTTGAAAATTTATGTGAGGTTTGAGCAATTTAGCATGGGTTTGAAGAAATTAGGATGGGTTTGATGAAACCGAACGAAAATTTATGTGAGGTTTGAAAATTTATGTGAGGTTTGACATATTTAGCATGGGTTTGACGAAATTAGGATGGGTTTGATGAAACCGAACGAAAATTTATGTGAGGTTTGAAAATTTATGTGAGGTTTGACATATTTAGCATGGGTTTGACGAAATTAGGATGGGTTTGATGAAACCGAACGAAAATTTATGTGGTTTGAAAATTTACCTGAGGTTTGAGCAATTTAGCATGGGTTTGAAGAAATTAGGATGGGTTTGATGAAATTAGGATGGGTTTGATGAAACCGAACGAAAATTTATGTGGTTTGAAAATTTATGTGAGGTTTGAGCAATTTAGCATGGGTTTGAAGAAATTAGGATGGGTTTGATGAAACCGAACGAAAATTTATGTGAGGTTTGAAAATTTATGTGAGGTTTGACATATTTAGCATGGGTTTGACGAAATTAGGATGGGTTTGATGAAACCGAACGAAAATTTATGTGGTTTGAAAATT
Source organism: Rutpela maculata (assembly GCA_936432065.2). Lineage (NCBI taxonomy): Eukaryota > Metazoa > Arthropoda > Insecta > Coleoptera > Cerambycidae > Rutpela > Rutpela maculata. The sequence goes on from CAKZFB020000062.1 coordinate 281,376, forward strand.
TACCTGAGGTTTGAGCAATTTAGCATGGGTTTGAAGAAATTAGGATGGGTTTGATGAAATTAGGATGGGTTTGATGAAACCGAACGAAAATTTATGTGGTTTGAAAATTTATGTGAGGTTTGAGCAATTTAGCATGGGTTTGAAGAAATTAGGATGGGTTTGATGAAACCGAACGAAAATTTATGTGAGGTTTGAAAATTTATGTGAGGTTTGACATATTTAGCATGGGTTTGACGAAATTAGGATGGGTTTGATGAAACCGAACGAAAATTTATGTGGTTTGAAAATTTACCTGAGGTTTGAGCAATTTAGCATGGGTTTGAAGAAATTAGGATGGGTTTGATGAAATTAGGATGGGTTTGATGAATCCGAACGAAAATTTATGAGGTTTGAAAATTTATGTGAGGTTTGAGCAATTTAGCATGGGTTTGAAGAAATTAGGATGGGTTTGATGAATCCGAACGAAAATTTATGAGGTTTGAAAATTTATCTGAGGTTTGAGCAAATTAGCATGGGTTTGAAGAAATTAGGATGGGTTTGATGAAATTAGGATGGGTTTGATGAAACCGAACGAAAATTTATGTGGTTTGAAAATTTATGTGAGGTTTGAGCAATTTAGCATGGGTTTGAAGAAATTAGGATGGGTTTGATGAAACCGAACGAAAATTTATGTGAGGTTTGAAAATTTATGTGAGGTTTGACATATTTAGCATGGGTTTGACGAAATTAGGATGGGTTTGATGAAACCGAACGAAAATTTATGTGGTTTGAAAATTTACCTGAGGTTTGAGCAATTTAGCATGGGTTTGAAGAAATTAGGATGGGTTTGATGAAATTAGGATGGGTTTGATGAATCCGAACGAAAATTTATGAGGTTTGAAAATTTATGTGAGGTTTGAGCAATTTAGCATGGGTTTGAAGAAATTAGGATGGGTTTGATGAATCCGAACGAAAATTTATGAGGTTTGAAAATTTATCTGAGGTTTGAGCAAATTAGCATGGGTTTGAAGAAATTAGGATGGGTTTGATGAAACCGAACGAAAATTTATGTGGTTTGAAAATTTATGTGAGGTTTGAGCAATTTAGCATGGGTTTGAAGAAATTAGGATGGGTTTGATGAAACCGAACGAAAATTTATGTGGTTTGAAAATTTATGTGAGGTTTGAGCAATTTAGCATGGGTTTGAAGAAATTAGGATGGGTTTGATGAAATTAGGATGGGTTTGATGAATCCGAACGAAAATTTATGAGGTTTGAAAATTTATCTGAGGTTTGAGCAAATTAGCATGGGTTTGAAGAAATTAGGATGGGTTTGATGAAACCGAACGAAAATTTATGTGAGGTTTGAAAATTTATGTGAGGTTTGACATATTTAGCATGGGTTTGACGAAATTAGGATGGGTTTGATGAAACCGAACGAAAATTTATGTGAGGTTTGACATATTTAGCATGGGTTTGACGAAATTAGGATGGGTTTGATGAAACCGAACGAAAATTTATGTGGTTTGAAAATTTACCTGAGGTTTGAGCAATTTAGCATGGGTTTGAAGAAATTAGGATGGGTTTGATGAAATTAGGATGGGTTTGATGAATCCGAACGAAAATTTATGAGGTTTGAAAATTTATCTCAGGTTTGAGCAAATTAGCATGGGTTTGAAGAAATTAGGATGGGTTTGATGAAACCGAACGAAAATTTATGTGGTTTGAAAATTTACCTGAGGTTTGAGCAATTTAGCATGGGTTTGAAGAAATTAGGATGGGTTTGATGAAATTAGGATGGGTTTGATGAAACCGAACGAAAATTTATGTGGTTTGAAAATTTATGTGAGGTTTGAGCAATTTAGCATGGGTTTGAAGAAATTAGGATGGGTTTGATGAAACCGAACGAAAATTTATGTGAGGTTTGAAAATTTATGTGAGGTTTGACATATTTAGCATGGGTTTGACGAAATTAGGATGGGTTTGATGAAACCGAACGAAAATTTATGTGAGGTTTGAAAATTTATGTGAGGTTTGACATATTTAGCATGGGTTTGACGAAATTAGGATGGGTTTGATGAAACCGAACGAAAATTTATGTGGTTTGAAAATTTACCTGAGGTTTGAGCAATTTAGCATGGGTTTGAAGAAATTAGGATGGGTTTGATGAAATTAGGATGGGTTTGATGAAACCGAACGAAAATTTATGTGGTTTGAAAATTTATGTGAGGTTTGAGCAATTTAGCATGGGTTTGAAGAAATTAGGATGGGTTTGATGAAACCGAACGAAAATTCATGTGAGGTTTGAAAATTTATGTGAGGTTTGACATATTTAGCATGGGTTTGACGAAATTAGGATGGGTTTGATGAAACCGAACGAAAATTTATGTGGTTTGAAAATTTACCTGAGGTTTGAGCAATTTAGCATGGGTTTGAAGAAATTAGGATGGGTTTGATGAAATTAGGATGGGTTTGATGAATCCGAACGAAAATTTATGAGGTTTGAAAATTTATGTGAGGTTTGAGCAATTTAGCATGGGTTTGAAGAAATTAGGATGGGTTTGATGAATCCGAACGAAAATTTATGAGGTTTGAAAATTTATCTGAGGTTTGAGCAAATTAGCATGGGTTTGAAGAAATTAGGATGGGTTTGATGAAACCGAACGAAAATTTATGTGGTTTGAAAATTTACCTGAGGTTTGAGCAATTTAGCATGGGTTTGAAGAAATTAGGATGGGTTTGATGAAATTAGGATGGGTTTGATGAATCCGAACGAAAATTTATGAGGTTTGAAAATTTATCTGAGGTTTGAGCAAATTAGCATGGGTTTGAAGAAATTAGGATGGGTTTGATGAAACCGAACGAAAATTTATGTGGTTTGAAAATTTACCTGAGGTTTGAGCAATTTAGCATGGATTTGAAGAAATTAGGATGGGTTTGATGAAATTAGGATGGGTTTGATGAAACCGAACGAAAATTTATGTGGTTTGAAAATTTATGTGAGGTTTGAGCAATTTAGCATGGGTTTGAAGAAATTAGGATGGGTTTGATGAAACCGAACGAAAATTTATGTGAGGTTTGAAAATTTATGTGAGGTTTGACATATTTAGCATGGGTTTGACGAAATTAGGATGGGTTTGATGAAACCGAACGAAAATTTATGTGAGGTTTGAAAATTTATGTGAGGTTTGACATATTTAGCATGGGTTTGACGAAATTAGGATGGGTTTGATGAAACCGAACGAAAATTTATGTGGTTTGAAAATTTACCTGAGGTTTGAGCAATTTAGCATGGGTTTGAAGAAATTAGGATGGGTTTGATGAAATTAGGATGGGTTTGATGAAACCGAACGAAAATTTATGTGGTTTGAAAATTTATGTGAGGTTTGAGCAATTTAGCATGGGTTTGAAGAAATTAGGATGGGTTTGATGAAACCGAACGAAAATTTATGTGAGGTTTGAAAATTTATGTGAGGTTTGACATATTTAGCATGGGTTTGACGAAATTAGGATGGGTTTGATGAAACCGAACGAAAATTTATGTGGTTTGAAAATTTACCTGAGGTTTGAGCAATTTAGCATGGGTTTGAAGAAATTAGGATGGGTTTGATGAAATTAGGATGGGTTTGATGAAACCGAACGAAAATTTATGTGGTTTGAAAATTTATGTGAGGTTTGAGCAATTTAGCATGGGTTTGAAGAAATTAGGATGGGTTTGATGAAACCGAACGAAAATTTATGTGAGGTTTGAAAATTTATGTGAGGTTTGACATATTTAGCATGGGTTTGACGAAATTAGGATGGGTTTGATGAAACCGAACGAAAATTTATGTGGTTTGAAAATTTACCTGAGGTTTGAGCAATTTAGCATGGGTTTGAAGAAATTAGGATGGGTTTGATGAAATTAGGATGGGTTTGATGAATCCGAACGAAAATTTATGAGGTTTGAAAATTTATGTGAGGTTTGAGCAATTTAGCATGGGTTTGAAGAAATTAGGATGGGTTTGATGAATCCGAACGAAAATTTATGAGGTTTGAAAATTTATCTGAGGTTTGAGCAAATTAGCATGGGTTTGAAGAAATTAGGATGGGTTTGATGAAATTAGGATGGGTTTGATGAAACCGAACGAAAATTTATGTGGTTTGAAAATTTATGTGAGGTTTGAGCAATTTAGCATGGGTTTGAAGAAATTAGGATGGGTTTGATGAAACCGAACGAAAATTTATGTGAGGTTTGAAAATTTATGTGAGGTTTGACATATTTAGCATGGGCTTGACGAAATTAGGATGGGTTTGATGAAACCGAACGAAAATTTATGTGGTTTGAAAATTTACCTGAGGTTTGAGCAATTTAGCATGGGTTTGAAGAAATTAGGATGGGTTTGATGAAATTAGGATGGGTTTGATGAATCCGAACGAAAATTTATGAGGTTTGAAAATTTATGTGAGGTTTGAGCAATTTAGCATGGGTTTGAAGAAATTAGGATGGGTTTGATGAATCCGAACGAAAATTTATGAGGTTTGAAAATTTATCTGAGGTTTGAGCAAATTAGCATGGGTTTGAAGAAATTAGGATGGGTTTGATGAAACCGAACGAAAATTTATGTGGTTTGAAAATTTATGTGAGGTTTGAGCAATTTAGCATGGGTTTGAAGAAATTAGGATGGGTTTGATGAAACCGAACGAAAATTTATGTGGTTTGAAAATTTACCTGAGGTTTGAGCAATTTAGCATGGGTTTGAAGAAATTAGGATGGGTTTGATGAAATTAGGATGGGTTTGATGAATCCGAACGAAAATTTATGAGGTTTGAAAATTTATCTGAGGTTTGAGCAAATTAGCATGGGTTTGAAGAAATTAGGATGGGTTTGATGAAACCGAACGAAAATTTATGTGGTTTGAAAATTTACCTGAGGTTTGAGCAATTTAGCATGGGTTTGAAGAAATTAGGATGGGTTTGATGAAATTAGGATGGGTTTGATGAAACCGAACGAAAATTTATGTGGTTTGAAAATTTATGTGAGGTTTGAGCAATTTAGCATGGGTTTGAAGAAATTAGGATGGGTTTGATGAAACCGAACGAAAATTTATGTGAGGTTTGAAAATTTATGTGAGGTTTGACATATTTAGCATGGGTTTGACGAAATTAGGATGGGTTTGATGAAACCGAACGAAAATTTATGTGAGGTTTGAAAATTTATGTGAGGTTTGACATATTTAGCATGGGTTTGACGAAATTAGGATGGGTTTGATGAAACCGAACGAAAATTTATGTGGTTTGAAAATTTACCTGAGGTTTGAGCAATTTAGCATGGGTTTGAAGAAATTAGGATGGGTTTGATGAAATTAGGATGGGTTTGATGAAACCGAACGAAAATTTATGTGGTTTGAAAATTTATGTGAGGTTTGAGCAATTTAGCATGGGTTTGAAGAAATTAGGATGGGTTTGATGAAACCGAACGAAAATTTATGTGAGGTTTGAAAATTTATGTGAGGTTTGACATATTTAGCATGGGTTTGACGAAATTAGGATGGGTTTGATGAAACCGAACGAAAATTTATGTGGTTTGAAAATTTACCTGAGGTTTGAGCAATTTAGCATGGGTTTGAAGAAATTAGGATGGGTTTGATGAAATTAGGATGGGTTTGATGAATCCGAACGAAAATTTATGAGGTTTGAAAATTTATGTGAGGTTTGAGCAATTTAGCATGGGTTTGAAGAAATTAGGATGGGTTTGATGAATCCGAACGAAAATTTATGAGGTTTGAAAATTTATCTGAGGTTTGAGCAAATTAGCATGGGTTTGAAGAAATTAGGATGGGTTTGATGAAACCGAACGAAAATTTATGTGGTTTGAAAATTTATGTGAGGTTTGAGCAATTTAGCATGGGTTTGAAGAAATTAGGATGGGTTTGATGAAACCGAACGAAAATTTATGTGGTTTGAAAATTTACCTGAGGTTTGAGCAATTTAGCATGGGTTTGAAGAAATTAGGATGGGTTTGATGAAATTAGGATGGGTTTGATGAATCCGAACGAAAATTTATGAGGTTTGAAAATTTATCTGAGGTTTGAGCAAATTAGCATGGGTTTGAAGAAATTAGGATGGGTTTGATGAAACCGAACGAAAATTTATGTGGTTTGAAAATTTACCTGAGGTTTGAGCAATTTAGCATGGGTTTGAAGAAATTAGGATGGGTTTGATGAAATTAGGATGGGTTTGATGAAACCGAACGAAAATTTATGTGGTTTGAAAATTTATGTGAGGTTTGAGCAATTTAGCATGGGTTTGAAGAAATTAGGATGGGTTTGATGAAACCGAACGAAAATTTATGTGAGGTTTGAAAATTTATGTGAGGTTTGACATATTTAGCATGGGTTTGACGAAATTAGGATGGGTTTGATGAAACCGAACGAAAATTTATGTGAGGTTTGAAAATTTATGTGAGGTTTGACATATTTAGCATGGGTTTGACGAAATTAGGATGGGTTTGATGAAACCGAACGAAAATTTATGTGGTTTGAAAATTTACCTGAGGTTTGAGCAATTTAGCATGGGTTTGAAGAAATTAGGATGGGTTTGATGAAATTAGGATGGGTTTGATGAAACCGAACGAAAATTTATGTGGTTTGAAAATTTATGTGAGGTTTGAGCAATTTAGCATGGGTTTGAAGAAATTAGGATGGGTTTGATGAAACCGAACGAAAATTTATGTGGTTTGAAAATTTACCTGAGGTTTGAGCAATTTAGCATGGGTTTGAAGAAATTAGGATGGGTTTGATGAAATTAGGATGGGTTTGATGAAACCGAACGAAAATTTATGTGGTTTGAAAATTTATGTGAGGTTTGAGCAATTTAGCATGGGTTTGAAGAAATTAGGATGGGTTTGATGAAACCGAACGAAAATTTATGTGAGGTTTGAAAATTTATGTGAGGTTTGACATATTTAGCATGGGTTTGACGAAATTAGGATGGGTTTGATGAAACCGAACGAAAATTTATGTGGTTTGAAAATTTACCTGAGGTTTGAGCAATTTAGCATGGGTTTGAAGAAATTAGGATGGGTTTGATGAAATTAGGATGGGTTTGATGAATCCGAACGAAAATTTATGAGGTTTGAAAATTTATGTGAGGTTTGAGCAATTTAGCATGGGTTTGAAGAAATTAGGATGGGTTTGATGAATCCGAACGAAAATTTATGAGGTTTGAAAATTTATCTGAGGTTTGAGCAAATTAGCATGGGTTTGAAGAAATTAGGATGGGTTTGATGAAACCGAACGAAAATTTATGTGGTTTGAAAATTTATGTGAGGTTTGAGCAATTTAGCATGGGTTTGAAGAAATTAGGATGGGTTTGATGAAACCGAACGAAAATTTATGTGGTTTGAAAATTTATGTGAGGTTTGACATATTTAGCATGGGTTTGACGAAATTAGGATGGGTTTGATGAAACCGAACGAAAATTTATGTGGTTTGAAAATTTACCTGAGGTTTGAGCAATTTAGCATGGGTTTGAAGAAATTAGGATGGGTTTGATGAAATTAGGATGGGTTTGATGAATCCGAACGAAAATTTATGAGGTTTGAAAATTTATCTGAGGTTTGAGCAAATTAGCATGGGTTTGAAGAAATTAGGATGGGTTTGATGAAACCGAACGAAAATTTATGTGAGGTTTGAAAATTTATGTGAGGTTTGACATATTTAGCATGGGTTTGACGAAATTAGGATGGGTTTGATGAAACCGAACGAAAATTTATGTGGTTTGAAAATTTACCTGAGGTTTGAGCAATTTAGCATGGGTTTGAAGAAATTAGGATGGGTTTGATGAAATTAGGATGGGTTTGATGAATCCGAACGAAAATTTATGAGGTTTGAAAATTGATCTGAGGTTTGAGCAAATTAGCATGGGTTTGAAGAAATTAGGATGGGTTTGATGAAACCGAACGAAAATTTATGTGGTTTGAAAATTTACCTGAGGTTTGAGCAATTTAGCATGGGTTTGAAGAAATTAGGATGGGTTTGATGAAATTAGGATGGGTTTGATGAAACCGAACGAAAATTTATGTGGTTTGAAAATTTATGTGAGGTTTGAGCAATTTAGCATGGGTTTGAAGAAATTAGGATGGGTTTGATGAAACCGAACGAAAATTTATGTGAGGTTTGAAAATTTATGTGAGGTTTGACATATTTAGCATGGGTTTGACGAAATTAGGATGGGTTTGATAAAACCGAACGAAAATTTATGTGAGGTTTGAAAATTTATGTGAGGTTTGACATATTTAGCATGGGTTTGACGAAATTAGGATGGGTTTGATGAAACCGAACGAAAATTTATGTGGTTTGAAAATTTACCTGAGGTTTGAGCAATTTAGCATGGGTTTGAAGAAATTAGGATGGGTTTGATGAAATTAGGATGGGTTTGATGAAACCGAACGAAAATTTATGTGGTTTGAAAATTTATGTGAGGTTTGAGCAATTTAGCATGGGTTTGAAGAAATTAGGATGGGTTTGATGAAACCGAACGAAAATTTATGTGAGGTTTGAAAATTTATGTGAGGTTTGACATATTTAGCATGGGTTTGACGAAATTAGGATGGGTTTGATGAAACCGAACGAAAATTTATGTGGTTTGAAAATTTACCTGAGGTTTGAGCAATTTAGCATGGGTTTGAAGAAATTAGGATGGGTTTGATGAAATTAGGATGGGTTTGATGAATCCGAACGAAAATTTATGAGGTTTGAAAATTTATCTGAGGTTTGAGCAAATTAGCATGGGTTTGAAGAAATTAGGATGGGTTTGATGAAACCGAACGAAAATTTATGTGGTTTGAAAATTTACCTGAGGTTTGAGCAATTTAGCATGGGTTTGAAGAAATTAGGATGGGTTTGATGAAATTAGGATGGGTTTGATGAAACCGAACGAAAATTTATGTGGTTTGAAAATTTATGTGAGGTTTGAGCAATTTAGCATGGGTTTGAAGAAATTAGGATGGGTTTGATGAAACCGAACGAAAATTTATGTGAGGTTTGAAAATTTATGTGAGGTTTGACATATTTAGCATGGGTTTGACGAAATTAGGATGGGTTTGATGAAACCGAACGAAAATTTATGTGAGGTTTGAAAATTTATGTGAGGTTTGACATATTTAGCATGGGTTTGACGAAATTAGGATGGGTTTGATGAAACCGAACGAAAATTTATGTGGTTTGAAAATTTACCTGAGGTTTGAGCAATTTAGCATGGGTTTGAAGAAATTAGGATGGGTTTGATGAAATTAGGATGGGTTTGATGAAACCGAACGAAAATTTATGTGGTTTGAAAATTTATGTGAGGTTTGAGCAATTTAGCATGGGTTTGAAGAAATTAGGATGGGTTTGATGAAACCGAACGAAAATTTATGTGAGGTTTGAAAATTTATGTGAGGTTTGACATATTTAGCATGGGTTTGACGAAATTAGGATGGGTTTGATGAAACCGAACGAAAATTTATGTGGTTTGAAAATTTACCTGAGGTTTGAGCAATTTAGCATGGGTTTGAAGAAATTAGGATGGGTTTGATGAAATTAGGATGGGTTTGATGAATCCGAACGAAAATTTATTAGGTTTGAAAATTTATGTGAGGTTTGAGCAATTTAGCATGGGTTTGAAGAAATTAGGATGGGTTTGATGAATCCGAACGAAAATTTATGAGGTTTGAAAATTTATCTGAGGTTTGAGCAAATTAGCATGGGTTTGAAGAAATTAGGATGGGTTTGATGAAACCGAACGAAAATTTATGTGGTTTGAAAATTTATGTGAGGTTTGAGCAATTTAGCATGGGTTTGAAGAAATTAGGATGGGTTTGATGAAACCGAACGAAAATTTATGTGGTTTGAAAATTTATGTGAGGTTTGACATATTTAGCATGGGTTTGACGAAATTAGGATGGGTTTGATGAAACCGAACGAAAATTTATGTGGTTTGAAAATTTACCTGAGGTTTGAGCAATTTAGCATGGGTTTGAAGAAATTAGGATGGGTTTGATGAAATTAGGATGGGTTTGATGAATCCGAACGAAAATTTATGAGGTTTGAAAATTTATCTGAGGTTTGAGCAAATTAGCATGGGTTTGAAGAAATTAGGATGGGTTTGATGAAACCGAACGAAAATTTATGTGGTTTGAAAATTTATGTGAGGTTTGAGCAATTTAGCATGGGTTTGAAGAAATTAGGATGGGTTTGATGAAACCGAACGAAAATTTATGTGGTTTGAAAATTTACCTGAGGTTTGAGCAATTTAGCATGGGTTTGAAGAAATTAGGATGGGTTTGATGAAATTAGGATGGGTTTGATGAATCCGAACGAAAATTTATGAGGTTTGAAAATTTATCTGAGGTTTGAGCAAATTAGCATGGGTTTGAAGAAATTAGGATGGGTTTGATGAAACCGAACGAAAATTTATGTGGTTTGAAAATTTACCTGAGGTTTGAGCAATTTAGCATGGATTTGAAGAAATTAGGATGGGTTTGATGAAATTAGGATGGGTTTGATGAAACCGAACGAAAATTTATGTGGTTTGAAAATTTATGTGAGGTTTGAGCAATTTAGCATGGGTTTGAAGAAATTAGGATGGGTTTGATGAAACCGAACGAAAATTTATGTGAGGTTTGAAAATTTATGTGAGGTTTGACATATTTAGCATGGGTTTGACGAAATTAGGATGGGTTTGATGAAACCGAACGAAAATTTATGTGAGGTTTGAAAATTTATGTGAGGTTTGACATATTTAGCATGGGTTTGACGAAATTAGGATGGGTTTGATGAAACCGAACGAAAATTTATGTGGTTTGAAAATTTACCTGAGGTTTGAGCAATTTAGCATGGGTTTGAAGAAATTAGGATGGGTTTGATGAAATTAGGATGGGTTTGATGAAACCGAACGAAAATTTATGTGGTTTGAAAATTTATGTGAGGTTTGAGCAATTTAGCATGGGTTTGAAGAAATTAGGATGGGTTTGATGAAACCGAACGAAAATTTATGTGAGGTTTGAAAATTTATGTGAGGTTTGACATATTTAGCATGGGTTTGACGAAATTAGGATGGGTTTGATGAAACCGAACGAAAATTTATGTGGTTTGAAAATTTACCTGAGGTTTGAGCAATTTAGCATGGGTTTGAAGAAATTAGGATGGGTTTGATGAAATTAGGATGGGTTTGATGAAACCGAACGAAAATTTATGTGGTTTGAAAATTTATGTGAGGTTTGAGCAATTTAGCATGGGTTTGAAGAAATTAGGATGGGTTTGATGAAACCGAACGAAAATTTATGTGAGGTTTGAAAATTTATGTGAGGTTTGACATATTTAGCATGGGTTTGACGAAATTAGGATGGGTTTGATGAAACCGAACGAAAATTTATGTGGTTTGAAAATTTACCTGAGGTTTGAGCAATTTAGCATGGGTTTGAAGAAATTAGGATGGGTTTGATGAAATTAGGATGGGTTTGATGAATCCGAACGAAAATTTATGAGGTTTGAAAATTTATGTGAGGTTTGAGCAATTTAGCATGGGTTTGAAGAAATTAGGATGGGTTTGATGAATCCGAACGAAAATTTATGAGGTTTGAAAATTTATCTGAGGTTTGAGCAAATTAGCATGGGTTTGAAGAAATTAGGATGGGTTTGATGAAATTAGGATGGGTTTGATGAAACCGAACGAAAATTTATGTGGTTTGAAAATTTATGTGAGGTTTGAGCAATTTAGCATGGGTTTGAAGAAATTAGGATGGGTTTGATGAAACCGAACGAAAATTTATGTGAGGTTTGAAAATTTATGTGAGGTTTGACATATTTAGCATGGGTTTGACGAAATTAGGATGGGTTTGATGAAACCGAACGAAAATTTATGTGGTTTGAAAATTTACCTGAGGTTTGAGCAATTTAGCATGGGTTTGAAGAAATTAGGATGGGTTTGATGAAATTAGGATGGGTTTGATGAAACCGAACGAAAATTTATGTGGTTTGAAAATTTATGTGAGGTTTGAGCAATTTAGCATGGGTTTGAAGAAATTAGGATGGGTTTGATGAAACCGAACGAAAATTTATGTGAGGTTTGAAAATTTATGTGAGGTTTGACATATTTAGCATGGGTTTGACGAAATTAGGATGGGTTTGATGAAACCGAACGAAAATTTATGTGAGGTTTGAAAATTTATGTGAGGTTTGACATATTTAGCATGGGTTTGACGAAATTAGGATGGGTTTGATGAAACCGAACGAAAATTTATGTGGTTTGAAAATTTACCTGAGGTTTGAGCAATTTAGCATGGGTTTGAAGAAATTAGGATGGGTTTGATGAAATTAGGATGGGTTTGATGAATCCGAACGAAAATTTATGAGGTTTGAAAATTTATGTGAGGTTTGAGCAATTTAGCATGGGTTTGAAGAAATTAGGATGGGTTTGATGAATCCGAACGAAAATTTATGAGGTTTGAAAATTTATCTGAGGTTTGAGCAAATTAGCATGGGTTTGAAGAAATTAGGATGGGTTTGATGAAACCGAACGAAAATTTATGTGGTTTGAAAATTTATGTGAGGTTTGAGCAATTTAGCATGGGTTTGAAGAAATTAGGATGGGTTTGATGAAACCGAACGAAAATTTATGTGGTTTGAAAATTTATGTGAGGTTTGAGCAATTTAGCATGGGTTTGAAGAAATTAGGATGGGTTTGATGAAATTAGGATGGGTTTGATGAATCCGAACGAAAATTTATGAGGTTTGAAAATTTATCTGAGGTTTGAGCAAATTAGCATGGGTTTGAAGAAATTAGGATGGGTTTGATGAAACCGAACGAAAATTTATGTGAGGTTTGAAAATTTATGTGAGGTTTGACATATTTAGCATGGGTTTGACGAAATTAGGATGGGTTTGATGAAACCGAACGAAAATTTATGTGAGGTTTGACATATTTAGCATGGGTTTGACGAAATTAGGATGGGTTTGATGAAACCGAACGAAAATTTATGTGGTTTGAAAATTTACCTGAGGTTTGAGCAATTTAGCATGGGTTTGAAGAAATTAGGATGGGTTTGATGAAATTAGGATGGGTTTGATGAATCCGAACGAAAATTTATGAGGTTTGAAAATTTATCTGAGGTTTGAGCAAATTAGCATGGGTTTGAAGAAATTAGGATGGGTTTGATGAAACCGAACGAAAATTTATGTGGTTTGAAAATTTACCTGAGGTTTGAGCAATTTAGCATGGGTTTGAAGAAATTAGGATGGGTTTGATGAAATTAGGATGGGTTTGATGAAACCGAACGAAAATTTATGTGGTTTGAAAATTTATGTGAGGTTTGAGCAATTTAGCATGGGTTTGAAGAAATTAGGATGGGTTTGATGAAACCGAACGAAAATTTATGTGAGGTTTGAAAATTTATGTGAGGTTTGACATATTTAGCATGGGTTTGACGAAATTAGGATGGGTTTGATGAAACCGAACGAAAATTTATGTGAGGTTTGAAAATTTATGTGAGGTTTGACATATTTAGCATGGGTTTGACGAAATTAGGATGGGTTTGATGAAACCGAACGAAAATTTATGTGGTTTGAAAATTTACCTGAGGTTTGAGCAATTTAGCATGGGTTTGAAGAAATTAGGATGGGTTTGATGAAATTAGGATGGGTTTGATGAAACCGAACGAAAATTTATGTGGTTTGAAAATTTATGTGAGGTTTGAGCAATTTAGCATGGGTTTGAAGAAATTAGGATGGGTTTGATGAAACCGAACGAAAATTCATGTGAGGTTTGAAAATTTATGTGAGGTTTGACATATTTAGCATGGGTTTGACGAAATTAGGATGGGTTTGATGAAACCGAACGAAAATTTATGTGGTTTGAAAATTTACCTGAGGTTTGAGCAATTTAGCATGGGTTTGAAGAAATTAGGATGGGTTTGATGAAATTAGGATGGGTTTGATGAATCCGAACGAAAATTTATGAGGTTTGAAAATTTATGTGAGGTTTGAGCAATTTAGCATGGGTTTGAAGAAATTAGGATGGGTTTGATGAATCCGAACGAAAATTTATGAGGTTTGAAAATTTATCTGAGGTTTGAGCAAATTAGCATGGGTTTGAAGAAATTAGGATGGGTTTGATGAAACCGAACGAAAATTTATGTGGTTTGAAAATTTACCTGAGGTTTGAGCAATTTAGCATGGGTTTGAAGAAATTAGGATGGGTTTGATGAAATTAGGATGGGTTTGATGAATCCGAACGAAAATTTATGAGGTTTGAAAATTTATCTGAGGTTTGAGCAAATTAGCATGGGTTTGAAGAAATTAGGATGGGTTTGATGAAACCGAACGAAAATTTATGTGGTTTGAAAATTTACCTGAGGTTTGAGCAATTTAGCATGGATTTGAAGAAATTAGGATGGGTTTGATGAAATTAGGATGGGTTTGATGAAACCGAACGAAAATTTATGTGGTTTGAAAATTTATGTGAGGTTTGAGCAATTTAGCATGGGTTTGAAGAAATTAGGATGGGTTTGATGAAACCGAACGAAAATTTATGTGAGGTTTGAAAATTTATGTGAGGTTTGACATATTTAGCATGGGTTTGACGAAATTAGGATGGGTTTGATGAAACCGAACGAAAATTTATGTGAGGTTTGAAAATTTATGTGAGGTTTGACATATTTAGCATGGGTTTGACGAAATTAGGATGGGTTTGATGAAACCGAACGAAAATTTATGTGGTTTGAAAATTTACCTGAGGTTTGAGCAATTTAGCATGGGTTTGAAGAAATTAGGATGGGTTTGATGAAATTAGGATGGGTTTGATGAAACCGAACGAAAATTTATGTGGTTTGAAAATTTATGTGAGGTTTGAGCAATTTAGCATGGGTTTGAAGAAATTAGGATGGGTTTGATGAAACCGAACGAAAATTTATGTGAGGTTTGAAAATTTATGTGAGGTTTGACATATTTAGCATGGGTTTGACGAAATTAGGATGGGTTTGATGAAACCGAACGAAAATTTATGTGGTTTGAAAATTTACCTGAGGTTTGAGCAATTTAGCATGGGTTTGAAGAAATTAGGATGGGTTTGATGAAATTAGGATGGGTTTGATGAAACCGAACGAAAATTTATGTGGTTTGAAAATTTATGTGAGGTTTGAGCAATTTAGCATGGGTTTGAAGAAATTAGGATGGGTTTGATGAAACCGAACGAAAATTTATGTGAGGTTTGAAAATTTATGTGAGGTTTGACATATTTAGCATGGGTTTGACGAAATTAGGATGGGTTTGATGAAACCGAACGAAAATTTATGTTGTTTGAAAATTTACCTGAGGTTTGAGCAATTTAGCATGGGTTTGAAGAAATTAGGATGGGTTTGATGAAATTAGGATGGGTTTGATGAATCCGAACGAAAATTTATGAGGTTTGAAAATTTATGTGAGGTTTGAGCAATTTAGCATGGGTTTGAAGAAATTAGGATGGGTTTGATGAATCCGAACGAAAATTTATGAGGTTTGAAAATTTATCTGAGGTTTGAGCAAATTAGCATGGGTTTGAAGAAATTAGGATGGGTTTGATGAAATTAGGATGGGTTTGATGAAACCGAACGAAAATTTATGTGGTTTGAAAATTTATGTGAGGTTTGAGCAATTTAGCATGGGTTTGAAGAAATTAGGATGGGTTTGATGAAACCGAACGAAAATTTATGTGAGGTTTGAAAATTTATGTGAGGTTTGACATATTTAGCATGGGTTTGACGAAATTAGGATGGGTTTGATGAAACCGAACGAAAATTTATGTGGTTTGAAAATTTACCTGAGGTTTGAGCAATTTAGCATGGGTTTGAAGAAATTAGGATGGGTTTGATGAAATTAGGATGGGTTTGATGAATCCGAACGAAAATTTATGAGGTTTGAAAATTTATGTGAGGTTTGAGCAATTTAGCATGGGTTTGAAGAAATTAGGATGGGTTTGATGAATCCGAACGAAAATTTATGAGGTTTGAAAATTTATCTGAGGTTTGAGCAAATTAGCATGGGTTTGAAGAAATTAGGATGGGTTTGATGAAACCGAACGAAAATTTATGTGGTTTGAAAATTTATGTGAGGTTTGAGCAATTTAGCATGGGTTTGAAGAAATTAGGATGGGTTTGATGAAACCGAACGAAAATTTATGTGGTTTGAAAATTTACCTGAGGTTTGAGCAATTTAGCATGGGTTTGAAGAAATTAGGATGGGTTTGATGAAATTAGGATGGGTTTGATGAATCCGAACGAAAATTTATGAGGTTTGAAAATTTATCTGAGGTTTGAGCAAATTAGCATGGGTTTGAAGAAATTAGGATGGGTTTGATGAAACCGAACGAAAATTTATGTGAGGTTTGAAAATTTATGTGAGGTTTGACATATTTAGCATGGGTTTGACGAAATTAGGATGGGTTTGATGAAACCGAACGAAAATTTATGTGAGGTTTGACATATTTAGCATGGGTTTGACGAAATTAGGATGGGTTTGATGAAACCGAACGAAAATTTATGTGGTTTGAAAATTTACCTGAGGTTTGAGCAATTTAGCATGGGTTTGAAGAAATTAGGATGGGTTTGATGAAATTAGGATGGGTTTGATGAATCCGAACGAAAATTTATGAGGTTTGAAAATTTATCTGAGGTTTGAGCAAATTAGCATGGGTTTGAAGAAATTAGGATGGGTTTGATGAAACCGAACGAAAATTTATGTGGTTTGAAAATTTACCTGAGGTTTGAGCAATTTAGCATGGGTTTGAAGAAATTAGGATGGGTTTGATGAAATTAGGATGGGTTTGATGAAACCGAACGAAAATTTATGTGGTTTGAAAATTTATGTGAGGTTTGAGCAATTTAGCATGGGTTTGAAGAAATTAGGATGGGTTTGATGAAACCGAACGAAAATTTATGTGAGGTTTGAAAATTTATGTGAGGTTTGACATATTTAGCATGGGTTTGACGAAATTAGGATGGGTTTGATGAAACCGAACGAAAATTTATGTGGTTTGAAAATTTGCCTGAGGTTTGAGCAATTTAGCATGGGTTTGAAGAAATTAGGATGGGTTTGATGAAATTAGGATGGGTTTGATGAATCCGAACGAAAATTTATGAGGTTTGAAAATTTATGTGAGGTTTGAGCAATTTAGCATGGGTTTGAAGAAATTAGGATGGGTTTGATGAATCCGAACGAAAATTTATGAGGTTTGAAAATTTATCTGAGGTTTGAGCAAATTAGCATGGGTTTGAAGAAATTAGGATGGGTTTGATGAAATTAGGATGGGTTTGATGAAACCGAACGAAAATTTATGTGGTTTGAAAATTTATGTGAGGTTTGAGCAATTTAGCATGGGTTTGAAGAAATTAGGATGGGTTTGATGAAACCGAACGAAAATTTATGTGAGGTTTGAAAATTTATGTGAGGTTTGACATATTTAGCATGGGTTTGACGAAATTAGGATGGGTTTGATGAAACCGAACGAAAATTTATGTGGTTTGAAAATTTACCTGAGGTTTGAGCAATTTAGCATGGGTTTGAAGAAATTAGGATGGGTTTGATGAAATTAGGATGGGTTTGATGAAACCGAACGAAAATTTATGTGGTTTGAAAATTTATGTGAGGTTTGAGCAATTTAGCATGGGTTTGAAGAAATTAGGATGGGTTTGATGAAACCGAACGAAAATTCATGTGAGGTTTGAAAATTTATGTGAGGTTTGACATATTTAGCATGGGTTTGACGAAATTAGGATGGGTTTGATGAAACCGAACGAAAATTTATGTGGTTTGAAAATTTACCTGAGGTTTGAGCAATTTAGCATGGGTTTGAAGAAATTAGGATGGGTTTGATGAAATTAGGATGGGTTTGATGAATCCGAACGAAAATTTATGAGGTTTGAAAATTTATGTGAGGTTTGAGCAATTTAGCATGGGTTTGAAGAAATTAGGATGGGTTTGATGAATCCGAACGAAAATTTATGAGGTTTGAAAATTTATCTGAGGTTTGAGCAAATTAGCATGGGTTTGAAGAAATTAGGATGGGTTTGATGAAACCGAACGAAAATTTATGTGGTTTGAAAATTTATGTGAGGTTTGAGCAATTTAGCATGGGTTTGAAGAAATTAGGATGGGTTTGATGAAACCGAACGAAAATTTATGTGGTTTGAAAATTTACCTGAGGTTTGAGCAATTTAGCATGGGTTTGAAGAAATTAGGATGGGTTTGATGAAATTAGGATGGGTTTGATGAATCCGAACGAAAATTTATGAGGTTTGAAAATTTATCTGAGGTTTGAGCAAATTAGCATGGGTTTGAAGAAATTAGGATGGGTTTGATGAAACCGAACGAAAATTTATGTGGTTTGAAAATTTACCTGAGGTTTGAGCAATTTAGCATGGGTTTGAAGAAATTAGGATGGGTTTGATGAAATTAGGATGGGTTTGATGAAACCGAACGAAAATTTATGTGGTTTGAAAATTTATGTGAGGTTTGAGCAATTTAGCATGGGTTTGAAGAAATTAGGATGGGTTTGATGAAACCGAACGAAAATTTATGTGAGGTTTGACATATTTAGCATGGGTTTGACGAAATTAGGATGGGTTTGATGAAACCGAACGAAAATTTATGTGAGGTTTGAAAATTTATGTGAGGTTTGACATATTTAGCATGGGTTTGACGAAATTAGGATGGGTTTGATGAAACCGAACGAAAATTTATGTGGTTTGAAAATTTACCTGAGGTTTGAGCAATTTAGCATGGGTTTGAAGAAATTAGGATGGGTTTGATGAAATTAGGATGGGTTTGATGAAACC
Source organism: Rutpela maculata (assembly GCA_936432065.2). Lineage (NCBI taxonomy): Eukaryota > Metazoa > Arthropoda > Insecta > Coleoptera > Cerambycidae > Rutpela > Rutpela maculata. Next base: position 300,183 of record CAKZFB020000062.1, read on the forward strand.
GAACGAAAATTTATGTGGTTTGAAAATGTATGTGAGGTTTGAGCAATTTAGCATGGGTTTGAAGAAATTAGGATGGGTTTGATGAAACCGAACGAAAATTTATGTGAGGTTTGAAAATTTATGTGAGGTTTGACATATTTAGCATGGGTTTGACGAAATTAGGATGGGTTTGATGAAACCGAACGAAAATTTATGTGGTTTGAAAATTTACCTGAGGTTTGAGCAATTTAGCATGGGTTTGAAGAAATTAGGATGGGTTTGATGAAATTAGGATGGGTTTGATGAATCCGAACGAAAATTTATGAGGTTTGAAAATTTATGTGAGGTTTGAGCAATTTAGCATGGGTTTGAAGAAATTAGGATGGGTTTGATGAATCCGAACGAAAATTTATGAGGTTTGAAAATTTATCTGAGGTTTGAGCAAATTAGCATGGGTTTGAAGAAATTAGGATGGGTTTGATGAAACCGAACGAAAATTTATGTGGTTTGAAAATTTATGTGAGGTTTGAGCAATTTAGCATGGGTTTGAAGAAATTAGGATGGGTTTGATGAAACCGAACGAAAATTTATGTGGTTTGAAAATTTATGTGAGGTTTGACATATTTAGCATGGGTTTGACGAAATTAGGATGGGTTTGATGAAACCGAACGAAAATTTATGTGGTTTGAAAATTTACCTGAGGTTTGAGCAATTTAGCATGGGTTTGAAGAAATTAGGATGGGTTTGATGAAATTAGGATGGGTTTGATGAATCCGAACGAAAATTTATGAGGTTTGAAAATTTATCTGAGGTTTGAGCAAATTAGCATGGGTTTGAAGAAATTAGGATGGGTTTGATGAAACCGAACGAAAATTTATGTGGTTTGAAAATTTATGTGAGGTTTGAGCAATTTAGCATGGGTTTGAAGAAATTAGGATGGGTTTGATGAAACCGAACGAAAATTTATGTGGTTTGAAAATTTACCTGAGGTTTGAGCAATTTAGCATGGGTTTGAAGAAATTAGGATGGGTTTGATGAAATTAGGATGGGTTTGATGAATCCGAACGAAAATTTATGAGGTTTGAAAATTTATCTGAGGTTTGAGCAAATTAGCATGGGTTTGAAGAAATTAGGATGGGTTTGATGAAACCGAACGAAAATTTATGTGGTTTGAAAATTTACCTGAGGTTTGAGCAATTTAGCATGGGTTTGAAGAAATTAGGATGGGTTTGATGAAATTAGGATGGGTTTGATGAAACCGAACGAAAATTTATGTGGTTTGAAAATTTATGTGAGGTTTGAGCAATTTAGCATGGGTTTGAAGAAATTAGGATGGTTTTGATGAAACCGAACGAAAATTTATGTGAGGTTTGAAAATTTATGTGAGGTTTGACATATTTAGCATGGGTTTGACGAAATTAGGATGGGTTTGATGAAACCGAACGAAAATTTATGTGAGGTTTGAAAATTTATGTGAGGTTTGACATATTTAGCATGGGTTTGACGAAATTAGGATGGGTTTGATGAAACCGAACGAAAATTTATGTGGTTTGAAAATTTACCTGAGGTTTGAGCAATTTAGCATGGGTTTGAAGAAATTAGGATGGGTTTGATGAAATTAGGATGGGTTTGATGAAACCGAACGAAAATTTATGTGAGGTTTGACATATTTAGCATGGGTTTGACGAAATTAGGATGGGTTTGATGAAACCGAACGAAAATTTATGTGGTTTGAAAATTTACCTGAGGTTTGAGCAATTTAGCATGGGTTTGAAGAAATTAGGATGGGTTTGATGAAATTAGGATGGGTTTGATGAATCCGAACGAAAATTTATGAGGTTTGAAAATTTATGTGAGGTTTGAGCAATTTAGCATGGGTTTGAAGAAATTAGGATGGGTTTGATGAATCCGAACGAAAATTTATGAGGTTTGAAAATTTATCTGAGGTTTGAGCAAATTAGCATGGGTTTGAAGAAATTAGGATGGGTTTGATGAAACCGAACGAAAATTTATGTGGTTTGAAAATTTATGTGAGGTTTGAGCAATTTAGCATGGGTTTGAAGAAATTAGGATGGGTTTGATGAAACCGAACGAAAATTTATGTGGTTTGAAAATTTACCTGAGGTTTGAGCAATTTAGCATGGGTTTGAAGAAATTAGGATGGGTTTGATGAAATTAGGATGGGTTTGATGAATCCGAACGAAAATTTATGAGGTTTGAAAATTTATCTGAGGTTTGAGCAAATTAGCATGGGTTTGAAGAAATTAGGATGGGTTTGATGAAACCGAACGAAAATTTATGTGGTTTGAAAATTTACCTGAGGTTTGAGCAATTTAGCATGGGTTTGAAGAAATTAGGATGGGTTTGATGAAATTAGGATGGGTTTGATGAAACCGAACGAAAATTTATGTGGTTTGAAAATTTATGTGAGGTTTGAGCAATTTAGCATGGGTTTGAAGAAATTAGGATGGGTTTGATGAAACCGAACGAAAATTTATGTGAGGTTTGAAAATTTATGTGAGGTTTGACATATTTAGCATGGGTTTGACGAAATTAGGATGGGTTTGATGAAACCGAACGAAAATTTATGTGGTTTGAAAATTTATGTGAGGTTTGAGCAATTTAGCATGGGTTTGAAGAAATTAGGATGGGTTTGATGAAACCGAACGAAAATTTATGTGAGGTTTGAAAATTTATGTGAGGTTTGACATATTTAGCATGGGTTTGACGAAATTAGGATGGGTTTGATGAAACCGAACGAAAATTAATGTGTTTTGAAAATTTACCTGAGGTTTGAGCAATTTAGCATGGGTTTGAAGAAATTAGGATGGGTTTGATGAAATTAGGATGGGTTTGATGAATCCGAACGAAAATTTATGAGGTTTGAAAATTTATGTGAGGTTTGAGCAATTTAGCATGGGTTTGAAGAAATTAGGATGGGTTTGATGAATCCGAACGAAAATTTATGAGGTTTGAAAATTTATCTGAGGTTTGAGCAAATTAGCATGGGTTTGAAGAAATTAGGATGGGTTTGATGAAACCGAACGAAAATTTATGTGGTTTGAAAATTTATGTGAGGTTTGAGCAATTTAGCATGGGTTTGAAGAAATTAGGATGGGTTTGATGAAACCGAACGAAAATTTATGTGAGGTTTGAAAATTTATGTGAGATTTGACATATTTAGCATGGGTTTGACGAAATTAGGATGGGTTTGATGAAACCGAACGAAAATTTATGTGGTTTGAAAATTTACCTGAGGTTTGAGCAATTTAGCATGGGTTTGAAGAAATTAGGATGGGTTTGATGAAATTAGGATGGGTTTGATGAAACCGAACGAAAATTTATGTGGTTTGAAAATTTATGTGAAGTTTGAGCAATTTAGCATGGGTTTGAAGAAATTAGGATGGGTTTGATGAAACCGAACGAAAATTTATGTGAGGTTTGAAAATTTATGTGAGGTTTGACAAAATTAGCATGGGTTTGACGAAATTAGGATGGGTTTGATGAATCCGAACGAAAATTTATGAGGTTTGAAAATTTATCTGAGGTTTGAGCAAATTAGCATGGGTTTGAAGAAATTAGGATGGGTTTGATGAAACCGAACGAAAATTTATGTGGTTTGAAAATTTATGTGAGGTTTGAGCAATTTAGCATGGGTTTGAAGAAATTAGGATGGGTTTGATGAAATTAGGATGGGTTTGATGAATCCGAACGAAAATTTATGAGGTTTGAAAATTTATCTGAGGTTTGAGCAAATTAGCATGGGTTTGAAGAAATTAGGATGGGTTTGATGAAACCGAACGAAAATTTATGTGGTTTGAAAATTTATGTGAGGTTTGAGCAATTTAGCATGGGTTTGAAGAAATTAGGATGGGTTTGATGAAACCGAACGAAAATTTATGTGAGGTTTGAAAATTTATGTGAGGTTTGACATATTTAGCATGGGTTTGACGAAATTAGGATGGGTTTGATGAAACCGAACGAAAATTTATGTGGTTTGAAAATTTACCTGAGGTTTGAGCAATTTAGCATGGGTTTGAAGAAATTAGGATGGGTTTGATGAAATTAGGATGGGTTTGATGAATCCGAACGAAAATTTATGAGGTTTGAAAATTTATGTGAGGTTTGAGCAATTTAGCATGGGTTTGAAGAAATTAGGATGGGTTTGATGAATCCGAACGAAAATTTATGAGGTTTGAAAATTTATCTGAGGTTTGAGCAAATTAGCATGGGTTTGAAGAAATTAGGATGTGTTTGATGAAACCGAACGAAAATTTATGTGGTTTGAAAATTTATGTGAGGTTTGAGCAATTTAGCATGGGTTTGAAGAAATTAGGATGGGTTTGATGAAACCGAACGAAAATTTATGTGGTTTGAAAATTTATGTGAGGTTTGACATATTTAGCATGGGTTTGACGAAATTAGAATGGGTTTGATGAAACCGAACGAAAATTTATGTGGTTTGAAAATTTACCTGAGGTTTGAGCAATTTAGCATGGGTTTGAAGAAATTAGGATGGGTTTGATGAAATTAGGATGGGTTTGATGAATCCGAACGAAAATTTATGAGGTTTGAAAATTTATCTGAGGTTTGAGCAAATTAGCATGGGTTTGAAGAAATTAGGATGGGTTTGATGAAACCGAACGAAAATTTATGTGGTTTGAAAATTTATGTGAGGTTTGAGCAATTTAGCATGGGTTTGAAGAAATTAGGATGGGTTTGATGAAACCGAACGAAAATTTATGTGGTTTGAAAATTTACCTGAGGTTTGAGCAATTTAGCATGGGTTTGAAGAAATTAGGATGGGTTTGATGAAATTAGGATGGGTTTGATGAAACCGAACGAAAATTTATGTGGTTTGAAAATTTATGTGAGGTTTGAGCAATTTAGCATGGGTTTGAAGAAATTAGGATGGGTTTGATGAAACCGAACGAAAATTTATGTGGTTTGAAAATTTACCTGAGGTTTGAGCAATTTAGCATGGGTTTGAAGAAATTAGGATGGGTTTGATGAAATTAGGATGGGTTTGATGAATCCGAACGAAAATTTATGAGGTTTGAAAATTTATCTGAGGTTTGAGCAAATTAGCATGGGTTTGAAGAAATTAGGATGGGTTTGATGAAACCGAACGAAAATTTATGTGGTTTGAAAATTTACCTGAGGTTTGAGCAATTTAGCATGGGTTTGAAGAAATTAGGATGGGTTTGATGAAATTAGGATGGGTTTGATGAAACCGAACGAAAATTTATGTGAGGTTTGAGCAATTTAGCATGGGTTTGAAGGAATTAGGATGGGTTTGATGAAACCGAACGAAAATTTATGTGAGGTTTGAAAATTTATGTGAGGTTTGACATATTTAGCATGGGTTTGACGAAATTAGGATGGGTTTGATGAAACCGAACGAAAATTTATGTGAGGTTTGAAAATTTATGTGAGGTTTGACATATTTAGCATGGGTTTGACGAAATTAGGATGGGTTTGATGAAACCGAACGAAAATTTATGTGGTTTGAAAATTTACCTGAGGTTTGAGCAATTTAGCATGGGTTTGAAGAAATTAGGATGGGTTTGATGAAATTAGGATGGGTTTTATGAATCCGAACGAAAATTTATGAGGTTTGAAAATTTATGTGAGGTTTGAGCAATTTAGCATGGGTTTGAAGAAATTAGGATGGGTTTGATGAATCCGAACGAAAATTTATGAGGTTTGAAAATTTATCTGAGGTTTGAGCAAATTAGCATGGGTTTGAAGAAATTAGGATGGGTTTGATGAAACCGAACGAAAATTTATGTGGTTTGAAAATTTACCTGAGGTTTGAGCAATTTAGCATGGGTTTGAAGAAATTAGGATGGGTTTGATGAAATTAGGATGGGTTTGATGAATCCGAACGAAAATTTATGAGGTTTGAAAATTTATCTGAGGTTTGAGCAAATTAGCATGGGTTTGAAGAAATTAGGATGGGTTTGATGAAATTAGGATGGGTTTGATGAAACCGAACGAAAATTTATGTGGTTTGAAAATTTATGTGAGGTTTGAGCAATTTAGCATGGGTTTGAAGAAATTAGGATGGGTTTGATGAAATTAGGATGGGTTTGATGAATCCGAACGAAAATTTATGAGGTTTGAAAATTTATCTGAGGTTTGAGCAAATTAGCATGGGTTTGAAGAAATTAGGATGGGTTTGAAGAAATTAGGATGGGTTTGATGAAACCGAACGAAAATTTATGTGGTTTGAAAATTTATGTGAGGTTTGACATATTTAGCATGGGTTTGACGAAATTAGGATGGGTTTGATGAAACCGAACGAAAATTTATGTGGTTTGAAA